>OY759262.1:56849989-57027489 GCA_963662155.1 Lamellibrachia columna
GACTAGAATGTTAGAAGTAAAAGTTATGAATTCTGACTAATTCATAGAAACTACACTTAAGACTAACGTCTCATTTAGATGTGTTGATTATATTTGTTACGCTAATGTGCAAGTTGCTCCTTTGAAGCAGGGCTGTTTTGGTATTGTACATTGATTGACTGTTTTCAGCCCTGTGTGGGAAATGTATTGAGATAGCCTACTGGACAATTTCGGGAGCTGCGCAGGTGATTCTGCAGCAACCTGATTCAGTTGGACATGGCTACAGTTCTTCCAGACGTTCTCTGTACACGCCAATCCCATCACCAAGGTGATGTTGTCAACGAAGCATTGCGTCTCTCGTAGGTTCAATTATCAAGTATATTTCTATGGAAAATATTCAAATATACCTGGAAAAGCTTTATTTTATGATGATGACCATGTCACGTTTATGGGTTGATTTTTAGTGGGCCATCAATTACATATACTGTGACATCCTCAGTTATATAAAATATACAAGTAAAAGCTTGGTTTTCTTTTCAAGTAATCCAAATTGAAGCATTGATTATGATCATATCAGCTTTTGTTTGATATGACGCGGCTTATCAGTATCAGGTCCTTGAATAATGGAAAGTGAATCACTGTAGCTCATTGGTGTGTTTGCGGTATGCTCTGAGAACAACCATGTACATACGTGGAACGTGACCTGATTCCTTGGAATGACCAGCACACAGCCCGGCTCAGTGGCCTTGGCATTTTTCAAGTTTATTTCCATACAGAGGGTGGAACCACACCTTCAGTATATCCACAGTAACAACTTTGGTAAGTCACATTGATAGGATCTAGAATTACAATAATTATATATTTCAGTAAATTAGATTATATATTAAGTTACGTAATAATGTTTTTATTGGAAAACTGGGCACTCCTTTTTTGTGCGACTGGGCCCGCCCGTTATGAGAAGAAGAATGTTGTTATTTAGGAAAAGAAATAAAATTCACATTCGAGGAGGCACCTAAAAATTTGCATTTAATCAAGTTACTGAACCAGTAAATTAAATTGTTCACTGATGTTATAATAACTTACTATCAACTAACCGTAATTCAATTATACGATTTCATCTGCAAAGACAGCCGAAAATCAACTTCAGTAATTGGACAATTTGCAGACATTCTGTGTGTAATGCAGTAGCAGAACAATATCCAGCATATACTTCTGAAGAGATATTGTCTCATCAACAGTATTTCTGGAATATTGTCCGTGGAGTTAATGATGAGATATCGTCCAGATAATATTGGTAGGTATACAATCAGAGAGATGCAAACTTATATGAATCGTACATTCCGTGGTTGTGCGACTGGGTCAGCGAACAAACAATGACTCGTGCAACTCTTCTGCGCACCGCCGCTTTCGGGGCATTGTTTTTGGAATTACATGCATTCTGGTTATATGGTTATATTGAGTAGGATAACTTATTACTATATTCTGAATTTTATCACATGTAAACAAAGGAAAGAGGCATTTGTTTTAATTTTACAATGACACTAAACATTCAAACACTATCACAGCCAGTCACTGTGGAAATACGTGCATATAACACTTTTATAACATTTCACCAATTTATGAATTGGAAGGTATATTTTATGTGCTAACTCCATTTTTACTTGACAACTGTTATAGCCTGTGTACTATCATAATATTTGCATGTGTGTATGTATATTATTATTCAGGCAATGTTTCGTCGATATTTATATGGACGAACCAATATGGTACATAACTCCTTATTTCGGTATTTTATGCATGGTTAGAGGTTTAACATTCAACTTGTTGCTGCGTTCGATCAGAATCGTCCAGGCATGACGTATATTTGATGTCCTCAAAAAAACACGAAGCCATGGTTGGGCAACCTAAACTGACTTTGCCATGTACTGTCAGGGCTATCAAACATGACATAACTAGAAACACGGGGGAAGAAGTTGTAGACCGAACTGGCCCAGGTATACGGGTGGCTGTCTTGCCCCAGGGTGCACCAAGATGGCTTTTTGGGGTATTTTTACTGCTGCAAATGTTCATCCTTTTATGGTCGTCGGCACACTGCTTCAAATGTTCATCCTATCAATCCACTATTATTCAACAGATGTGTAATATAGATGTAATGTTTGGTCGAGTTAGAATTATGTATATATTTGGAATGGAACCATTGGTTGATTCAGACAGAAAAGGAAGCTATTTAATTAGACAGGTTTTCTTACACCTATGTGTAACAAGATATTTGTAAATTGTGTTTGTAACATATTCACAAGGCCTGCATTAAGAGAAACTGTAGAAAAGTTGTCCCATTCATTTATTTGCATTTGGGAGGATGAAATGACGACGTCTGTTAATATCATTCCAGACACAATGGGTCAGCTGTGGACTCCATCTCTCATGAGGAGGACATCACCACGAAGAAGTGAGTTGGTTGTTGTGCATCCATCAGCTGAGATTTTCTAAGAAGCATATGGTAAGTGAGCGAGGAATATATATTTAGATTTCATTAGTTTATTCTGTTCTGTGATCATATGCTGGAGCTTCCTTAGCTAATTTAGGTGAAAATTAATTAATTTGCTTTTGCTATAATTGATGAAACCATGAAAGAGACGTATCACGTTCCATCTAATCGTATTTTAGCGCCTTTGTTTTTAAAGACGTCTGTTTAGATATACACAGTATTGGCGGTTTCATGTAAAGTCTCTCTCAATCCCGCTCAGCCTAAAAAATTGTATGGTAATTAGACTGAATTAATATTACACCATTAATTATTTCAATACTATGCGGGAAAGTTCATTTTGGCAAAAGTGTACCCTGTACGTGAAAACGCCCACATACAAATGTATTTATTATTACCTTTGTTAAATTTAATGTATGTAAATGTTATAACTTATTATATTATTTTTAAAATAACGTTGCCGTCGGGGGTCCAACAAAATGAATATATTGCCACATGGTTTCTCCTGGAAGTTTTTAAGGACAATCAGTGCAGACCGTTCTGGCGACACAGCAAATGATCAAGTGTTGACTGAATTTATACCATTCAGTGAACCGTGTGTAGGTGTTAAATCTGTTATTGACCAGACATGAGCGGATCTACACACTGGGTAGTGGGTCCAGGAAGTGTATGGAAGGAGACCATTCCCTTGCTGAAGCTATCTGCCGCATTTGATACCATTGGTCACAGGACAACTTATTAATAGTGTGTCATTGTGGTGTGGCATATCTGGAACAGAGCTGGTTCTCATAATATTTAACTGATAGATACAAAAGAATGAAGATAGCGAATTGTTTCTCAGCTGCCCTCCCTACTTCACGTAATGTTCCTCAGGATGTTTCACTCTCTACGCTACTATACTTGGCTCTGTTATCCAACGTCACAACTTGGATCACCAAGTGTATGCTAATAAATCACAGACCTATGCTATTTTGGCTACACGAGATACAAAATCACTTCCAAAACTAGCTCAGAGATTGTCTCCACAAAATCTTCCATTGGATGACAGAGACCACATTAAAGTTAAATGCAAGTAAATCCGAGTTTGTTATTATTGGTGGAGTACATTTGGCATGTTTATTTGAATCGATTATGTGTGCACAATATGTTGCAAGACGTTTCTTGAAGTGTCAGACTTTAGACTGCATGTAGAGAAGCACAGTTAAATCAAAACGTGTGGACAGCATTAGCTTAACAGTGTCACCTGGCAGTTCTTCGAAGAGAACAAATTTGCATGTGTGCTGGAGTGCCACAAAACACTAATATTATATAGCCTTTTTGTTTTGGGATTGACGTAGAGTGATATAATGAAGCATTGATTTACTAAAATGCAAGGAAGCACGTCAACATAATAATTGACATGTAATTGATTACGGATTGACAGACGTTTGCTACGATGACAATAAAACTGATGCCGATTGACCAACTAATGCGAATCGAGAATAATAACCTTTATCTGAATATGTAATGATCGATGTTCTTTTGTTTAAAAAATAAGAGACCAATGACGTGAGTGACACTTAGCATTATCTGCTATTTGGTTGCACCTCCTATCGGTCGGTGGAGAGACCAATCCACAGTCACCGAATCTCTTACAGTTGCGTATCGAGCAGCTCTCAGGGGAGAGATATGTCGGCCCCCAGACGCTAGTAGTTCTCCACCAAAACCACTGACAATCCCTATGTGTTGAGCTATCAACTTATCTTATGACAACGCGACTACCCGTTTATATAGTAGGTACACCCTTTTTATGTGAATTTGTGGTGTGAACTCTTGAAACATGTTAACGTTACATTTAACTGATATAACAACTATTAATTAAACAATTTAGTTAATTAGAATGTTTCTTATATGGCATAGTTCATGTTGTAATGCAGCAAAGTGTATAACATGCATAAATAATATTACTAGTCTATGTTATTGATATTGAATTATGCAGATCTAGTGGTGAAAATTATGCGCATGCGCCGGAAGTGATCACTCTAAAATGGCGTCTACTGGAATGTTGGCCGTGTAATTGATATCAACAACCCTACAAAACCCTGTCTTAGGAATACAACACACTCCAAGTGGAAAAGGTTTATTATATTAGCAACAGTATCATCGAACAGTTGTGTTAACTGGTATGTCTGTTTATTATATATGCATCTAGCAATTCCCACCGCCGTTACTTTGTTGAACAAATGCACATAACGGTTACGTTAGCCAACAATAAGCCAAAACGTCTAGAAAGTGTCTCGTCGCCTTGCCAGCAATAGTCTAGCCAAATTTTCGTGCGACTAATACACAGTCATGAATTGCATCAGAAGCAGAAAACCATAGTTGTCACTAATAAGTAATCTGTCCCAATACGTTATTCCAAACTCCATATGAAATGATCAATCGTTTGTAGAATTAATAAAATAAGTATCAGAATTAATACCATATCAAATAATTATGTGTACTCCGTAGTATAGATATTATTTATCTACAAAGCCAAATAATGTTTATACACAAACCTTCCGCATTCTGGTAGGTCAAAAAGTCCCTGTTTATAATGAACCTTTTGTTAGTAGCTGTCTCGAATCACCTCTTTCTTCACCAATTTCGTCCGACTGGCTGTCAACGCAATGCATTTCTACCTATCTAGATGAGATCAGCTTTTACAGAGAACACCACAGGAAGCAAGCAGCGTGTGCTATTGATATACAACGTATGTTGAAACAGATAACATGCACGCCAACACGGATGTAGCACACGAAATGATCTCTTGCACACTCCTCCATATTTCTCCAATTGATCATTCTTCAGTCATGGAAGGACGTACACCGTATACCCATTTTTGGAAGAAGAATCACCAACTTCGCATGGATTGCTATATAACACCCGCGAAATGCAAGAATTCCCCGCAGGCTGGCTGGTAAACAGGAATGAACCCTTGTGGTCTGTTGTCTGTGCTGGCGGAGGTAATCAACGAACTACGACAGGCATTGTCCTTGCGCTCGTACGGCATTGTCCTGTTTGCATCAGATAATCTTTTGCAGCACCACGCATTGACACCTGTCAACGCCCTGAGTGACGTTGTAATCCTCAGTTAGAAGTTAAATTTCTATGTCGCAATTATTCTGGTATCCTAATTGTATCGACACATGCGTGTTGTACTATTGAGGATACGTAATCGTTCTGTTTACAGCAATTTTCTCAACACGGTTACACAAAAAAATAATAGTATGCATCTGTTTGTGTACGTTCAGTGTTCTGCTGTAAATGTGACTTAAATGTGGGCAGAAAAGGACAGCCTTACATTGGACTCCCACGCACGCACGCTTGCATGTTAGAGGTAGGCGGGGATGGTAGCAGACAGGTGGAAGGCAGGCAGACAGGCAGGAATATTGCCCTCGTGGTATCCAGTCCTTGGGATTGTTCAAAGTGCTTTACACTTCAAAAACTGTCATAAATGTTCATTAACAAATCTTCTCCGGGAAGCAACTATTCTAATTGTATCGACACATGCATATTGTAGTGTCGAGAATATGTAATCGGGGATGGAAGCAGACAGGGAGGGAGGCAGACAGATACGCATGAAAATTATGTTCATTGTATTCAGTCCTTTGTATTGTTCGAAGTGTTTCACACTTCACCCCCTACCACACCTGTTCATTCCAACTCCATCTCGACTTCTCTGGGAAGCACTCAGTCATGCTGCAGTTACTGCACGAAGACCATTTATACGTATAATCACCACTGCATATAGCCAGGTACCATTTATACAAACGAATGAGCTGTGGCAACGTTCGGTAAAACAAATTGCCCAAGCTTCCAAACCACAGCAAGACGGTTCAAACTAGGTTTTTGACGACTGGGAGCCTGACGTTCTATCTCGAAAGTTATCACGCCCAATTCGATGGGAGACAAGGAGACGCGAGGGGGTCAGAGAAGAAGCGAGGGAGGGAGAGGAGGCAGCGCGGGAGGTAGATATGCCGTTTGTTTGTTAATGCAGACAAGTACAAGTGTTTAGCAATATTTAATATGGCCATGGTTCGCACCACGCTGTAGCTTCCTCATGCGTGTTTCAACAGTTGCCTGCAAATTTAGCGCGAGACTATCGCGAAGTCGCCCTGGTGATACACACAGTTAGCGGCGTGTAGGAATTACAGAACCACAGTGTCGTAGTCTCTGCCTCTCCCTCTTAATGCCCCCCTCCCTCTCCATTTCCCTCTCCCTCCCCTCCTTCCCCTTCCTCCCTCCCTCCCTCTCCCTCTTAAATCCCCCCTCCCTCTCCATTTCCCTCTCCCTCCCCTCCTTCCCCTTCCTCCCTCCCTCCCTCCCTTCCTCCCTCCCTTCCTCCCTCCCTTCCTCCCTCCCTTCCTCCCTCCCTCCCTTCCTTCCTCCCTCCCCCTCTCCCTCTCTACCTCTCTCCCCCCTCTCCCCATCTCCTCCTCTATCTCTCCCTCTCTCCCTCTCTCCCTCTCCCCCTCTCTCCCCCTCCTCTCTCTCGCTCTCCCTCTCCCCCTCTCCCCATCTCCCTCTCCCCCTCTCCCTCTCCCCCCTCCATCTCCCCCTCTCCATCTCCCCCTCTCCCTCTCCCCCTAACCCTCTCCCTCTCCCCCTCTCCCTCTCCCCTCCCCCTCTCCCCCTCTCCCTCTCCCTCTCCCCCTCTCCCCCTCTCCCTCTCCCTCTCCCCCTCTCCCCCTCTCCCTCTCCCTCTCCCCCTCTCCCCCTCTCCCCCTCTCCCTCTCCCCCTCTCCCCCTCTCCCCCTCTCCCCCTCTCCCCATCTCCCCCTCTCCCACTCTCCCTCTCTCCCTCTCTCCCTCTCTACCTCTCTCGCTCTCTCCCTCTCTCCCTCTCTCCCCTTCTCCCTCTCCCCCTCTCCCTCTCCCCCTCTCCCCCTATCCCTCTCCCTCTCCCCCTCTCCCTCTCCCTCTCCCCCTCCCCCTCCCCCTCCCCCTCTCCCTCTCCCCCTCCCCCTCCCCCTCTCCCCCTCTCCCCCTCTCCCTCTTCCCCTCTCCCTCTCCCCCTCTCCCTCCCCCTCTCCCTCTCCCTCTCCCTCTCCCCCGCTCCCTCTCTCCCTCTCTCCCTCTCTCCCTCTCTCCCTCTCTCCCTCTCTCCCTCTCTCCCTCTCTCCATCTCTACCTCTCTCCCTCTCTCCCTCTCTCCCTCTCTACCTCTCTACCTCTCTCCCTCTCTACCTCTCTACCTCTCTCCCTCTCTCCCTCTCTCCCTCTCTCCCTCTCTCCCTCTCTCCCTCTCTCCATCCCTCTCTCTCTCCCTCCCTCCCTCCCTATTGACGTGCCATCAGGAGTCAATCGTTCCAGCATTCCAGCATTTGCATGCGACCCACAAATATTTGATTTATCAAATTCACAAATGTACGATCAAATGCATGCGTTATTCTTTGAATATTTATTATTGTTAGATTCACTTTCTCAAGTTCACAAAATGCCATTAAAATAAAGTTCTCTGAAGTGCGCATTATTTTCAACAGGTTATGAAACCGTTGTCTGACCTATGAATCCACTTTCACAAGGTGCTCTTTAAAATTGCTCTGTAGGTCAACTGGTCAATGCCTGAGCTGTTGTTTATGCAACATGAAAATACCTTCTCGTCTGTAGGTTGATGGCTTCACAGATTTACCTGTTCATTGAAACATATTAAACAATGCAGACAAATGACCCATTGTGTTGTGTTGGCACTGTTGGGGTGGATTCGGTTGGCAGCGCATTGTGTTAGTAAACAGCAGCAGTAATATTGACAGATGTGACATTGATGACAGTGGCAATGCCCAAATGACAATAACAACAGTGGCAATGACAGTTGTGGCAGGATGTTTCCAAAGTGCATCAACTGAAGATTTCCCTCGACAAGCGTTAGCCATTTATTAAAGATGCAAATCAGTAGATGTAAGTACATGTTTTGGTTATGGCAATGGCTGTATACACTATACAAACATCTGCTGGGAATTTGTCTATGTGTGTACTCATGAGAAGTTACAAACTTCATACATTTGATTGATTCATCTCTTTCAATATGCTTATGCTTCGCAATATGAAAAAAATATTTATTCATGATATTTCTACCACACAAAGGTAGAACGCCAGACATGGCTGACGGAACCCGCGTTCAAATCCAATTGCTGCCGTATCAAAGCTTTGACAATTTTGTTCCCCCACATTACCACAGTTCACCCAGCTGTAAATGAGTACCCAGGTACAGACAAGTGTGGAAACGTGAACGAAAAATCTTTGCACAGTAATTGCAGCATTGCTGAATGCTTCCCAGAGCAGTACAAAAGGTGTTGGAATGAACAGGTCAGCCAGGGGGTGTTATGTTTTGGTAACCAGATTGATTTGGTTAATGTTTGTATTGATACTTTCACTGTACATCCTTCTTGTCAAAGGATATTTGATTTTTATGAGCATGCTGTAGTCAAGAAGAGTACGTCATTTATATGAGTACAACCATATGGTAAAATGCATATTGCTCAAACAGAGATACATATGAGAGATTGATTTTGTAATTTTCCACAGCAGAATACCAAAGTGTGGGTGTGCGAACTGTTTGTTTGACGCAGATCTACAGATCGATGTAACTTGTGTGTTTATGTGAGACAGGATGAAGGACTCTGCACGCTGCCAATTTTCATGGACTACTCCGTGTCTGATGGATTTGATTGATCAGGTGGTCCTCAATGCCAAGGTGCTCAACACTGGCCAGGAGAGCTGCAACAGGATGGTGGCCGCCACCTTCCAGTCCACTATCCAGTTGTGGAACGTCATGGTCAACAATGATGGCAACATCGTCACACGTGTGATCAGTCAGTCAGTGAGATAGTCGTGTCATGAGAAAAAGGCTCTGGAGAGAATCATGTCACTGTCATAGACACCAGGTTTCTAAATGGCGCATCATAGTCACACAATACCATGTCTGTAGAGGGTTGCTAAAATTTAGCAAATGTTCTATTGAAATAATGGTTTTTCTCATAAGCAATTTATACACTGTTTATGAAAATGTTGACCATATTATTAGATATATTAAACATAACTTTTTACCACACTAACAGTGCTTTTCCTCTTTGTTCACTGCTGTTCATTGGTTAGGGTCAGGTAAAATATTGTCAAGTCACTCTTTCTGTTGTTTCTTTCCATACTTTTCTATCGGCCGCCCCTTCTCCATCTTTTGATCTTCTCATATCCCACCTCACGCAGTCCTTCGATCTTAGCTGTTCGCTTCTCCTTTTCTTGCATCCTTGATGTTTTTCCACCTATCTCTTCAAATCTCTTTACTAGTATGTCTGCATCCATCCTTACCATGGGGCCTGCCATTCTCACGTTGCTTCTCACCAATCATCCTGTTGAACTGTCTTGTTGCATCACATATTTCCTCAGGTCGTTCATCCTTCTTTCGTCAACCGTCTTTGTTCGTGTTATTCGACGAAACCAGAACCGAACTTGCAGCTGCTGTTGTTGTTCTGTCAACGCCACTGTCTCCAGATACAGATTCAGGCATGCTTGTGTAACATAAGCTCTCAGGACTTTCCTTTTCAGCTTTTTCAAAATGTTTCTCTCCAACATGACTCCCTCTACCTTTCCCCGAGCATTCGCTCCCTGTTGTATCCGGCATCGCATCTCTACCTCTGAATGCCCTTCCTCATTAACCATTCCTCCAAGTTACACAAAGCCATCCACTTGGTTGATCTCTTTATCATCCAAACTAATGTTCAAGTCCTCTCTCTAATGTCAAACCCACATCACTTCTGTGTTCTCCCGGCTCATTATCGGTCCGTGCTTCTTGAACACCCCCTTCCTGTAGTTCTTGTTTTTGTCTGCTATCATGGCCAGATCGTTTGCGTGCATCCCCTTCCTGAGAACATCCTTCGAGCTGATCTTCCTGCTGATTAGTGCCAGCACCATGATAAACAGTAAAGGGTCACTTCCTTGCCTCTAACCGAATTTAACTGGAAACTCATCCGACAAACCAGATCCAACCACAACTCTTCTTTTTGTTCTCATGAACAGGACAGGTCTGGGTGTTGCACGCCATGACACAGAACTGGCAGTTAAATCTATCACGGTGGCTGTGCTCAGTAGGGCAGGCAAAGTCGGGGTGTGGCATTCCTTGGCACTGAACTGGCAGGTAATTCTGTCACGGTGGCTGTACTCACTAGGCAGCCATAATGATTATCTTTATGATGACATAGAAAACAAAAGTAAATCTTTAAAAATTTAATCCCCACCCCCTGAGGCCCATATGGACGGTTTCACATTTGACCCTCCATGTTCGTCAGAAGGGGAATATGACACACCAGACATACCAACATAAACTTCTTTATATGTTAGATAGAGTTCACAGAATATGTGTATGCAGACATTGAAAACTAAAGCTGATTGAGTGTTGTTGTTTCTGCGTCCTACCTACAGACATGCACAAGTTCCAGCTGCGTATGAAGGAGAGATACCATAGTAGGGACCGTGTTACAGCCATCAGTCTCTATCTCGCCCCCACAACGGGTGTGTCTCCCTGCTTGCTACATTTGACTAGAATGTTAGAAGTAAAAGTTATGAATTCTGACTAATTCATAGAAACTACACTTAAGACTAACGTCTCATTTAGATGTGTTGATTATATTTGTTACGCTAATGTGCAAGTTGCTCCTTTGAAGCAGGGCTGTTTTGGTATTGTACATTGATTGACTGTTTTCAGCCCTGTGTGGGAAATGTATTGAGATAGCCTACTGGACAATTTCGGGAGCTGCGCAGGTGATTCTGCAGCAACCTGATTCAGTTGGACATGGCCACAGTTCTTCCAGACGTTCTCTGTACACGCCAATCCCATCACCAAGGTGATGTTGTCAACGAAGCATTGCGTCTCTCGTAGGTCCAATTATCAAGTATATTTCTATGGAAAATATTCAAATATACCTGGAAAAGCTTTATTTTATGATGATGACCATGTCACGTTTATGGGTTGATTTTTAGTGGGCCATCAATTACATATACTGTGACATCCTCAGTTATATAAAATATACAAGTAAAAGCTTGGTTTTCTTTTCAAGTAATCCAAATTGAAGCATTGATTATGATCATATCAGCTTTTGTTTGATATGACGCGGCTTATCAGTATCAGGTCCTTGAATAATGGAAAGTGAATCACTGTAGCTCATTGGTGTGTTTGCGGTATGCTCTGAGAACAACCATGTACATACGTGGAACGTGACCTGATTCCTTGGAATGACCAGCACACAGCCCGGCTCAGTGGCCTTGGCATCTTTCAAGTTTATTTCCATACAGAGGGTGGAAGCACACCTTCAGTATATCCACAGTAACAACTTTGGTAAGTCACATTGATAGGATCTAGAATTACAATAATTATATATTTCAGTAAATTAGATTATATATTAAGTTACGTAATAATGTTTTTATTGGAAAACTGGGCACCCCTTTTTTGTGCGACTGGGCCCGCCCGTTATGAGAAGAAGAATGTTGTTATTTAGGAAAAGAAATAAAATTCACATTCGAGGAGGCACCTAAAAATTTGCATTTAATCAAGTTACTGAACCAGTAAATTAAATTGTTCACTGATGTTATAATAACTTACTATCAATTAACCGTAATTCAATTATACGATTTCATCTGCAAAGACAGCCGAAAATCAACTTCAGTAATTGGACAATTTGCAGACATTCTGTGTGTAATGCAGTAGCAGAACAATATCCAGCATATACTTCTGAAGAGATATTGTCTCATCAACAGTATTTCTGGGATATTGTCAGTGGAGTTAATGATGAGATATCGTCCAGATAATATTGGTAGGTATACAATCAGAGAGATGCAAACTTATATGAATCGTACATTCCGCGGTTGTGCGACTGGGTCAGCGAACAAACAATGACTCGTGCAACTCTTCTGCGCACCGCCGCTTTCGGGGCATTGTTTTTGGAATTACATGCATTCTGGTTATATGGTTATATTGAGTAGGATAACTTATTACTATATTCTGAATTTTATCACATGTAAACAAAGGAAAGAGGCATTTGTTTTAATTTTACAATGACACTAAACATTCAAACACTATCACAGCCAGTCACTGTGGAAATACGTGCATATAACACTTTTATAACATTTCACCAATTTATGAATTGGAAGGTATATTTTATGTGCTAACTCCATTTTTACTTGACAACAGTTATAGCCTGTGTACTATCATAATATTTGCATGTGTGTATGTATATTATTATTCAGGCAATGTTTCGTCGATATTTATATGGACGAACCAATATGGTACATAACTCCTTATTTCGGTATTTTATGCATGGTTAGAGGTTTAACATTCAACTTGTTGCTGCGTTCGATCAGAATCGTCCAGGCATGACGTATATTTGATGTCCTCGACAGTCAAAAAAACACAATGCCATGGTTGGGCAACCTAAACTGACTTTGCCATGTACTGTCAGGGCTATCAAACATGACATAACTAGAAACACGGGGGAAGGAGTTGTAGACCGAACTGGCCCAGGTATACGGGTGGCTGTCTTGCCCCAGGGTGCACCAAGATGGCTTTTTGGGGTATTTTTACTGCTGCAAATGTTCATCCTTTTATGGTCGTCGGCACACTGCTTCAATTTTTCATCCTATCAATCCAATATTATTCAACAGATGTGTAATATAGATGTAATGTTTGGTCGAGTTAGAATTATGTATATATTTGGAATGGAACCATTGGTTGATTCAGACAGAAAAGGAAGCTATTTAATTAGACAGGTTTTCTTACACCTATGTGTAACAAGATATTTGTAAATTTTGTTTGTAACATATTCACATGGCCTGCATTAAGAGAAACTGTAGAAAAGTTGTCCCATTCATTTATTTGAATTTGGGAGGATGAAATGACGACGTCTGTTAATATCATTCCAGACACAATGGGTCAGCTGTGGACTCCATCTCTCATGAGGAGGACATCACCACGAAGAAGTCAGTTGGTTGTTGTGCATCCATCAGCTGAGATTTTCTAAGAAGCATATGGTAAGTGAGCGAGGAATATATATTTAGATTTCATTAGTTTATTCTGTTCTGTGATCATATGCTGGAGCTTCCTTAGCTAATTTAGGTGAAAATTAATTAATTTGCTTTTGCTATAATTGATGAAACCATGAAAGAGACGTATCACGTTCCATCTAATCGTATTTTAGCGCCTTTGTTTTTAAAGACGTCTGTTTAGATATACACAGTATTGGCGGTTTCATGTAAAGTCTCTCAATCCCGTTCAGCCAAAAAAATTGTATGGTAATTAGAATGAATTAATATTACACCATTAATTATTTCAATACTATGCGGGAAAGTTCATTTTGGCAAAAGTGTACCCTGTACGTGAAAACGCCCACATACAAATGTATTTATTATTACCTTTGTTAAATTTAATGTATGTAAATGTTATAACTTATTATATTATTTTTAAAATAACGTTGCCGTCGGGGGTCCAACAAAATGAATATATTGCCACATGGTTTCTCCTGGAAGTGTTTAAGGACAATCAGTGCAGACCGTTCTGGCGACACAGCAAATGATCAAGTGTTGACTGAATTTATACCATTCAGTGAACCATGTGTAGGTGTTAAATCTGTTATTGACCAGACATGAGCGGATCTACACACTGGGTAGTGGGTCCAGGAAGTGTATGGAAGGAGACCATTCCCTTGCTGAAGCTATCTGCCGCATTTGATACCATTGGTCACAGGACAACTTATTAATAGTGTGTCATTGTGGTGTGGCATATCTGGAACAGAGCTGGTTCTCATAATATTTAACTGATAGATACAAAATAATGAAGATAGCGAATTGTTTCTCAGCTGCCCTCCCTACTTCACGTAATGTTCCTCAGGATGTTTCACTCTCTACGCTACTATACTTGGCTCTGTTATCCAACGTCACAACTTGGATCACCAAGTGTATGCTAATAAATCACAGACCTATGCTATTTTGGCTACACGAGATACAAAATCACTTCCAAAACTAGCTCAGAGATTGTCTCCACAAAATCTTCCATTGGATGACAGAGACCACATTAAAGTTAAATGCAAGTAAATCCGAGATTGTTATTATTGGTGGAGTAAATTTGGCATGTTTATTTGAATCGATTATGTGTGCACAATATGTTGCAAGACGTTTCTTGAAGTGTCAGACTTTAGACTGCATGTAGAGAAGCACAGTTAAATCAAAACGTGTGGAAAGCATTAGCTTAACAGTGTCACCTGGCAGTTCTTCGAAGAGAACAAATTTGCATGTGTGCTGGAGTGCCACAAAACACTAATATTATATAGCCTTTTTGTTTTGGGAGTGACGTAGAGTGATATAATGAAAGCATTGATTTACTAAAATGCAAGGAAGCACATCAACATAATAATTGACATGTAATTGATTACGGATTGACAGACGTTTGCTACGATGACAGTAAAACTGATGCCGAACGACCAACAAATGCGAATCGAGAATAATAACCTTTATCTGAATATGTAATGATCGATGTTCTTTTGTTTAAAAAATAAGAGACCAATGACGTGAGTGACACTTAGCATTATCTGCTATTTGGTTGCACCTCCTATCGGTCGGTGGAGAGACCAATCCACAGTCACCGAATCTCTTACAGTTGCGTATCGAGCAGCTCTCAGGGGAGAGATATGTCGGCCCCCAGACGCTAGTAGTTCTCCACCAAACCACTGACAATCCCTATGTGTTGAGCTATCAACTTATCTTATGACAACGCGACTACCCGTTTATATAGTAGGTACACCCTTTTTATGTGAATTTGTGGTGTGAACTCTTGAAACATGTTAACTTTACATTTAACTGATATAACAACTATTAATTAAACAATTTAGTTAATTAGAATGTTTCTTATATGGCATAGTTCATGTTGTAATGCAGCAAAGTGTATAACATGCATAAATAATATTACTAGTCTATGTTATTGATATTGAATTATGCAGATCTAGTGGTGAAAATTATGCGCATGCGCCGGAAGTGATCACTCTAAAATGGCGTCTACTGGAATGTTGGCCGTGTAATTGATATCAACAACCCTACAAAACCCTGTCTTAGGAATACAACACACTCCAAGTGGAAAAGGTTTATTATATTAGCAACAGTATCATCGAACAGTTGTGTTAACTGGTATGTCTGTTTATTATATATGCATCTAGCAATTCCCACCGCCGTTACTTTGTTGAACAAATGCACATAACGGTTACGTTTAACAAGATTTAACAAGATTTGCCATCCAAGCCAAAGGCCCAGATGGCAAGTGGACAAGGAAGCCATTGGCTTATCGAGAGTCCAACAATGTTCATCTACTTATAGCCTGCCCTCCTGAGATATGTGTCAACCTTGTTTTTAAACATATTCACGCTGCTAGCAGTTACACAATCTGTTGACAATTTGTTCCATTCATTTATTGTCCTCTGTGAGAACGAGTGCTTCCTGATGTCCAATCTACATTGATCCTTTACTAATTTTACCTCATGTCCTCTAGTTCTGCTATCCTTCTTGAGTGAGAAAAACATATTTCTATCAATATTTTCATACCCATTCAATATCTTAAAAACTTCAATCTGTTAGCCAACAATAAGCCACAACGTCTAGAAAGTGTCTCGTCGCCTTGCCAGCAATAGTCTAGCCAAATTTTCGTGCGACTAATACACAGTCATAAATTGCATCAGAAGCAGAAAACCATAGTTGTCACTAATAAGTAATCTGTCCCAATACGTTATTCCAAACTCCATATGAAATGATCAATCGTTTGTAGAATGAATAAAATAAGTATCAGAATTAATACCATATCAAATATGTGTACTCCGTAGCATAGATATTATTTATCTACAAAGCCAAATAATGTTTATACACAAACCTTCCGCATTCTGGTACGTCAAAAAGTCCCTGTTTATAATGAACCTTTTGTTAGTAGCTGTCTCGAATCACCTCTTTCTTCACCAATTTCGTCCGACTGGCTGTCAACGCAATGCATTTCTACCTATCTAGATGAGATCAGCTTTTACAGAGAACACAACAGGAAGCAAGCAGCGTGTGCTATTGATATACAACGTATGTTGAAACAGATAACATGCACGCCAACACGGATGTAGCACACGAAATGCTATCTTGCACACTCCTCCATATTTCTCCAATTGATCATTCTTCAGTCATGGTAGGCCGTACAAAGTATACAAATTTTTTGAAGAAGAATCACCAACTTCGCATGGATTGCTATATAAGACACTCTAAATGCAAGAATTCCCCTCATGCTGGCTGGTAAACAGGAATGAACCCCTGTGGTCTGTTTGTCTGTGCTGGCGGGGGTAATCAACGAACCACGACAGGCATTGTCCATGCGCTCGGACGGCGTTGACCTGTTTGCATCAGATAATCTTTTGCAGCACCACGCCTTGACACCTTTCAACGCCCTGAATAACGTTATAATTCTCACTTAGAAGCGCAATTTCTATGTCGCAATTAGTCTGGTATCCTAATTGTATCGACACATGCGTGTTGTTCTATTCAGGATACGTAATCGTTCTGTTTACAGAAATTTTCTCAACACGGTTACATAAAAAAAATAATAGTACGCATCTGTTGGTGTACGTTCAGTGTTCTGCTGTAAATGTGACTTAAATGTGGGCAGAAAATGACAGCCCCTTACATTGGACTCCCACGCACGCACACACGCATGCATGATGGAGGTAGGCAATTATTCTGGTATCCTAATTGCATCGACACATACATATCTTTATGTCGAGAATACGTAATCATTCTGTTTAAAGCAATTTTCTCAAAACATTTACACACAAAAACCAACAGTACACATCAGTTGGTGTGCATTCAGTGTTCTGCAGTAAATGTACGTGTGACTTCAATGTGGACAGAATAGGACCGCTCCTTACATATGATTGACACGCACACACGCACGCATGAGGGATGTAGGCGGGAATGGAAGTAGACAGGGTGGGTGGCAGGCATATAGGCAGGAAAAGTATGTTCGTTGTATCCAGTCATTTGTTTTGTTCAAAATGTTTTACACTTGACCCTCTAGCACACCTTTCCATTCCAACTCAATCTCGACTTCTCTGGGAAGCACTCAGCCATGCTGAAATTACTGCACGAAGTCCATTTTTACATATATTCACCGCCCATTTAGCCAAGTATTCATTGATATAAATGAATGAGTTGTGGTAACCTTTGGTGAAACAAATTGCCAAAGCTTCGAAACGGCAGCAAGAGGGTTCAAAGTAAGGTTTTCACGACAGAGAGTTTGAAATTCTATCCGGAACGCTACCACGCCTTATTCGATGGGAGAGAAGGAGACGCGGGTGGGGGGGCCGAGAAGAAGCGACCGATGGAAAGGAGGCATCGATGGAGGGAGACAGAGCGTGTGTTTGTTAATGCAGACGAGTATACGTGTTTAGCAATATTTAATATGCAATGGTTCACACCACACTGTAGCTTCTTCATGCGTGCATCTTACTGCTAATATTAGTACGAAGAGCAAAATAATAAACCGCGCAAAAACAAATGTTCCAACATAGGCCTGTATAGCTCAATGAGCGTACCAGCTCAGATCTTGTCATTTGGATATTATTAAACGTCGGCGGGGAACGTGTCTGCGTATCACTGTTTGTTACACACGTGTATCCTGGTACGAAGTCAACACTAGTGTAACACGCGGTGTCAGTGTTGGGGAGCGTTGAATGCTATATCAAAGATGATTGAAGTGGCCTGGATGGAGGCAGAATCTTTCAAGAGCAGTTGCTGTAGACGTCGGAGATTGGATGACGCTTGGATGACGTCGAACAAGACAAATATGTACTTGGGCATCAGTTTGGTGCTGCCGAGCGCCGTCGCCATGAAGTTCGCTGTCGTCGATGAACTTTCACATCAAACATGCGACCACCTTGTCGCCTTGTCGAAGCCGCCTTTTTGCGAGGCGCCGACGTTGTCATGATAGACAGGGTTGGCGGCGTGTTGGAATTACAGAACCACAATGTCGTAGTCTTTACCTCTCCCTCTCCATTTCCCTCTCCCTCCCCTCCATCCCCTCCCTACTTTCCTCCTCCCTCCCTCCCTCCCTCCCGCCTTTCCTCCCTGCCTCCCTCCCTCCCTCCCACCTTTCCTCCCTGCCTCCCTCCCTGCCTCCCTCCCTGCCTCCCTCCCTGCCTCCCTCCATGCCTCCCTCCCTGCCTCCCTCCTTGCCTCCATCCCTGCTTCCCTCCCTGCCTCCCTCCCTGCCTCCCTCCCTCCCTCCCTCCCTCCCTCCCTTCCTCCATATTGACGTGACATCAGGAGTCGGTCGTTCCAGCATTTGCATGCGACCCACAAACATTTGAAATGCACAATCAAATGTATGTTCAAATGCATGCGTAATTCTTTGAATAATTATTGTTGTTAGATTCACTTTCACATACCATTAAAAAAAGTTCTCTGAAGTGAGCAGGACCTTCAACTGATTATGAAATCGTTGTCTGACCTGTGAATTCACTTTCACACCGTGCTCCTTAAAAAGTGCTCTGTGTGTCAAATGTTCAATGCCTGAGCTGTTTTTTTATACAACATGAAAATATGCAGTGAAATGACTCCCTTGTGTTGTGTTGACACTGTTGGGGTGGTTTCGCGTGACAGCTCATTTGGGGGGAGTAAACAGCAGCAGTAGTATCGTCGCCATGTAGTTCACTTTCTTAATTTACTACACAACTATTGGTCATTTGTTTCTTTGTATTGAAGGAATAATGCGCAGCAAGTGCTCGGATATTCACGGTGATGTCCGGCAAGGCCTGATATGAAGACAACTTTGCTCGCATTGACAACGGCGAGTGAAAACCCAGACAACACAATACAACGCAATTAATTACTGCGCATTGTTTGACTGTATGCGTTGACTGTCTGCATCGGCTGTATCTTGTCTTCTGCTGCCTACTGACTGCTTGCGACTGTTCAGCTATCTCTCCATGTAAGACAACACTGCGTCCCGCATGAGCCATCTTCACGACACATTCGTCGTCTCCACGTCATGTAGACGGCCGACATACATAGCGTTCAGCCGA
The DNA here is from genome assembly GCA_963662155.1 of Lamellibrachia columna. Lineage (NCBI taxonomy): Eukaryota > Metazoa > Annelida > Polychaeta > Sabellida > Siboglinidae > Lamellibrachia > Lamellibrachia columna. The sequence goes on from OY759262.1 coordinate 56,869,553, forward strand.
CTGTTCAACTGCCTTCCCCGCGAGTGCGACAACCAGTTCGTCCGCACAAGCCGTCGTCACGACACGTTAGCTGTCTCTACGACACATTGACGGCTGACATACTGTACGTCCAGCTGACCGTTCAACTGTCTTCCCCGTGTGTGACATCAAACCGTCCGCGTCAGCCGTCGTCACGAAACGTCGCCGTCTCACGATCTATTGACATCTATCTACTATCGTCCAGCCGACAACAACCTCGACATCACTGCGGTCGAACGTATTCTGCTGCCGGTGAGATTATGCGACCGACGGCTACATCAGTTATCGTTCTACTCAACCCAGCAGAATGCGCGAAGGGTATTGTTGACTTTATGCGTCACAAGGCATGCTTCTGTGACTATTTTTTTGTTGTTTTCGGAACATTGTATTATAAGTGTGAAATACGCCTTTCTGCTTGTGACGAATTTATTAACACTGATGTCTGTGGTACGGTCTTGCAGGGGAATAGCCTCATCGGTGAACGTAAAGGAAAACATAGGTTTTTTGTTTATTTGGTTTGAGGGTATTGACAACTTGATCCAGAGTTATAGTTTCTTTATTTCATCTGTACCATTTCACTTAGGCTTTGATTAATTGTAAACATATTCTTGTGTATTACCTTTGTGTTGTTTTTCATTTCTAGAAATTTCTTACACTCATATGTTGAGCTTAATTTAAGTACGGCTTGCCCCTAGTTTGTATAACTAGATATAACCGCCTTGCAAGCAAACCAGTCCTGGTCCTCTTGGAAATACATTGGATTCATGACTGGAACAGACATTACAAAACACTGTAATGATGAATGGTAGGGAGGGGGGAGAATGTCACATTAGAGTGAAAAACTCACTTTTACAGTTGTTCTAATAAATCAGTATTTGTGCCGAATGGTAATGACTTTTGTTTTGGTTACCTGCTTGATTTTTTGATGTTGTTATTTATCCTTTTCCTGTGCATCCCTCTTGTCAACGGATATATTTATTTTGATAAGCATGCTGTAGTCAAGAAGAGTACGTCATTTATATATGAGTACAACCATTTGGTAAAATGGATATCGCTCTAACGGAGACACATATAATTGGTCGATTCTGAAATTTTCCTCAGCAGAATATCAAAGTGTGTGTGTGCGTGCGTGCGTGCGTGCGTGCGTGCGTGCGTGCGTGCGTGCGTGCGTGCGTGCGTGATGAGTGTGTGATGTGTCATTGAAGCAGTTCTATGTAACTTGTGTGTTTCTGCGTCTTGCACATCTTTCTTCTTTTACCATATTAGGACAGTTAGCCATGTTCGCCACTCCTCTGGTACTTTACCTTTCCTCATACATGTATTCAGCAGCCTCTTTGTCCAGCTGATTCCACTCTCCCCCGCTGCGATTACCATCTCCACATGCATATCATCGATACCAGGTGCTCTTCCTACTTCATCCCTTTCATCCCGGTTTGCATCTCTGTATCCGTAATATCAGTTAACTTCTCTTTCCCCTCTACATCCAGCGGTAACTCCAGATCGTTGTTATTTCATTCCTGGTTCAGTAGCTCCTTGAAGTAGCTATCCCAGACGTTCGGCACTACCTCTTTTTCGGTCCTTTCCCATAGCATAGGGTTTTATGCCTTGTTTGATCATAATTTTTACCTGTAAGATTCTGCTCAGGTATTTGTTGATGAAGGTATCGTTACGTGCACCAGCAAACCGTTTCTACCAGGCCCCACGTTGATAGTCCGGCACTCTCGATAGAAGTTATTGCCCTTTGCAGTTAACCCCACACATAAAAAATCTGACCACTCATTGGAGAACTGCTGAACAAAGCAGTCGTTTTGCGTCAATTCTTTGAAGTCCATAACATGACATCATCGGCAATCCTCGCGCATTTCTCGCGGTTTCCGAGGATCAACGTACTGTAGCGTTTCTAATGGCTGGGTGGCTCCCTGCGTTTCTACATACTCGCCGCTTACTCCATTTTCCAGCGTTCCTACAAATTCACTGTTTTCTCCATTTCCCGCATTTTTACAATATCACCGTTTTCTCCATTTTCCCACGTTTCTACACGCCTTTTCTCAATTCTCCCGCGTTTCTACCAACTTGGTGTTTTCTCAATTTTCCCGCGTTTCTACAAACTCGCCGTCTTATCGATTCCCGCGTTTGTACATGTGATGTGATTACGTGAATGTGATGGTGTGAATGTGAAGATGTGAATGTGATGACGTAAATGTGATGACGTGAATGTGATCATGTGATTTTGAATGTCATAGATAAACGTAAAAGCATTTGTACATAATAATATAATATATGAAATAGCTTCGCTTGAATAAACATATCATATACATAGGCTAGTAGTGAGGCAAAGTACAAAACACCATCGCGATATCTGTCAACAAGGTGGCGCTCTCGTCGTCCTCCGTCATCTTGCTCTGGTCTTCCATTGATGACTGGCTGATGCCGCGAATGTCTGACGGAAGCACTGACCTTTGGAGCACATAAAAACACGTTTAACTTCCTTTGAATGTACTACTTACATGTTGACGAACACGGGAAGAAGACTTATTGAATAGACGCGTTTTATTTATACGGCTGATGATGCCAGAATTACCCGGTTTAATACGATGGTGGATTTCGTTACTAACCTTATTCTAATTTATCTTGAATATAAATGCTATACCTCCTAGACGCTTTGCATCTCGGGCGACACACTTTCAGGGTTTTTTGTACGACTCCAGAGTCAGCTCGTCTCAGTGTTATTTGTTTCGAAATTCCCATCGGTATTACGTTTTTTACGAACAATGCAATTACCCGATGCAATTATTACGTGCAAATTATCCGCAACGCTGTGAAAACAATTACGTTCAATTGCTGACAACGTCATGCGTATTTTCTTCGATTGTCCAAAGTTACGTAATACAAGGGCAAGGCGTCAATAGACGTTACTATAGCTGCCAGCATTAGGTCGCAATTTCGAGAAATATTGACGGGCAGCAACAAGTACGAAGGCATAGATGGATATTTCAATATTATGTATCCTAAAAAAATTTAAATACGAAATACCTAGTTATCCGTTGGGGGGGTTTCCGTATACTTAATATCAGCACACTAAAGATATTAATGTAATTACCCAAATATAAAAGAAACCACTACAGACCTACCAAAAACAATAGTATAATTTTGACGTTTACAAACAATCAATTTATAGCAGTTTCATATTATTTACCATCGCCTTATGAATTAAAATTTAAATAAATTCATCAGTAAATGTAGACAAACTAACTACTCAGTTACTTATATAAATATGAAAATGGCAGATTTGTTTCATGTTCTTATTAAGATCGTAGTTTAGATCTGTCTACTCCACAGACTATGGTCTACTCAAGTCGCTGCTGCTCCTTAAAACTTGCACCTGTATACACCATCACAGTGGGTTAGTATGACGTCACCAAACCACTGGTCAACATTTCATGGCTGTCACGTCCTTTTCAAATGTTGTTAATACTCAATTGCATCATCACATAAACCTCTTATAGAAATTTATTTCAAAATCTAGTTGAATGAAACAATGAAATTTATCAATAACTTTAACAAAGGAAAGAAGAAGTGTAATTAATACTTGTACAAATAAAACTACATAGTTACTTACTTATGTCATCCACTTAATGTGGTGACATTATGATTTCTTTCCAGAGGTTTCGGTTCTTCATAGCCGCTATTAGATTTGTCCCGCTGAGGTTCGTGTCTTTCTCTAGTATGTTTTGTAGAGTAGTTGTTGGTCGACTTTTTCTACGAGGGCCATCGGGCTTCCAGAGCAGGACTTTGTTGGCTGCTTCGTCATAGCGCATCACATGACCTGCCAGACGAATATGCCGTTTTCTCACGATGGTGGTGATCCGTGGGAGGGAGCCGTACAGTTCGTGGTTGGTCATGTGGTGGCGCCATGACACATTTAGAATTTTCTGCAGCATTCTTGTGTAGGTGCCATCCAGTGCATTTTTTTACTGATTGCGTTAGTGACCACGAATCGTATCCATATATCACGATCGGTTCAACCATCGTCCTGAAAATCTTCGGTTTGGTGAGTCTGCAGATGGGCGCTCTCCAAACTTTGTCAAGGACGTGAACTGCTGCCTATGCCTGTTCGTTTCTGCACTGGATGTCATGCTGAGAGTTTGTATAGGATCCGAGATATTGAAAAACCTCTACTTTCTCAATTTGACTCCCATCTGATGAGTGAACGCTATCATTAGCAGAAGGATAGATATGGATGTACTTTGTTTTGCTTGGGTTGAGAAATAGTCCAGTAGATTTGGAAGCACTTTCCACTTGATGAAGTAAAAGTTCTGCTTATTGTATCATGTCAGCGAACAGAACGATGTCATCGGCATAATCCAGGTCAGAGAGATGTGAGGCAGGATGTCTGGAGCTTCTGCGTCTGGTTAGGGTTAGTCCTTCTCTGTCATCAATCGCAGTTCTTAATGCGTATTCCAAGAAACTACATAACACCGAATAATATACATTATACCATAATTATTGTACGCATGTAACAAATTGTTTCCAAAAGATACTGTTCATATCCATTCATGGCCGGCCGAACGTGAATTAGTAACTTGATTTACGTTCAAAACCAATTAGAATTTTCACAGTCAATTTAACGAAAACCAAGTCAATTAATTTATATTGAAAGTAACATAAACCCTAATACAAGTAATTGTTTCTACCATAAATAGTTACGTTACAAATAAATAACTGTTCAATATTTTAGCTTTCTAATTTGTTTCCCTCCCTCCCTACCTCCCTCTCTGTATGTGCTCTACAAATGTTGCGTTTAATATAAAAACTGTGGAGAATATTTTTTTTGTAGAACTCTTTCGGTAATTTTTTTTTAGCCTACTTTCCCTTTTTTCTCTTTTAATTTTTTTACGATACGTAAGTCTACGCTCGATACGCACAAAGATCGCCTTCGCGGTTCTGATGGCACCGAGGCGTGACTAATGCGCAAATCGCACCATCTTTATCATGAAATCGGTTACGCCGCTTTGATGTGTAAAACTGATTAAAAGTGGCCTAAAACACAATATTTTTAAAGAATATATGAAATGTTTTACTGGAACACATGCGGAATGGTACAAGGAACGCATTCAGGTACAAAAATGCAGGAAAAATCATCTGACAACTGCATTTGAGCATGCACATTCGTAAGTTTGCTGGTAGTAGCAATTCCGGAGCTCGTTAGGCGGCGCTAGTTGTGCTATGATCGGCAAGTCGACCAAAACGTGTCCCCAGAGAGGCTCGTTTACAGGGGGTGCCTTTAACGGTCCATAGCAACTGACATAGACCACCCATGGCCATGATAAAAGTGCGCATATGCCTGTAAAGCTGAATAAACGTTCTTTACTCTGATGTACACCCTGTTTTATTTCTTTAGGTGAAAGTATTTTGTTTTTAAGGTGAAAATTTCACGATTCTCGCAAATCCGGGATTCACGAAAAAAACAATTGTATGTCTTTTATTGGTCATTTATTAACACAAAAATATTTTTTTGGATTTTGGCTAGGTCTGGCTAGTAATGTACTGTACAACTAAAACAACCCCCTATCACTATCCACTGACGCCAAGAATTATCTAGCTATTTGAACGTTAGGTGGCGCCACACATGTCAGAATAATAAATTAGGCGATGTCCTAGCCCGCTGTTGTTTCAAGTTCGTCTTTCTCGTCGTAGTTGGTGAAAGTTCATAAACATCCGTTCTTCAAGTACGTGTGTAGGTAATAATTGATCTATCTAACTATATTATCGTGTAGCAGTGTATGTTTGAAGTTCTGAAGGGTGTTTTGCTCATTTTGGCGGGAGATAAAACATGTAAACAAACTTGCAAAGTGACGGCGTGACTGACCTGTCAAACGATGTCCCAGCAGACAAGACGAAGAAAGGCATCCATTACTCACATTAAGCTCAAAGCTGACAGTCTTACACTTGGAATGTTAATATGATTTAAACTGTGCTTTCTGATTGTTTTTCATTATAAGTACTATCATAACTGTGGATACGACTTATGTATAGTGACTATATAATGACTAATATTATAATTAGTAGTAATGTAAATATTTGTTTATGCCAAATTTATCTATTTTTGATATGATGATGGCCTAGATGATGGGTGAAGGTGTATGAAACTCTAAAAATGATGTACAACTGATAGTTGGTATGCAATATTGTGTCAGAATAGTTATTTACTCAACGATCCACACATATTAATATGATATACTTGTAATGACGTACATATTTATAGTAGTTGTTTCTTATTTTAACTACTAATACCCCCAGATAATGCAATAAGTATGACAATAAAAGCTTACATTTCATCCTACATGATACAGCTGTGAAAAGGCTTCTGTCAAAATCTGCATAATAGTTCGCAGTTAAAACCTTGTAAACAATATTTTCATATACATAATAATGCTAATGATCTATACATGTCAATCATGCTTAGAAATAGACACCAAGTTTTAAAATGTCTCTGTAGGGTATATAGTTTTTTTTTCTTTTTACCAACTGCCCCTGTATAAATGTGCAACATAAGTGAAAAATAGCACTGTTTATAGTTTTCTTGCAACCAAAATAATGGATGCACTGGTGTGAATGACTCCCACACATTTAGGACTTCCACAATATGTAAAAAAAATGACATTAACATTAATATCAGTAATTTTTTTAAACCCAGTTACACTTTTTTAATCAAAATAGAAAAAACGTGTTTTGGAAATGTTGACGGGGGTGTCTTTAAAGTGCTCTAACATGAAAACTAATTAACCTACAGCCACACAACTGATTCCATGATGTATCATAATAATATATCTTTCCAATGATCATCATCCTACATGTTACACATGTCAAATATTTATCTTGCATCAGCATGTGTTCAGCTGCGAACAGGTTTCTGTAAAAATCTGCATAATAGTTTGCAGTTAAAAAATCTTGTAAACAATATTTTGTATATACATAACAATGCTAATGACCTATACATGTCAAACATGCTTAGAAGTAGACACTGAGTTAAAACAAATGTCTCTGTATGGTATATACTGTGTTTTTTTTACTTTTTACCAACTGCCCTGTATAAATGTGCAACATAAGTGAAAAATAGCACTGTTTACAGCTCTCTTACAGCCAAATTAATGGATGCACTGGTATAAATGACCCACACACAGGTTGAGAACATTTAGTACCTCCACAATATGTCAAAAAAATTACATTAACAGTAATATTAGTATTTTATTTAGGCAAGATACACTTTTTTTATCAAAATAGATGTTTTGAAAACGTTGATGGGGGTGTCTTTAAAGTGCTCTAACATGAAAACTAATTAACATACAGCCATACAACTGATATCATGATGTATCTTAATAATAGGCCTTTCCAACGATGTTCATTCTACATGACACACATGTAAAATATTCATCTTGCATCAGCATGTCTTCAGCTGTGAAAAGGCTGCTGTAAAAGTGTACATAATAGTTTCCAGTTAAAAATTCTTGTAAAAAATATTTTTCATATAAATAACAATGCTAATGACCTATACATGTCAAACATGCTTAGAAGTAGACACTGAGTTTTAAAAATGTCTCTGCAGGGTATATACTGTGTTTTCTTTTACGTTTTACCAACTGCCCCTGTAAAAATTTGCAAAATAAGTGAAAAATAGCACTGTTTACACCTCTCTTGCAACAAAAAATAATGGATACACTGGTATGAATGACCCCCACACAGGTTGAGAACATTGAGTACTTCTACAATATATCAAAAAAATTACATTAATATTAATATTAGTAGATTGTTTAGGCCAGGTACACTTTTTTGATCAAAATAGAAAAAAACGTGTTTTGAAAACGTTGACGGGGGGTGTCTTTAAAGTGTTCTAACATGAAAATTAATTAACATACAGGCATACAACTGATATCATGATGTATCTTAATACCATACCTTTCCAATGATTTATACTACTTTGTAATAAATTAATTATCTCAAAATGGTCCAGCATAGCTACTGGTAGAACCGGTAATCGTTTACTTAACTGGCCTAAATTATTAGAGGTTTATGCCGACGGTTTTTACAGCATTTTTGTACCTGAATGCGTTCCTTACATCATTCCGCATATGTTCCACTAAAAAAATTTCATATATTTAAAAATATTGTGTTTTAGGCCACTTTTAATCAGTTTTACACATCAAAACAGCGGAACCAATTGCATGATAAACAAGGCGCGTGTGCGATTTGCGCATTAGTCACGCCTCGGTGCCATCAGAACCGCAAAGGCGATCTTTGTGTGTATCGCGCGTACTATTGCATAAAAAAAGAGAAAGTAAGCTAAAAAAATGTTTCAAACGAAAGAATTCTACGCAAAAAAAAATCTCCCCAGTTTTTATATTAAACGCAACATTTATAGAGCACATACAGTCACTTGTAACGTAATGTTTCATATTTTATTTAATTAAATATTTGATGTTGCTAATATTGTTTTTTTATAAATTATTTGGTTGATATTAGATGTTATGCGCATGCGCAACTACAAGGGGACATCTCATTGCATTTCATTGTTAATATAATACAATTTTATTTCATTTAATTCATATTATCTGTCGTTTGGTGAACAAAGACTATTGTTTTTGTAATTAAAAATTATACTGTTGATATTGCATATCATGTACATGTGCAACTTTAAAGGGACAACTCATTGCATGTCATTGTTAACATAACTAAATTGAAAAGAATGCATGGGTTAATTATCTGTCATTTGGTGAACAAAGGTTATTGTTTTTGTAATAAAAAAATATACTGATGATATTGTATGTCATGCGCAACTATAAGGAGGGAGTGAAGGAGTACTTTAATTTAATTAAGTCAATTTATATAAATTTAAGTCAATTTATTTAAATTTACAATTTAATATAATTTCTACATTAACATGTTCATTTAAATAATTTACATATAATAATTAAACTATATGCATATTCATATTTTTGGGGTACACCAAATACATATTTAGTTTTTTCAATAATTCTAAACTGGTGAGTAACCAAACCACATATATATTGCTTTTCACGTATATGCTGTGCTATGTGCAGTTGTAGTATCACCGATTTGTCTGAATACACATTTCTTGATCGAATGACTGATAACACATTCACAGCTCACATTCACAGCTCACATCCAGCGGATACATAATCCTGTGTATTCGATGGTTATGCGCTCGTCACGGCAGTTCGTGCAAATGCTGCACAATTTTTTGCACAAAGCCACACGATGTAAATACTTACTAAATAGTGTTATTATTTAGGCTTGGGCAAGGATTTCCTGCAACAATTTACCTTATTCCTTTCATCCTGTCTCCCTATGTCCCGTCTCCTTCCGTCCCATCTCCCTACTACCTGTCACCTTACCTCCTCTAAACCTCCTCCCAGGCTGAGGTGAGTTCACCCTAGCATCTCTCTCGTCGTCTTCCCCCACTTTATCCACTGTCCCCTCACCAGAACCACTGGCACAAACCACCTGCTCCCTTCCCACCACTGCCACAACGAGCAGCCTCATCTGTTCTAACTCCAATTCAAGTTCCTTCATCCTTGTACATCCCCTACACTCAAAACTAAAACTATCCGTCTGAACCTCAGCCAAGGACTTCTCACACCCGGACTTGACGAAGTCCACCCAGTTGCTACAACTACTGCACATTAAATGCCTTGTGGCCTTTAGTTCTTTACATATAACTGGCCATTGATGGTAATGATAACGAAACTGACAATGATGGCTTGTAATGATAATGAAAAGTTATGTAGTCCCATAATGATAATAATACATTTCTGTTTTTAAGTAATTATTTTGGCAAGGATATTGAATACTCTGTGACGACTCCATCCCTTTAAGAAAGCTAAATAACTGTAAACTTTTGTGTTTTATTTATTACACATTAAAATCACACTAGCAGTTACAATAGTGTAGCACCTGGATTAATTAATTACTAATATGTTAATATTATATATTTTGTTGAATGTGTGTATGCGCAATGACAGGATGCTTTTAATTCACATGTATTATGAGAAACTAATTAATGTTATTTAATATGAACAATTACAAACGTAGAATACCTCCCTCCCTCCCTCTCCCCCTCCCTCCCTCCCCATCAGAAGGAAACCAGACATGCAATATCAGCATAATTTAAAAACAACCTTTGTTCTCCAAACTACAGTTCATTTAACCCTACATTCTTTTAAATTTAATTATATTAACAATACCCCTCCCCATCAGAAAGAAACCAGACATGGAATATCAGCATAATTAAAAAAAAAAATTTTTTTTCACCAAACGACAGATAATTTAATCAATACATTCTTTTAAATTTAATTATATTAACAGTGACACGCAGTGAATTTTCCCTTTAAAGATGCACATGACATGCAATATCATCAGTATAATTTTTAATTAAAAAACAATAATCTTAATTCACCAAATGACAGATAATTTAACCCATGCATTCTTTTAAATTTAATTATATTAACAATGACATGCAATGAGATGTCCCCTTGTAGTTGCGCATGCGTATAACATCTAATATCGACCACATAATTTTCATACAAATAATATTTGCAACATCAAATATTTCATTAAATGAAATATTACGTTAGAAGTGACTGTATGTGCTCTATAAATGTTGCGTTTAATATGAAAACTGGAGAATGTTTTAATTTTTTTTGTAGAATTTCTTCGTTTGAAACATTTTTGGAGCCAATTTTCTAAATATTTTCTTTTAATTTTTTTACGATGCGTAATTGTATGCCCAATACACACAAACATTGCCTTCGTGGTTCTGATGTCACCGAGGCGTGACTAATGCGCAAATCACACGCGTCATGTTTATTATGCGATCGGTTCCGCTGTTTTGAGGTGTAAAACTGATTAAAAGTGGCCTAAAAAACAATATTTTTAAAGAATACATGAACTTTTTTACTGGAACATATGGGGAATGATGTAAAGAACGCATTCAGGTACAAAAATGCTGGAAAAACCGACGGCATAAAGTCCTAATAATTTAGGCCAGTTAAGTAAACGATTATCGTAGAACCTGTTGACAGTGTAACAAGACTTAGATGATTTCAATAGGCGGAAGGATTTTTTTGCAATTTTTTCACCACAAGGCTCGTGTGCATAGTAATTCATGTAGAAATTGGTAAACATTGACGGACATGACACGCTCAGCCATTTTAAAAGAGTTAGAAATTTCTAATTTTGACTAAACTCGATTACCATGTCAATGAAATGATGATAACGGCAAGTAGGAAATTTCAGAATTTTTGATGGTAAAGTTTTCTTATAATCATGCAGAACGTTAACATAGCCACCAATGGCATGGAAAATGTAACTATCCTGAACCCTTTAGCGTGCGCGGTAAACCGCTACGTGGATAATTGATTAGCGCTAGTAATATGGAGTGAGAGCGATTGCTCTCCTAAAAATGATACCTTGCATAATTTGCCACGATTATCGGAGAATATAGGCTGGCACAAATGTTTAAATTTAATAATAGAATAGTGCCATATAGGGTGGCATTTTTCATCAAATAAGTACGTGCATAGGGACGCTTATTCAGCACTCAAGAGTTTGATATTTTATTCGTTCGTATGGTATGTGGTGTCATTAATTTGGACACATGTAATATGGTACCAACAGTCACATTCGTCACATTGTATGGCATGGTGGTGATCATGTACCTCATGGCTGCTGGTGCCACATGGATATTTTGGAGAGGGATCTGAGGTGGGACCAGGATTTGGATGAAGGTCCCCTGCTTGTATTATAAGTCCACACAGATATAATAGAGATAGGGTATGGGGCTTAGTTGGCAGCATCTTGTTTTTTTTTGGTGAGAATATGGGGAATTGTGGCAGGTTTCTTGTCAGCATGGCTGAGAATGTTGTTGTGGAATCCTCATTGTTGGTGGAAATTTGACAGAGGTACTTATGCATGTTTGCTGCCAGGAAGCATAGTGTTATGAGAATGAACTTTATGTTGACGTTATGCGAGAGGGGTGTTAAATAAACACAGGGTTATTCCTAAGAGCCGGGACCCGGGTAATTTACCCAGCTATCGTAGAGGAAGGACGATTTTTATTATCCGTCGCATCGGCTAATGATCGACCTGCTTTTGCGTAAATCATTGTAGCGTCGACGTTCTAAAAGCATGCAGGTCAGCGATCGTTGAATATCATGACGTGGCAGCAAAACAGCGCCGGTCAACGAATGTCATTTTGCGTTAATAAACAGCAGTTTTTAAATCATTCGCACAGACATTTTACGCGTCACCAAAGCATATTTAATCCCCACTGCACACAGGTGGGGCCGGGGGGTTTATTCCCCCACTTTTGTGTATATCATTGCAAATACTCTACCTAGCACTATATACATATCACTATGTATGCTTATCTGCAAATAGGTATCTTTTCCCTCTTTGTATGCTGTCGCTTTGTTTAAGAGCAGGAAGGGTTTTTGGTAAAGACTGTCTTCGGCAGTTGCTAGCTACAGTAGAAAATATCACTAATGTTAAATCTTATCTGGTATTGTTTACTAATTGGTCATGCACACCAGCTTAATCAGTAATATACCAGGCTGTGCACAATTTGTGACAGATTTTGTCACTATTATTGTGTGCACATCTGCAATCCTTGTTGGGTATGAATAAAATTGGATTGCCCGTTACCAACCTACCAAGTAGTTGGTGTATTTATACAAACAGAGAAAGGTCTGCATGAGCGTGTCCCCATTTCATTGTAAACACAAATACACCGTGAGTCGACGGGGTATTGAGCCGCAAAAAACACACAAAATGTCTACACTGCCATGAAATGGCAACAAGGATCAATTGACGATGAGGTGTTTTGGGGATATCAGACAAAACATACTATTGCTTTGCTCTCTTTTGCATATTATGGCACAGTAATTATCCACAATTCTACGGACTATTTGACTGTGTATTTTATAAAAATTACTTGCATGCTGGTTACTGCACCATTCGCTATAGGCTAGGCCCTAGGTTATAGACTAGTACATAACAATATTAATATAATTTGTGTCGTTCGATAATCGTAATATTTTCATTAAAAACAACTTTTCTAACAATTTGTTTGCACTGCAACAATGAAATAATTGTTAGTGATTTAAAATATGGATGTCTTATGCAAAAGTTTCTTCAGATTTTTGTGAAAATGGCTTATTATATTACGTATAGTGACTGGCTCGGCGCAACAATTCTTGCCTACGTTACTACACAGTTTATGACGTTGATTATTTGGTGAATTAGTGTCACTTGTTTCCTTTTGGAAAAAATGTGTGACAAAGAAGCAAGTGCTAACAAATCAACGTTGAATAATCCCCCTTAACAAACACCAAAGCAGAACAATTATGTGACAAATTGTGGCAAACGATGTACATTTTAACAGTTATGTAATACAAGTTTTTTTTCAATTTGGAAATGAACAAAGTTTGGACGCATGACCATTTCCAATGTTCATGTCAACAAGGTACTATTAGTAACCTTTGCTATTTGTTGCTGTGCGATAATTTGTAATATTTTCATTAATTTGTTACACACTAACAAACAGTCATGAACGTGGGCATTATTGGCCTATTTGGGAGAAAAAGGTGATTAGGCAAAACAGCAATTTTTTATTGCTACATAAACTCCTGAAGTTTTAAGGTACAATTACATATATAAGTTCCTGGTGTGTCCACAGTGGTCTTTGATACGTAGTGACTCGGCCACAGGCTGAACATAATAAGTGATCCCTGCTTTGGGGTTCATGGTCCTTGCTATAACCACACTTAACAAAAACCCTGTAATGTGCTTTAGAATTTTCTTGCGAAAGTATGTATTTGCAGATGTTTGCTATAACTTGCGTTTAGAGGGCTAAAGTCACATTAGATAAATATTATTTAGAGCGCTAAAGTCACATTAGATAAATATTACATGTATGTACTAAACTGTTTAAAAGTGCATGTGCAGGGTTTGGGCTAATGCAAACAAAGACAGATATTCAGTAGGAAATCTAGGTGTGTGTTATGTATGTGGTCCTGGGCCAACTCAGGAACTCCGAGTATACGAAAAAACGGGTGGAAATGAAGCACCCGCAGAAGGGCCTGTTTGTTAGTACAAGATGTGATAAACACGGTAGGATTTGATTGAAATTCTAAGCTAAGAGTATATTTAAATGTATTTAGTTTATATTTATAACTAATACACAGTATATTTAAATTTGAATACATGCACTATTTTTAGTTGTGTTGGGGATGATTTGGGTTTCACGTGTTTTAACAACTGTTGTTTACATCCGTCATCTTGATTTATGTTCGTTGTTAAGCAAGGTAAACGCAGCTGATTAAGTAAATTTGGTTTAGGATTGTGTGATCTCTAACGTTATAACACGATTATATTCTGATTTTGATACTATTGCATATCTGTAAGTTTAGGGTGTAAAGAGCCTTCTATCTCTGCACATTGGACTATCCCGATCCCATTTAATTGTATGACTTTGTTTGTTATATATGCTTATTTCATTTGTAATTTGCATAGTTGGCTAATTCCTTGTTAAATTGTTACTTTGGATTCTGCCAGATACATTTTGTGAAGTGTAACACAAGTGAATAATGGATAAACACGAAGCAAGATCGCATTGTCAGAAATCAGGAAGGAGTTTTATTCATTAATAAGCATGCTAATCTAATTCATACAATCATTATAAAAAAATATTTATTTATTAAGCTGTCAAATCCTGTATCCATATATGTGTGCATGCGTGTGTGTGTGCCTGTGTGTGTGCGCATGCCTGTGTGTGTGTTTGTGGGTGTGTGCGTGTGTGTTGAAAATAACTTGCAATTATGTAAAATATTTACGAAAATTTAGAGCAAACATTAAGGTACACTGTCAGGTGTGGAGATGACATTCTACCACACAATGATCCCCATCAACACCTGGCATCAGCCCCTGAATGGACAATCATCGGCGTCGCATTCCCACTCGGACTGCCGGGTAAGTAACCCAGGTAAATAACTGTTTCTACGCTAACAGTTCTTTCTAACCTTTAAAACTGTCATGGCAAACAGGAAAATTTGAACATTGTATTGTTCCATTATCATTCCAGTAGTGATGCTATTACATCTAGGTCTAGTTTGACTTACCGACTTGTGAACAAAACCAACATGACACTTGAGTACATGTCCATCTGACAAATCTAAACCAAACAAGAACTTGTCAACGCCGGTTGTTTCGCAGCAGAGACAAGCAAATATGTATATTATCAAACAAAAACGATAACGAAGAAGATGAAAGCAATATGGGCAAATGCTCTTGTCATTGTCTACTTGTTTCCTATGACACTGTCTCGGTTGGCATGTTGACCAGTGGTTTACCAGAGCTTTCACCACCTGCAGGTGGCAGAAATGTTGGTTGGTCAGTCTGAAGTAATTCTGACAAAGCCAGATCAGACAGAATGCGTTCTGCTTAAGTTGGTTGTGATTAGAGCGAGCACTGGTCGGTGTTCGTCACTAATATGGGCAAATGCTCTTGTTTATGATGGTGACAACCTAAAAAAGGATATCTCCTTCCAGTCATCTTCCTCTCAATACTGTGCCAACTGGAACGGGTTTGGAGACCCAGAGAGTGGACTGAATATGTTTACAGAGTGGGAAAATATTGTCAAATTATGGTGGCCTGTCCCCTTTTTGTTGCTCCCTGCAGCAATGGGCAGACTGCTGATCTTAGTCATTTGTGTAATAATTTTTATAATCAGTGAATTTGAATATTAAACTAAAATATGTTGGTTTATTCAAGCATAAACTGCACTGAAGCAGAAAGAAATTAGCTGTTAACACAATGTTTCAGTGTTTGCAAAATAGATAGATCAGTTGATAATTTATTTCCAACAACAGTACACATTCATGATGACGAAAATAATTTTTTTGCAGCATTTGGAATTTAGGTATAAGTAATAGTTTATTGGAAAGAGTGTGAACAGAAGTATAATACTTACCTATGGTTCAATCAAACTAGTATACTTATAGGTATGTCACTGAGTGACTATTGTGATATAGATATAATGGTGTTTTGTATTGTTAATCAGTTCAAAAGTTGCACTGCACTATGCGTGGTTTTCTTTCAGCCAAATATTTAATCACCCTGAGGACGTCTGCTGGCTCAGATGACATTGTACCTTACACATGTCATATGATGTGACAAGTCAGTGTATGGGCAGCCTACACTTACAATACAAAGCTGTCTACTTTGTCAGTGTCACCGCAGTCTCTTGAGGACTCGTTGAAAGGAACGTGACGGTGAACTCAGATGGAGGTAGGGTACAACTGTATGTATTTACAAGCACCAATGTGTCTATAAGCAATGGTTTATTAAATAAGTACAGCCGGGGTCTAATGTGTTATTTATAGAATGTGTCACATTAAAATCTCTTTCACAGAAGTTATTCTCCTGTCTTCATCATTCTGACTGACATGGAAGTCACCCCACATTTGTTGCACTGTCTGTTGACCAGACACCCCCAGTGAGGGGTGTTGTGAAAGACGACAAGGACCCCAATGAGGATGAGAGGTACTCCTCAGAGGCGTCCACTGTTGCCAGCACCTGGAAGCAATTTGCTGACCCAGAATCTGACATAAAAAGTTATCTTGTCAACATATACAGAAAACCTACAGGTAAATATATAATGTTATATTTCATGATTGCACACTAACTGTACTTACTCAGTACAAATGAGAAATCCGGCAGTGTCATTCAACAGTTGCTAGTATTTAAGTTGCAGATCAAATAACCTAATAGACCGTTAATATTTTAGGCCCCAGTAGCAGGGAGGTTGTACTACACACAAAAGAACATAGCTTCATCGTTCAACCCTCTTGATAGACATCACTTCCATCCTAATAGATCCTTAATATTTTAGACCCCAGTAGGAGGACGGTTGTACTACACCCAGAGAAGAACATAGTTCCAATTTTCAACCATCTTGAGAGACATCACTGCCATCCTAATAGACCCTTAATGTTTAGGCCCCAGTAGCAGGGTGGTTGTACTACACACATCCTAATATGCCCTTAATATTTTAGACCCAATAGCAAGAAGGTTGTGTTACACACAGAGAAGAACATAGTTCCATCTTTCAACCCTCAGGAGAGACATCACTTACATCCTAATATACCCTTAATAGTTTAGGCCCCAGTAGCAGGAAGTTTGTACTACATACAGAGAAGAACATAGTTCCATCTTTCACACCTCTTGAGAGACATCACTGCCATCCTAATAGACCTTTAATGTTTAGGCCCCAGTAGCAGGGTGGTTGTACTACACACAGAGAAGAACATAGTTCCATCTTTCAACTCTCTGGAGAGATATCACTTACATCCTAATAGACCCTTAATATTTTAGGCACCAGTAGCAGGAAGGTTGTGCTACGCACAAATAAGAACATAGTTCCATCTTTCAACCCTCTTGAGAGACATCACTTACATCCTAATAGACCCTTAATATTTTATGCCCCAGTAGCAGGAAGGTTGTACAACACACAGAGAAGAACATAGTTCCATCTTTCAACTCTCTGGAGAGACATCACTTCCATCATAATAGTAGCAAAGGCAGTGAATGGAGCTGGCAGAGAGAGCACTCTTGTGTCTTCACAGTGGGAACCTTCATCATTACACTTTATTACTGTGAAATTGTAATATTACATTAGTGTAAATTAAAGTAACAGCAATACATTTCACTAAAATAATGATGAGCTGATTTCAATTGAATTGGGAAATATGTGTCATTTAGAACTTTAGTGAAATAGGTTCCTGTTCGGAAGGTGTTTAAAAAGAAATTGTTTATAACTTGTCACCACCAACTTTGGTTTAATACAATTTATTTGTGAAGAGTTTTAGATAGAATTTCTAATGATTGCAAAACATTAATTAAACAGCTGCTTGGTGTTGCATTAGATGAGTGATTTACTGTTGGATTTATTAATGCAGTTGTTCATTGTACATTTACATCTTAGTGCCATCAAGTATTAAATAAGTGTTCATTTTATGTTGTAGTGCCATCAAGTATTAAATAAGTGTTCATTGTATGTTGTAGTGCCACCAAAGTATTAACTAAGTGTTCATTGTATTTTGTAGTGACATCAAGTATTAAATAACTGTCCATTGTATGTTGTAGTGCCATTAAGATGGTGTCTGGAAATGTGGCTGGAGTGGTCAGTGACTCAGTGATGGACCGGACACTCAGCTGGACATTGACTACCAAATCGACAAGTCTGAGGTGACAGTGACATTCAGTGGCTATGAGAGTGAGAGAGATAGCGTGGCTCATTATCAGCGGGCAGTTGGCTCGGCTCCAAAACTTCATGACGTCATATGTCAACCTGATCAAGGAGGACGGTGGCACAGATGGAATGCTGGGTAAGATGACACAGACTTTATTGTGCATTAAATCATTTCTTTTAAGTGACATAAATAGTGGAATCAAATTAAACCAGCAGGATTATTTTCATGTTTCTCCTTAATTATCAGACATAAAAAAATATTTTAGACCATGTCTCACATTAACTAATTAATAAGGAATGGAAATGTCATGACTTCATACCTTTGGTATTTAACTAGAATGTGTATTGTAATGTTGATATCATCAGTACATTATTCAGTATTGCATATTAAACTAATTTGGATCAAACAAAGCAAATGTATTTCTTATTTGCAGCAAATTTTATGAAATAACAATAGACTTACTGTGACCCTTACAAGCAGGTGTTGGCAGTAATGGCAAGGGTCAAGGCCAGGTGGTGCTATCATTGTCAGACACAGTGATTGTTGTCTTGTGTGTGACGTTTCTGTTGCTGTCATTGTCAGACACAGTGGTTGTTGTCTTATGTGTGGTGTCTGTGTTGCTGTCATGTCAGACACAATGGTTGTTGTTGTGTGTGACGTCTGTTTTGCTGTCATTGTCAGGCACAGTGTTTTGTTGTCTTGTATATGACATCTATATTGCTGTCATTGTCAGAGAATGGTTATTGTCTCATGTGTGACATCTGTTTTGCTGTCATTGTCAAAACACAGTGGTTGTTGTCTTGTGTGTGACATCTGTGTTGCTGTCATTGTCAGACACAGTGTTTGTTGTTTTGTGTGCGACAACTGTTTTGCTGTCATTGTCAGACACAGTGTTTGTTGTCTTGTGTGTGACATCTGTGTTGCTATCACTGTCAGACACAGTGTTTGTTGTCTTGTGTGTGACATATGTGTTGCTGTCATTGTCAGACACAGTGGTTGTTGTCTTGTGTGTGACATCTGTGTTGCTGTCATTGTCAGACACAGTGTTTGTTGTCTTGTGTGTGACGTCTGTGTTGCTATCACTGTCAGACACAGTGTTTGTTGTCTTGTGTGTGATGTCTGTGTTGCTTTGCAGGAGAACTGGGAGTTCAAGTTGGCCTCGCCTCTGTTGATGTGGCATTGTTTAACCTATGTTGGTGTGACTTGCAAGTTTCCTCCCTCGTCCACTCAGCTGTGTCATTTTGAAGCCACATTCCAAGGAAGCTCTCACCCAGTAGTTGAATTCCAGGCAGCCATTGGAACAACTGCCTATTCTCAGGATGTAGTCATGTTCCACAAGGTAATTCAGACTTATCAAGTGTTCAGATATATCACACTGTATTGCATATAACTATAAACCTATATGTTTTTTTTTCCAAAATAAATTAAGTCATTCCTACGTAATTCATCAACAAGATATCCCTACGCAACAGTAAATATGATCTCTCTCTCTCTCTCTGGATCCTGATTAGCAAAGCCCTGACTGCCCTCATCATCTGACAGTGTGGTGATGTTTCTATCTAGATCCTGATTACCAAAATCATGACTGTCCTCATAATTTGACTGGTGGTGTTTCAGATCAGGTCAACTCTTGATCCTGTTTACCAAAGTCATGACTGTCCTCATCTGACTGTGGTGGTGTTTCAGATCAGACCTAATTACCAAAATCCTGACTGTCCTGTGTTTCAGATCAGCCGACCTTGTCTTCCCTGCAGGAGTGTATGTGATCAAGTTGTCTGTGCACCATCCTGTCAGGCTGATGAGACACAGCAATGAGAGTCTCCTGCAGCCGTACTTTGTGACTGTCAAGGCTGTCACTGGGTTCCGTGACAGTGTCTTCAACTGGGGTCTACATTGATACGACACCACCCGTCATTCAGGTGATATTCCATATTGATTTCTCCTGGAGTAAGTCCGAGCCCACAACCTTTCAGGGAGACAACTCGTCCATTGCCATCTAATCATCTACTATGAAGTGGTCGAGAGGGAGAGAGCCAGGTAGTGTATCGTGTGTTTGTTTGTTTATATGTTTGTTGTTTCCAGCACTTGGCAATGTTGTATTAACTAACTAGTCTGTATGTTGTGGTTACTACAATTTTATGTTGTCACGCGGCCTCATTCAACTAGCCACCCTTTTTCAGAACAATATCACCAAGCCGACCTTTTTATATGCCGACATTGAGGGTGGTCGCTGCCAGGGTGCATGTTGTCCTCAATGGTTCTTTTATGTCCCCAATTAAATGAGACGGGACCAACATTAACATGATCATCCGAGTCACGAGAGATACAAGGTCCTCAATGTTGAGGACTAGTTTTTTACACCAAACATATCCTTGCCTGGTCCTGGTCTTGAACTGAGAACTCAGTCGTGTAAAGCAGATGTGCTTGCCACTACACTACCGTACCTCTCTCTCTCTCTCTCTCTCTCTCTCACGCTTCATTTGATTGAAACCACCCAGCCTTCATAGATTCATTCAAAAGTAAGATCTGTTGTGTTAAAAGCTGGGGTCAAGTAACCAATATATAATAGAATATCACAACAAATAATAACCATCAGTAATGTACATTGTTTGCAATAATATTAGAATATTTATACAATTGAGTATTTATTCTGAAAATGTTTGTTCAGTTTCCCCAATTATGTTTCTCAGTCCAGTACACATGCCATAAGTCATTTTCATCTTCATTTATTAATAACTTGGTAACTCACAAAACTATAATTGACTCTCAGGACTATCGGCTATCTTAGTGTAGGTGGTCGAAACATGGTGGTCTATTGGCAGGTCACCAGGTGGCACTGATGTGCAGCCCTTTGTCAACATTGGAGCCGAGTCATTTGTGAGCAACACTTCGCTAGAAGGCTTGCTGTTTGAGAACCACACCTACTATGTGACGTTGGTGTGTGTCAACGATGCTGGACTAAATACAACCAACTCATCGCAAAGTCACTCACTTCATTACTCTTTAATATGTTCCAGTTGTTTATGGAAGTGTGGTTTTCTTCAGCACTCCCAACTGTCAGAGGGTACTAGAAACAGAGGTCACCCCAAACTTATATTCAAAGACATAGTAAAGGGAAACTTGCAGGAAAAAGCAGTTGTACTTAGTTGCCAATGAAAGACCAATCTGGAGAGGACTTATTGTGAACTATAAGTAAGCAGTCATAGTCGCAACTACAGCTAACAGCGAGAGAGAGGTAATATGTATTCTACTACATTTAACTGCCAGTGCATCCTTTCTCCATTCTCTGCAATCTCTGCTTGTCAGTGAAATACTTCAACATTAACCTGTCAGTTCAACCATTCTAAATTCTTTGAGACAAATGGTTGTTTATAACAAGGAAATACTTCTACATGAACTGCCAAAGCATCGTTCTTTGTTCTGGAAAACAGATTGTCTTAACAAGAGACTCGGGTCAGATTTGACGGATTTTTGACAATAAAATGAATTTCGAGTTGTTGCCATTTCCGTGTATAAATATTATTCAACTTGCCATTCATGTAAGTTGCACTGTCGAAATAAACACGTTTCTGTCATAAAACATGTATTTTGTATAATACCTATCATTGCGAAGTCTTTGTTTTTGTCAAATGAACCGAGACTAATGGAACATTAGGTGATTTTCCGCCAGCGATTGAATGCCAGAAAACGCTGCCATTCCAACATGGCGCATATCACGGGAAAGCCCCATATTCGCTCTGCATGATGGTGCAAACAGTTTAAAAATTTGCGTGGCGGGTATCCGTGTAATCCCGACTATAAATGACTGCCTTTCAACCATCTCGGTGACAAAGGAATGGGGAATCCGGAATCCGGGCAGCATCACATGATGTCGGATTCCCTCAAATCAAGCGCTCTAATTGGTTGTAATATTAATTTCCATCATCTGACGTCAGCTTGAAATACCAGCTACGTTCGATTCGATCGAATTTTTTATCCTCTGCGTTTCGTTCATTTATATCGCTTTGTGAAACGACATTATGCCGTTTTGTCGAAAGCGAGTGGGCGGTTACGGTACTGGGAGGAAGCGAAAGCTTGCATCGTTGCAGTTAGCGCGCTGTGCGAAGGTATCGAGGGTTGAATACGCTAATGAACCTACAGCGACAACTTCGTCTTCGACCATGTCCATGGTGCCAGCGTGAATGGAACGCAGCGTAAGTTTAATTTCTTATATTTCATATATTCATTATGATAGTGCATATGATTAAGATTTATATACATTTGTGTTTTATCCAAACACCGTTAGCCTTTGTGGCATAACTATTGCTGTATAAACGATTTGACGCTGATCTAGTTCATGCTGTTGATGTTCGTGGCTGTGTTGACATTCAGGCCTAGGGGCCATCCAGGCACACCAGAAGCAGAGTTGTGACTATGGTTTATTATATTGCCTCAACTTGCATTGATAATTATCGTATACATAGCCTATATACACACACGCGCATGTTGTTGAACATGTCTCGGATACTTTTTTGTTCATGAAATACATTTAGATTGTGTATTTTTTTCCAGGCTTCAAGGCGGCCATCAACATCTCGGAGACTGTCTGCCACTGAACAGAAGTTTGGTTATGCAGATCTTCTGGAGGAGATAGGTGTCCCGCGCTTCCTGGTTGAGGATGAGACAGATGCTGATCTTTCAACAGTACTTGTACGCTGTGCCGTGTTGCCATCACTTGTCGCGAACCTGCCATGCACGTTGTGTAGGAAGCGTACACTCTCCATCCGAGCTGTCGACCGCACCCTTGGCATGGTGTGTCGCCTCGAGACTGTCTGCATCAGTTGCGACAAGGTCATCAATGCAACTCTGTCATCAGACCGTACCGATGGGACTCAGGCGACGAATGCCCCGTTTGTCGTGGTGAGATCAGCTGTGTCTGCAACGATGGACATGGGTGTCGGGTACTCGGGACTTGTGAAATTCTGCCGCTACCTCGACATGCCAGTGATGCACCACACGACCTACATCACACATGAGACAGCAATTACCAATGCAAGTATGCGTGTTGCGAACGATGTTATGTGCGAGTCTGCCCAAATCGTGCGCAGAGTGTACAAAGAACTTGACCCCTCCATTGACGAATCCGGTGTCATGGACCTCATGGTCAGTTTCGATGGTTCCTGAATGACCCGAGGCCACAGGTCTATGTATGGCATCGGATGCGTCGTGGAGGTGGTGACAGGACTGGTGATCGACTTCACCATCCTGTCGCTCTACTGCCAGCGCTGTGCATGCGCAGCGTCACGCTATGGAGGCCGGGACACTGACGACTTCAAGAAGTGGTACAAGGCGCATGACAACTGTACAGCAAACTACACCGGGTCCTCCAACGCAATGGAGAAAACGGCTGCAGAGATTCTGTGGAACAACTCTCTCGGGAAGCACAACTTCCGCTCACGACAATGTTGTCAGATGGAGACTCTAGCACCTACAAACATGTGTGTGACTTGAAGGTGTATGGCGCAGGTGTGGACATCCGCAAGGAGGAGTGCATCAACCATGTTGCAAAGTGAATGGGGACGGCACTGCGTAACCTCACCAAGGACACCAAGAAGACTGGAGTGACTCTCGGTGGACGCGGGCACGGAAAGCTCACCCTGGCAGCCATCAACAAGCTGACATTGTATTATGGAAAGGCAATTCGGAGCTGCACGGGTGACAAGGACGCGATGCGGAGTGCAGTCTTCGTGTCTTTCTTCCATGCGGCGTCCACCGATGAGGAACCCCACCACAACCACTGCCCCATTGGCCGCAACAGCTGGTGCTTCTTCCAGCGGGCACTGGCAAAGGGAGAGGAGCCAGGCTACCACCGGGACAAAGTTGGCACACCCTTAGCAAAGGACGTTGCAGAGAAGGTCAAGGAGGTGTACGTCCGTCTCGGCCATCCTGACCTGCTGGATCGCTGCTTGCAGGGCAAGACGCAGAATGCTAACGAGAGCCTGCACTCGAAGGTGTGGCTCAAATGTCCAAAGACAGGCTTCGTTGGCCTGATGCGTGTTTGTGCTGCAACCTGTTTGGCGATTGCGGAATTCAATCAGGGGATTGGTTCGACGGTGACGCGCAGCTATGCAATAATGGGGCTGCAGTATGGCAGTCGACTGAAAGTGTCAGCTGCAGAGGCAGACAGTCGTCGGTTGCGAGAGTCTGTGCGGCAAGTGCAGGCCAGCACGATGGAGGCCCGTCGGGCACGAAAGGTTGCTCGAACAATGGCTCGAGATGCCTCCACCTATGCACCTGGGGCGTTTTAGGGATTTTGCTGTGCTCCAGTGACCTTTACATATGCTCCAGTGAACTTTACATATGCTCCAGTGAACTTTACATATGCTCCAGTAAACTGTATCTGTATGAACTATGGACTGGTGTGCTATTTTCCAGACGTTTTTCTGTTTGGTACATTTATTGTGATAAGTTGCTTAGTTTGTGATATATTTTTATTATTTTACATTGACAATGACTCTGAACTGTGCCTTTTGATAAATTATACATTCAGTAATGTGTGTGCAAAGTTTCAATCATCTAGGTTGCTTTTCAGATGTTGAAATGTATGTGCCAATGTACATAAACTTTGAACGCGATTTTCTCAAAAACATGTTTTGCTTCACACCTACTGCCTCCCGTGTCACTTATCTCGGCTATTGTTTGACAGAATTGCCTGAAACTTTCCAAAGTGTTTCTTGATAGTATACTCTTGAAAACTCTGTAGTAACTTTTTAGAAAACATTAACTATATTTTATATAATGAACCATCAATGTAAAATTTCATGATGAAAAAATACATTCAGATGTAAAAAAAATCCTTAAAAAAAAGTTTTTTGAAAACTAAGAAAGTCAACAGACTGTTTTCATTAGGGTTATGTGGAGTAACTACACAACAAATTTGAGCCCTCTAAACCCAATGGTTACTGATATAAGTCACACGCAACATTTAATCCAAGATGGCTGCCTACCGTGGGAAAATCTGTACAAGACTTTCTGAAAAAAATTCACAGCATTACCGTTACCTGCACTTGCAATCTCTGAAAGTTTCAGCTCTGTAGGTTCAGTGATAATGAAATAAGAAAATAAAATGTGTTTAGACCCAAGCGACGCCTTAAACGATGAGAAAATTCTTTTTTTAATGACAGAAAGCTGCTTGATAAGTCAAGTTATTTTGTAATTTCTGTCAAATATTACAATGACCAAGTAGTTTCTGTAAAATATTACAATGACCAAACTACAACACTTTTACTGATATGTATTGCCTGTATAGACTTGATGTCATCATTCCAGGTGTCACCATCAAAACTGAGTCGCCAAATGTAGACAACATGACTACATCAATGGACGACATGGAGCCATTCGATGACACAAGAACAGACGTACCAGCAGTAAAGATGTCACGACAGGATGGCGTTGGTGTCATCTGGGACAAACCACCCAAGGATGAGAACATCGACAGTGTGTGTAAGTTCTTGGCTCATGCTGATTATTGCACTCATAGCCCAGTCAGTCTTTACACAGACATTAGAACTTACTTGAAGTGTAGAGTGATTGTTGTACTCACAGCCCAGTCAGTCTTTACGCAGACATTACAGCTTACTTGAAGTGTAGAGTGATTGTTGTACTCACAGCCCAGTCAGTCTTTACACAGACATTAGAACTTACTTGAAGTGTAGAGTGATTGTTGTACTCACAGCCCAGTCAGTCTTTACACAGACATTACAGTTTACTTGAAGTGTAGAGTGATTGTTGTACTCACAGCCCAGTCAGTCTTTACACAGACATTACAGCTTACTTGAAGTGTAGAGAGATTGTCGTACTCACAGCCCAGTCAGTCTTTACACAGACATTACAGCTTACTTGAAGTGTAGAGTGGTTGTTGTACTCACAGCCCAGTCAATCTTTACACATACATTAGAACTTACTTGAAGTGTAGAGTGATTATTGCACTCAAAGCCCAGTCAGTCTTTACACAGACATTAGAACTTACTTGAAGTGTAGAGTGATTGTTGTACTCACAGCCCAGTCAGTCTTTACACAGACATTAGAACTTACTTGAAGTGTAGAGTGATTGTTGTACTCACAGCCCAGTCAGTCTTTACACACACATTACAGCTTACTTGAAGTGTAGAGTGATTGTTGTACTCACAGCCCAGTCAGTCTTTACACACACATTACAGCTTACTTGAAGTGTAGAGAGATTGTTGTACTCACAGCCCAGTCAGTCTTTACACACACATTACAGCTTACTTGAAGTGTAGAGTGATTGTTGTACTCACAGCCCAGTCAGTCTTTACACAGACATTACAGCTTACTTGAAGTGTAGAGAGATTGTTGTACTCACAGCCCATTCAGTCTTTACACACACATTACAGCTTACTTGAAGTGTAGAGTGATTGTTGTACTCACAGCCCAGTCAGTCTTTATACAGACATTACGGCTTAATTGAAGTGTAGAGAGATTGTTGTACTCACAGCCCAGTCAGTCTTTACACACACATTACAGCTTACTTGAAGTGTAGAGTGATTGTTGTACTCGCAGCCCAGTCAGTCTTTACACAAACATTACAGCTTACTTGAAGTGTAGAGAGATTGTTGTACTCACAGCCCAGTCAGTCTTTACACACACATTACAGCTTACTTGAAGTGTAGAGAGATTGTTGTACTCATAGCCCAGTCAGTCTTTACACACACATTACAGCTTACTTGAAGTGTAGAGT
Source organism: Lamellibrachia columna (assembly GCA_963662155.1). Lineage (NCBI taxonomy): Eukaryota > Metazoa > Annelida > Polychaeta > Sabellida > Siboglinidae > Lamellibrachia > Lamellibrachia columna. Next base: position 56,896,634 of record OY759262.1, read on the forward strand.
GATTGTTGTACTCACAGCCCAGTCAGTCTTTACACAGATATTACAGCTTACTTGAAGTGTAGAGAGATTGTTGTACTCACAGCCCAGTCAGTCTCTACACACACATTACAGCTTACTTGAAGTGTAGAGTGATTGTTGTATTCACAGCCCAGTCAGTCTTTACACAGACATTACAGCTTACTTGAAGTGTAGAGTGATTGTTGTACTCACAGCCCAGTCAGTCTTTACACACACATTACAGCTTACTTGAAGTGTAGAGAGATTGTTGTACTCACAGCCCAGTCAGTCTTTACACAGACATTACAGCTTACTTGAAGTGTAGAGAGATTGTTGTACTCACAACCCAGTCAGTCTTTACACACACATTACAGCTTACTTGAAGTGTAGACTGATTGTTGTACTCACAGCCCAGTCAGTCTTTTCACAGACATTACAGCTTACTTGAAGTGTAGACTGATTGTTGTACTCACAGCCCAGTCAGTCTTTACACAGACATTAGAACTTACTTGAAGTGTAGAGTGATTGTTGTACTCACAGCCCAGTCAGTCTTTACACAGACATTACAGCTTACTTGAAGTGTAGAGAGATTGTTGTACTCACAGCCCAGTCAGTCTTTACACACACATTACAGCTTACTTGAAGTGTAGAGTGATTGTTGTACTCACAGCCCATTCAGTCTTTTCACAGACATTACAGCTTACTTGAAGTGTAGACTGATTGTTGTACTCACAGCCCAGTCAGTCTTTACACAGACATTACAGCTTACTTGAAGTGTAGAGAGATTGTTGTACTCACAGCCCAGCCAGTCTTTACACACACATTACAGCTTACTTGAAGTGTAGAGTGGTTGTTGTACTCACAGCCCAGTCAGTCTTTACACAGACATTAGAACATACTAGAAGTGTAGAGTGATTGTTGTACTCACAGCCCAGTCAGTCTTTACACAGACATTACAGCTTACTTGAAGTGTAGAGAGATTGTTGTACTCACAGCCCAGTCAGTCTTTACACAGACATTAGAACTTACTTGAAGTGTAGAGTGATTGTTGTACTCACAGCCCAGTCAGTCTTTACACAGACATTAGAACTTACTTGAAGTGTAGAGTGATTGTTGTACTCACAGCCCAGTCTCTCTTTACACACACATTACAGCTTACTTGAAGTGTAGAGTGATTGTTGTACTCACAGCCCAGTCAGTCTTTACACACACATTACAGCTTACTTGAAGTGTAGAGAGATTGTTGTACTCACAGCCCAGTCAGTCTTTACACAGACATTACATCTTACTTGAAGTGTAGAGAGATTGTTGTACTCACAGCCCAGTCAGTCTTTACACACACATTACAGCTTACTTGAAGTGTAGAGAGATTGTTGTACTCATAGCCCAGTCAGTCTTTACACATACATTAGAACTTACTTGAAGTGTAGAGTGATTATTGCACTCACAGCCCAGTCAGTCTTTACACAGACATTAGAACTTACTTGAAGTGTAGAGTGATTGTTGTACTCACAGCCCAGTCAGTCTTTACACAGACATTAGAACTTACTTGAAGTGTAGAGTGATTGTTGTACTCACAGCCCAGTCAGTCTTTACACACACATTACAGCTTACTTGAAGTGTAGAGTGATTGTTGTACTCACAGCCCAGTCAGTCTTTACACAGAAATTACAGCTTACTTGAAGTGTAGAGATATTGTTGTACTCACAGCCCAGTCAGTCTTTACACACACACATTACAGCTTACTTGAAGTGTAGAGTGATTGTTGTACTCACAGCCCAGTCAGTCTTTTCACAGACATTACAGCTTACTTGAAGTGTAGAGAGATTGTTGTACTCACAGCCCAGTCAGTCTTTACACAGACATTACAGCTTACTTGAAGTGTAGAGAGATTGTTGTACTCACAGCCCAGTCAGTCTTTACACACACATTACAGCTTACTTGAAGTGTAGAGTGATTGTTGTACTCACAGCCCAGCCAGTCTTTTCACAGACATTACAGCTTACTTGAAGTGTAGACTGATTGTTGTACTCACAGCCCAGTCAGTCTTTACACAGACATTAGAACTTACTTGAAGTGTAGAGTGATTGTTGTACTCACAGCCCAGTCAGTCTTTACACAGACATTACAGCTTACTTGAAGTGTAGAGAGATTGTTGTACTCACAGCCCAGTCAGTCTTTACACTCACATTACAGCTTACTTGAAGTGTAGAGTGATTGTTGTACTCACAGCCCAGTCAGTCTTTTCACAGACATTACAGCTTACTTGAAGTGTAGACTGATTGTTGTACTCACAGCCCAGTCGGTCTTTACACAGACATTAGAACTTACTTGAAGTGTAGAGTGATTGTTGTACTCACAGCCCAGTCAGTCTTTACACAGACATTACAGCTTACTTGAAGTGTAGAGAGATTGTTGTACTCACAGCCCAGTCAGTCTTTACACACACATTACAGCTTACTTGAAGTGTAGACTGATTGTTGTACTCACAGCCCAGTCAGTCTTTACACAGACATTACAGCTTACTTGAAGTGTAGAGAGATTGTTGTACTCAGAGCCAAGTCAGTCTTTACACACACATTACAGCTTACTTGAAGTGTAGAGTGATTGTTGTACTCACAGCCCAGTCAGTCTTTTCACAGACATTACAGCTTACTTGAAGTGTAGACTGATTGTTGTACTCACAGCCCAGTCAGTCTTTACACATACATTACAGCTTACTTGAAGTGTAGAGTGATTGTTGTACTCACAGCCCAGTCAGTCTTTACACAGACATTACAGCTTACTTGAAGTGTAGAGAGATTGTTGTACTCACAACCCAGTCAGTCTTTACACACACACATTACAGCTTACTTGAAGTGTAGAGTGATTGTTGTACTCATAGCCCAGTCAGTCTTTTCACAGACATTACAGCTTACTTGAAGTGTAGAGAGATTGTTGTACTCACAGCCCAGTCAGTCTTTACACAGACATTACAGCTTACTTGAAGTGTAGAGAGATTGTTGTACTCACAGCCCAGTCAGTCTTTACACACACATTACAGCTTACTTGAAGTGTAGAGTGATTGTTGTACTCACAGCCCAGTCAGTCTTTTCACAGACATTACAGCTTACTTGAAGTGTAGACTGATTGTTGTACTCACAGCCCAGTCAGTCTTTACACAGACATTAGAACTTACTTGAAGTGTAGAGTAATTGTTGTACTCACAGCCCAGTCAGTCTTTACACAGACATTACAGCTTACTTGAAGTGTAGAGAGATTGTTGTACTCACAGCCCAGTCAGTCTTTACACACACATTACAGCTTACTTGAAGTGTAGAGTGATTGTTGTACTCACAGCCCAGTCAGTCTTTTCACAGACATTACAGCTTACTTGAAGTGTAGACTGATTGTTGTACTCACAGCCCAGTCAGTCTTTACACAGACATTAGAACTTACTTGAAGTGTAGAGTGATTGTTGTACTCACAGCCCAGTCAGTCTTTACACAGACATTACAGCTTACTTGAAGTGTAGAGAGATTGTTGTACTCACAGCCCAGTCACTCTTTACACACACATTACAGCTTACTTGAAGTGTAGAGTGAATGTTGTACTCACAGCCCAGTCAGTCTTTTCACAGACATTACAGCTTACTTGAAGTGTAGACTGATTGTTGTACTCACAGCCCAGTCAGTATTTACACAGACATTACAGCTTACTTGAAGTGTAGAGAGATTGTTGTACTCACAGCCCAGCCAGTCTTTACACACACATTACAGCTTACTTGAAGTGTAGAGTGGTTGTTGTACTCACAGCCCAGTCAGTCTTTACACAGACATTAGAACTTACTTGAAGTGTAGAGTGATTGTTGTACTCACAGCCCAGTCAGTCTTTACACAGACATTACAGCTTACTTGAAGTGTAGAGAGATTGTTGTACTCACAGCCCAGTCAGTCTTTTCACAGACATTACAGCTTACTTGAAGTGTAGACTGATTGTTGTACTCACAGCCCAGTCAGTCTTTACACAGACATTACAGCTTACTTGAAGTGTAGAGTGATTGTTGTACTCACAGCCCAGTCAGTCTTTACACAGACATTACAGCTTACTTGAAGTGTAGAGAGATTGTTGTACTCACAGCCCAGTCAGTCTTTACACACACACACATTACAGCTTACTTGAAGTGTAGAGTGATTGTTGTACTCACAGCCCAGTCAGTCTTTTCACAGACATTACAGCTTACTTGAAGTGTAGAGAGATTGTTGTACTCACAGCCCAGTCAGTCTTTACACAGACATTACAGCTTACTTGAAGTGTAGAGAGATTGTTGTACTCACAGCCCAGTCAGTCTTTACACACACATTACAGCTTACTTGAAGTGTAGAGTGATTGTTGTACTCACAGCCCAGCCAGTCTTTTCACAGATATTACAGCTTACTTGAAGTGTAGACTGATTGTTGTACTCACAGCCCAGTCAGTCTTTACACAGACATTAGAAATTACTTGAAGTGTAGAGTGATTGTTGTACTCACAGACCAGTCAGTCTTTACACAGACATTACAGCTTACTTGAAGTGTAGAGAGATTGTTGTACTCACAGCCCAGTCAGTCTTTACACACACATTACAGCTTACTTGAAGTGTAGAGTGATTGTTGTACTCACAGCCCAGTCAGTCTTTTCACAGACATTACAGCTTACTTGAAGTGTAGACTGATTGTTGTACTCACAGCCCAGTCGGTCTTTACACAGACATTAGAACTTACTTGAAGTGTAGAGTGATTGTTGTACTCACAGCCCAGTCAGTCTTTACACAGACATTACAGCTTACTTGAAGTGTAGAGAGATTGTTGTACTCACAGCCCAGTCAGTCTTTACACACACATTACAGCTTACTTGAAGTGTAGAGTGAATGTTGTACTGACAGCCCAGTCAGTCTTTTCACAGACATTACAGCATACTTGAAGTGTAGACTGATTGTTGTACTCACAGCCCAGTCAGTCTTTACACAGACATTACAGCTTACTTGAAATGTAGAGAGATTGTTGTACTCACAGCCCAGCCAGTCTTTACACACACATTACAGCTTACTTGAAGTGTAGAGTGGTTGTTGTACTCACAGCCCAGTCAGTCTTTACACAGACATTAGAACTTACTTGAAGTGTAGAGTGATTGTTGTACTCACAGCCCAGTCAGTCTTTACACAGACATTACAGCTTACTTGAAGTGTAGAGAGATTGTTGTACTCACAGCCCAGTCAATCTTTACACAGACATTACAGCTTACTTGAAGTGTAGAGTGATTGTTGTACTCACATCCCAGTCAGTCTTTACACAGACATTAGAACTTACTTGAAGTGTAGAGTGATTGTTGTACTCACAGCCCAATCAGTCTTTACACAGACATTACAGCTTACTTGAAGTGTAGAGAGATTGTTGTACTCACAGCCCAGTCAGTCTTTACACAGACATTAGAACTTACTTGAAGTGTAGAGTGATTGTTGTACTCACAGCCCAGTCAGTCTTTACACAGACATTACAGCTTACTTGAAGTGTAGAGTGATTGTTGTACTCACAGCCCAGTCAGTCTTTATACACACATTACAGCTTACTTGAAGTGTAGAGAGATTGTTGTAATCACAGCCCAGTCAGTCTTTTCACAGACATTACAGCTTACTTGAAGTGTAGACTGATTGTTGTACTCACAGCCCAGTCAGTCTTTACACAGACATTACAACTTACTTGAAGTGTAGAGAGATTGTTGTACTCACAGCCCAGTCAGTCTTTACACAGACATTACAGCTTACTTGAAGTGTAGACTGATTGTTGTACTCACAGCCCAGTCAGTCTTTACACAGACATTACAGCTTACTTGAAGTGTAGAGAGATTGTTGTACTCACAGCCCAGTCAGTCTTTACACACACATTACAGCTTACTTGAAGTGTAGAGTGATTGTTGTACTCACAGCCCAGTCAGTCTTTTCACAGACATTACAGCTTACTTGAAGTGTAGACTGATTGTTGTACTCACAACACAGTCACTCTTTACACAGACATTACAGCTTACTTGAAGTGTAGAGTGATTGTTGTACTCACAGCCCAGTCAGTCTTTACACAGACATTACAGCTTACTTGAAGTGTAGAGAGATTGTTGTACTCACAGCCCAGTCAGTCTTTACACACACACATTACAGCTTACTTGAAGTGTAGAGTGATTGTTGTACTCACAGCCCAGTCAGTCTTTACACACACATTACAGCTTACTTGAAGTGTAGAGTGATTGTTGTACTCACAGCCCAGTCAGTCTTTTCACAGACATTACAGCTTACTTGAAGTGTAGACTGATTGTTGTACTCACAGCCCAGTCAGTCTTTACACAGACATTACAGCTTACTTGAAGTGTAGAGAGATTGTTGTACTCACAGCCCAGTCAGTCTTTACACACACATTACAGCTTACTTGAAGTGTAGAGTGATTGTTGTACTCACAGCCCAGTCAGTCTTTTCACAGACATTACAGCTTACTTGAAGTGTAGACTGATTGTTGTACTCACAGCCCAGTCAGTCTTTACACAGACATTACAGCTTACTTGAAGTGTAGAGTGATTGTTGTACTCACAGCCCAGTCAGTCTTTACACAGACATTACAGCTTACTTGAAGTGTAGAGAGATTGTTGTACTCACAGCCCAGTCAGTCTTTACACACACACATTACAGCTTACTTGAAGTGTAGAGTGATTGTTGTACTCACAGCCCAGTCAGTCTTTACACAGACATTAGAACTTACTTGAAGTGTAGAGTGATTGTTGTACTCACAGCCCAGTCAGTCTTTACACAGACATTACAGCTTACTTGAAGTGTAGAGAGATTGTTGTACTCACAGCCCAGTCAATCTTTACACAGACATTACAGCTTACTTGAAGTGTAGAGTGATTGTTGTACTCACATCCCAGTCAGTCTTTACACAGACATTAGAACTTACTTGAAGTGTAGAGTGATTGTTGTACTCACAGCCCAATCAGTCTTTACACAGACATTACAGCTTACTTGAAGTGTAGAGAGATTGTTGTACTCACAGCCCAGTCAGTCTTTACACAGACATTAGAACTTACTTGAAGTGTAGAGTGATTGTTGTACTCACAGCCCAGTCAGTCTTTACACAGACATTACAGCTTACTTGAAGTGTAGAGTGATTGTTGTACTCACAGCCCTGTCAGTCTTTATACACACATTACAGCTTACTTGAAGTGTAGAGAGATTGTTGTAATCACAGCCCAGTCAGTCTTTTCACAGACATTACAGCTTACTTGAAGTGTAGACTGATTGTTGTACTCACAGCCCAGTCAGTCTTTACACAGACATTACAACTTACTTGAAGTGTAGAGAGATTGTTGTACTCACAGCCCAGTCAGTCTTTACACAGACATTACAGCTTACTTGAAGTGTAGACTGATTGTTGTACTCACAGCCCAGTCAGTCTTTACACAGACATTACAGCTTACTTGAAGTGTAGAGAGATTGTTGTACTCACAGCCCAGTCAGTCTTTACACACACATTACAGCTTACTTGAAGTGTAGAGTGATTGTTGTACTCACAGCCCAGTCAGTCTTTTCACAGACATTACAGCTTACTTGAAGTGTAGACTGATTGTTGTACTCACAACACAGTCACTCTTTACACAGACATTACAGCTTACTTGAAGTGTAGAGTGATTGTTGTACTCACAGCCCAGTCAGTCTTTACACAGACATTACAGCTTACTTGAAGTGTAGAGAGATTGTTGTACTCACAGCCCAGTCAGTCTTTACACACACACATTACAGCTTACTTGAAGTGTAGAGTGATTGTTGTACTCACAGCCCAGTCAGTCTTTACACACACATTACAGCTTACTTGAAGTGTAGAGTGATTGTTGTACTCACAGCCCAGTCAGTCTTTTCACAGACATTACAGCTTACTTGAAGTGTAGACTGATTGTTGTACTCACAGCCCAGTCAGTCTTTACACAGACATTACAGCTTACTTGAAGTGTAGAGAGATTGTTGTACTCACAGCCCAGTCAGTCTTTACACACACATTACAGCTTACTTGAAGTGTAGAGTGATTGTTGTACTCACAGCCCAGTCAGTCTTTTCACAGACATTACAGCTTACTTGAAGTGTAGACTGATTGTTGTACTCACAGCCCAGTCAGTCTTTACACAGACATTACAGCTTACTTGAAGTGTAGAGTGATTGTTGTACTCACAGCCCAGTCAGTCTTTACACAGACATTACAGCTTACTTGAAGTGTAGAGAGATTGTTGTACTCACAGCCCAGTCAGTCTTTACACACACACATTACAGCTTACTTGAAGTGTAGAGTGATTGTTGTACTCACAGCCCAGTCAGCCTTTTCACAGACATTACAGCTTACTTGAAGTGTAGAGAGATTGTTGTACTCACAGCCCAGTCAGTCTTTACACAGACATTACAGCTTACTTGAAGTGTAGAGAGATTGTTGTACTCACAGCCCAGTCAGTCTTTACACACACATTACAGCTTACTTGAAGTGTAGAGTGATTGTTGTACTCACAGCCCAGTCAGTCTTTACACAGACATTACAGCTTACTTGAAGTGTAGAGTGAATGTTGTACTGACAGCCCAGTCAATCTTTTCACAGACATTACAGCATACTTGAAGTGTAGACTGATTGTTGTACTCACAGCCCAGTCAGTCTTTACACAGACATTACAGCTTACTTGAAGTGTAGAGAGATTGTTGTACTCACAGCCCAGTCAGTCTTTACACACACATTATAGCTTACTTGAAGTGTAGAGTGATTGTTGTACTCACAGCCCAGTCAGTCTTTTCACAGACATTACAGCTTACTTGAAGTGTAGACTGATTGTTGTACTCACAGCCCAGTCACTCTTTACACATACATTACAACTAACTTGAAGTGTAGAGAGATTGTTGTACTCACATCCCAGTCAGTCTTTACACAGACATTACAGCTTACTTGAAGTGTAGACTGATTGTTGTACTCACAGCCCAGTCAGTCTTTACACAGACATTACAGCTTACTTGAAGTGTAGAGGGATTGTTGTACTCACAGCCCAGTCAATCTTTACACACACATTACAGCTTACTTGAAGTGTAGAGAGATTGTTGTACTCACAGCCCAGTCAGTCTTTTCACAGACATTACAGCTTACTTGAAGTGTAGACTGATTGTTGTACTCACAGCCCAGTCAGTCTTTACACAGACATTACAGCTTACTTGAAGTGTAGAGAGATTGTTGTACTCACAGCCCAGTCAGTCTTTACACACACATTACAGCTTACTTGAAGTGTAGAGTGATTGTTGTACTCACAGCCCAGTCAGTCTTTTCACAGACATTACAGCTTACTTGAAGTGTAGACTGATTGTTGTACTCACAGCCCAGTCAGTCTTTACACAGACATTAGAACTTACTTGAAGTGTAGAGTGATTGTTGTACTCACAGCCCAGTCAGTCTTTACACAGACATTACAGCTTACTTGAAGTGTAGAGAGATTGTTGTACTCACAGCCCAGTCAGTCTTTACACACACATTACAGCTTACTTGAAGTGTAGAGTGAATGTTGTACTCACAGCCCAGTCAGTCTTTTCACAGACATTACAGCTTACTTGAAGTGTAGACTGATTGTTGTACTCACAGCCCAGTCAGTCTTTACACACACATTACAGCTTACTTGAAGTGTAGAGTGATTGTTGTTCTCACAGCCCAGTCAGTCTTTTCACAGACATTACAGCTTACTTGAAGTGTAGACTGATTGTTGTACTCACAGCCCAGTCAGTCTTTACACAGACATTAGAACTTACTTGAAGTGTAGAGTGATTGTTGTACTCACAGCCCAGTCAGTCTTTACACAGACATTACAGCTTAATTGAAGTGTAGAGAGATTGTTGTACTCACAGCCCAGTCAGTCTTTACACACACATTACAGCTTACTTGAAGTGTAGAGTGATTGTTGTACTCACAGCCCAGTCAGTCTTTTCACAGACATTACAGTTTACTTGAAGTGTAGACTGATTGTTGTACTCACAGCCCAGTCGGTCTTTACACAGACATTAGAACTTACTTGAAGTGTAGAGTGATTGTTGTACTCACAGCCCAGTCAGTCTTTACACAGACATTACAGCTTACTTGAAGTGTAGAGAGATTGTTGTACTCACAGCCCAGTCAGTCTTTACACACACATTACAGCTTACTTGAAGTGTAGAGTGAATGTTGTACTCACAACCCAGTCAGTCTTTTCACAGACATTACAGCTTACTTGAAGTGTAGATTGATTGTTGTACTCACAGACCAGTCAGTCTTTACACAGACATTACAGCTTACTTGAAGTGTAGAGAGATTGTTGTACTCACAGCCCAGCCAGTCTTTACACACACATTACAGCTTACTTGAAGTGTAGAGTGGTTGTTGTACTCACAGCCCAGTCAGTCTTTACACAGACATTAGAACTTACTTGAAGTGTAGAGTGATTGTTGTACTCACAGCCCAGTCAGTCTTTACACAGACATTACAGCTTACTTGAAGTGTAGAGAGATTTTTGTACTCACAGCCCAGTCAGTCTTTACACAGACATTACAGCTTACTTGAAGTGTAGAGTGATTGTTGTACTCACATCCCAGTCAGTCTTTACACAGACATTAGAACTTACTTGAAGTGTAGAGTGATTGTTGTACTCACAGCCCAGTCAGTCTTTACACAGACATTACAGCTTACTTGAAGTGTAGAGAGATTGTTGTACTCACAGACCAGTCAGTCTTTACACAGACATTAGAACTTACTTGAAGTGTAGAGTGATTGTTGTACTCACAGCCCAGTCAGTCTTTACACAGACATTACAGCTTACTTGAAGTGTAGAGTGATTTTTGTACTCACAGCCCAGTCAGTCTTTATACACACATTACAGCTTACTTGAAGTGTAGAGAGATTGTTGTACTCACAGCCCAGTCAGTCTTTTCACAGACATTACAGCTTACTTGAAGTGTAGACTGATTGTTGTACTCACAGCCCAGTCAGTCTTTACACAGACATTACAGCTTACTTGAAGTGTAGAGAGATTGTTGTACTCACAGCCCAGTCAGTCTTTACACAGACATTACAGCTTACTTGAAGTGTAGACTGATTGTTGTACTCACAGCCCAGTCAGTCTTTACACAGACATTACAGCTTATTGAAGTGTAGAGAGATTGTTGTACTCACAGCCCACTCAGTCTTTACACACACATTACAGCTTACTTGAAGTGTAGAGTGATTGTTGTACTCACAGCCAAGTCAGTCTTTTCACAGACATTACAGCTTACTTGAAGTGTAGACTGATTGTTGTACTCACAGCCCAGTCAGTCTTTACACAGACATTACAGCTTACTTGAAGTGTAGAGTGATTGTTGTACTCACAGCCCAGTCAGTCTTTACACAGACATTACAGCTTACTTGAAGTGTAGAGAGATTGTTGTACTCACAGCCCAGTCAGTCTTTACACACACACATTACAGCTTACTTGAAGTGTAGAGTGATTGTTGTACTCACAGCCCAGTCAATCTTTACACACACATTACAGCTTACTTGAAGTGTAGAGTGATTGTTGTACTCACAGCCCAGTCAGTCTTTTCACAGACATTACAGCTTACTTGAAGTGTAGACTGATTGTTGTACTCACAGCCCAGTCAGTCTTTACACAGACATTACAGCTTACTTGAAGTGTAGAGAGATTGTTGTACTCACAGCCCAGTCAGTCTTTACACACACACATTACAGCTTACTTGAAGTGTAGAGTGATTGCTGTACTCACAGCCCAGTCAGTCTTTTCACAGACATTACTCTTTACTTGAAGTGTAGACTGATTGTTGTACTCACAGCCCAGTCGGTCTTTACACAGACATTAGAACTTACTTGAAGTGTAGAGTGATTGTTGTACTCACAGCCCAGTCAGTCTTTACACAGACATTACAGCTTACTTGAAGTGTAGAGAGATTGTTGTACTCACAGCCCAGTCAGTCTTTACACACACATTACAGCTTACTTGAAGTGTAGAGTGAATGTTGTACTCACAGCCCAGTCACTCTTTTCACAGACATTACAGCTTACTTGAAGTGTAGACTGATTGTTGTACTCACAGCCCAGTCAGTCTTTACACAGACATTACAGCTTACTTGAAGTGTAGAGAGATTGTTGTACTCACAGCCCAGCCAGTCTTTACACACACGTTACAGCTTACTTGAAGTGTAGAGTGGTTGTTGTACTCACAGCCCAGTCAGTCTTTACACAGACATTAGAACCTACTTGAAGTGTAGAGTGATTGTTGTACTCACAGCCCAGTCAGTCTTTACACAGACATTACAGCTTACTTGAAGTGTAGAGAGATTGTTGTACTCACAGCCCAGTCAGTCTTTACACAGACATTACAGCTTACTTGAAGTGTAGAGTGATTGTTGTACTCACATCCCAGTCAGTCTTTACACAGACATTAGAACTTACTTGAAGTGTAGAGTGATTGTTGTACTCACAGCCCAGTCAATCTTTACACAGACATTACAGTTTACTTGAAATGTAGAGAGATTGTTGTACTCACAGCCCAGTCAGTCTTTACACAGACATTAGAACTTACTTGAAGTGTAGAGTGATTGTTGTACTCACAGCCCAGTCAGTCTTTACACAGACATTACAGCTTACTTGAAGTGTAGAGTGATTGTTGTACTCACAGCCCAGTCAGTCTTTATACACACATTACAGCTTACTTGAAGTGTAGAGAGATTGTTGTACTCACAGCCCAGTCAGTCTTTTCACAGACATTACAGCTTACTTGAAGTGTAGACTGATTGTTGTACTCACAGCCCAGTCAGTCTTTACACAGACATTACAGCTTACTTGAAGTGTAGAGAGAATGTTGTACTCACAGCCCAGTCAGTCTTTACACAGACATTACAGCTTACTTGAAGTGTAGACTGATTGTTGTACTCACAGCCCAGTCAGTCTTTACACAGACATTACAGCTTATTGAAGTGTAGAGAGATTGTTGTACTCACAGCCCAGTCAGTCTTTACACACACATTACAGCTTACTTGAAGTGTAGAGTGATTGTTGTACTCACAGCCCAGTCAGTCTTTTCACAGACATTACAGCTTACTTGAAGTGTAGACTGATTGTTGTACTCACAGCCCAGTCAGTCTTTACACAGACATTACATCTTACTTGAAGTGTAGAGTGATTGTTATACTCACAGCCCAGTCAGTCTTTACACAGACATTACAGCTTACTTGAAGTGTAGAGAGATTGTTGTACTCACAGCCCAGTCAGTCTTTACACACACACATTACAGCTTACTTGAAGTGTAGAGTGATTGTTGTACTCACAGCCCAGTCAATCTTTACACACACATTACAGCTTACTTGAAGTGTAGAGTGATTGTTGTACTCACAGCCCAGTCAGTCTTTTCACAGACATTACAGCTTACTTGAAGTGTAGACTGATTGTTGTACTCACAGCCCAGTCAGTCTTTACACAGACATTACAGCTTACTTGAAGTGTAGAGAGATTGTTGTACTCACAGCCCAACCAGTCTTTACACACACATTACAGCGTACTTGAAGTGTAGAGTGGTTGTTGTACTCACAGCCCAGTCAGTCTTTACACAGACATTATAACTTACTTGAAGTGTAGAGTGATTGTTGTACTCACAGCCCAGTCAGTCTTTACACAGACATTACAGCTTACTTGAAGTGTAGAGAGATTGTTGTACTCACAGCCCAGTCAGTCTTTACACAGACATTACAGCTTACTTGAAGTGTAGAGAGATTGTTGTACTCACAGCCCAGTCGGTCTTTACACAGACATTAGAACTTACTTGAAGTGTAGAGTGATTGTTGTACTCACAGCCCAGTCAGTCTTTATACACACATTACAGCTTACTTGAAGTGTAGAGTGGTTGTTGTACTCACAGCCCAGTCAGTCTTTACACAGACATTATAACTTACTTGAAGTGTAGAGTGATTGTTGTACTCAAAGCCCAGTCATTCTTTACACAGACATTACAGCTTACTTGAAGTGTAGAGAGATTGTTGTACTCACAGCCCAGTCAGTCTTTTCACAGACATTACAGCTTACTTGAAGTGTAGAGTGATTGTTGTACTCACAGCCCAGTCAGTCTTTACACAGACATTACAGCTTACTTGAAGTGTAGAGTGATTTTTGTACTCACAGCCCAGTCAGTCTTTACACAGACATTACAGCTTACTTGAAGTGTAGAGAGATTGTTGTACTCACAGCCCAGTCAGTATTTACACACACACATTACAGCTTACTTGAAGTGTAGAGTGATTGTTGTACTCACAGCCCAGTCAGTCTTTTCACAGACATTACAGCTTACTTGAAGTGTAGAGAGATTGTTGTACTCACAGCCCAGTCAATCTTTACACAGACATTACAGCTTACTTGAAGTGTAGAGAGATTGTTGTACTCACAGCTCAGTCAGTCTTTACACACACATTACAGCTTACTTGAAGTGTAGGGTGATTGTTGTACTCACAGCCCAGTCAGTCTTTTCACAGACATTACAGCTTACTTGAAGTGTAGACTGATTGTTGTACTCACTGCCGAGTCAGTCTTTACACAGACGTTAGAACTTACTTGAAGTGTAGAGTGATTGTTGTACTCACAACCCAGTCAGTCTTTACACAGACATTACAGCTTACTTGAAGTGTAGAGAGATTGTTGTACTCACAGCCCAGTCAGTCTTTTCACAGACATTACAGTTTACTTGAAGTGTAGACTGATTGTTGTACTCACAGCCCAGTCGGTCTTTACACAGACATTATAACTTACTTGAAGTGTAGAGTGATTGTTGTACTCACAGCCCAGTCAGTCTTTACACAGACATTACAGCTTACTTGAAGTGTAGAGAGATTGTTGTACTCACAGCTCAGTCAGTCTTTACACACACATTACAGCTTACTTGAAGTGTAGAGTGAATGTTGTACTCACATCCCAGTCAGTCTTTTCAAAGACATTACAGCTTACTTGAAGTGTAGACTGATTGTTGTACTCACAGCCCAGTCAATCTTTACACAGACATTACAGCTTACTTGAAGTGTAGAGAGATTGTTGTACTCACAGCCCAGCCAGTCTTTACACACACATTACAGCTTACTTGAAGTGTAGAGTGGTTGTTGTACTCACAGCCCAGTCAGTCTTTACACAGACATTAGAACTTACTTGAAGTGTAGAGTGATTGTTGTACTCACAGCCCAGTCAGTCTTTACACAGACATTACAGCTTACTTGAAGTGTAGAGAGATTGTTGTACTCACAGCCCAGTCAGTCTTTACACAGACATTACAGCTTACTTGAAGTGTAGAGTGATTGTTGTACTCACATCCCAGTCAATCTTTACACAGACATTAGAACTTACTTGAAGTGTAGAGTGATTGTTGTACTCACAGCCCAGTCAGTCTTTACACAGACATTACAGCTTACTTGAAGTGTAGAGAGATTGTTGTACTCACAGCCCAGTCAGTCTTTACACATACATTAGAACTTACTTGAAGTGTAGAGTGATTGTTGTACTCACAGCCCAGTCAGTCTTTACACAGACATTACAGCTTACTTGAAGTGTAGAGTGATTGTTGTACTCACAGCCCAGTCAATCTTTATACACACATTACAGCTTACTTGAAGTGTAGAGAGATTGTTGTACTCACAGCCCAGTCAGTCTTTTCACAGACATTACAGCTTACTTGAAGTGTAGACTGATTGTTGTACTCACAGCCCAGTCAGTCTTTACACAGACATTACAGCTTACTTGAAGTGTAGAGAGATTGTTGTACTCACAGCCCAGTCAGTCTTTACACAGACATTACAGCTTACTTGAAGTGTAGACTGATTGTTGTACTCACAGCCCAGTCAGTCTTTACACAGACATTACAGCTTATTGAAGTGTAGAGAGATTGTTGTACTCACAGCCCAGTCAATATTTACACACACATTACAGCTTACTTGAAGTGTAGAGTGATTGTTGTACTCACAGCCCAGTCAGTCTTTTCACAGACATTACAGCTTACTTGAAGTGTAGACTGATTGTTGTACTCACAGCCCAGTCAGTCTTTACACAGACATTACAGCTTACTTGAAGTGTAGAGAGATTGTTGTAATCACAGCCCAGTCAATCTTTACACAGACATTACAGCTTACTTGAAGTGTAGACTGATTGTTGTACTCACAGCCCAGTCAGTCTTTACACAGACATTACAGCTTACTTGAAGTGTAGAGAGATTGTTGTACTCACAGCCCAGTCAGTCTTTACACACACATTACAGCTTACTTGAAGTGTAGAGTGATTGTTGTACTCACAGCACAGTCAGTCTTTTCACAGACATTACAGCTTACTTGAAGTGTAGACTGATTGTTGTACTCACAGCCCAGTAAGTCTTTACACAGACATTAGAACTTACTTGTAGTGTAGAGTGATTGTTGTACTCACAGCCCAGTCAGTCTTTACACAGACATTACAGCTTACTTGTAGTGTAGAGAGATTGTTGTACTCACAGCCCAGTCAGTCTTTACACACACATTACAGCTTACTTGAAGTGTAGAGTGATTGTTGTACTCACAGCCCAGTCAGTCTTTTCACAGACATTACAGCTTACTTGAAGTGTAGACTGATTGTTGTACTCACAGCCCAGTCAGTCTTTACACATACATTACAACTTACTTGAAGTGTAGAGAGATTGTTGTACTCACAACCCAGTCAGTCTTTACACAGACATTACAGCTTACTTGAAGTGTAGACTGATTGTTGTACTCACAGCCCAGTCAGTCTTTACACAGACATTACAGCTTACTTGAAGTGTAGAGAGATTGTTGTAATCACAGCCCAGTCAATCTTTACACAGACATTACAGCTTACTTGAAGTGTAGACTGATTGTTGTACTCACAGCCCAGTCAGTCTTTACACAGACATTACAGCTTACTTGAAGTGTAGAGAGATTGTTGTACTCACAGCCCAGTCAGTCTTTACACACACACTACAGCTTACTTGAAGTGTAGAGTGATTGTTGTATTCACAGCCCAGTCAGTCTTTTCACAGACATTACAGCTTACTTGAAGTGTAGACTGATTGTTGTACTCACAGCCCAGTCAGTCTTTACACAGACATTAGAACTTACTTGAAGTGTAGAGTGATTGTTGTACTCACAGCCCAGTCAGTCTTTACACAGACATTACAGCTTACTTGAAGTGTAGAGAGATTGTTGTACTCACAGCCCAGTCAGTCTTTACACACACATTACAGCTTACTTGAAGTGTAGAGTGAATGTTGTACTCACAGCCCAGTCAGTCTTTACACAGACATTAGAACTTACTTGAAGTGTAGAGTGATTGTTGTACTCACAGCCCAGTCAGTCTTTACACAGACATTACAGCTTACTTGAAGTGTAGAGAGATTGTTGTACTCACAGCCCAGTCAGTCTTTACACAGACATTACAGCTTACTTGAAGTGTAGAGTGATTGTTGTACTCACATCCCAGTCAATCTTTACACAGACATTAGAACTTACTTGAAGTGTAGAGTGATTGTTGTACTCACAGCCCAGTCAGTCTTTACACAGACATTACAGCTTACTTGAAGTGTAGAGAGATTGTTGTACTCACAGCCCAGTCAGTCTTTACACATACATTAGAACTTACTTGAAGTGTAGAGTGATTGTTGTACTCACAGCCCAGTCAGTCTTTACACAGACATTACAGCTTACTTGAAGTGTAGAGTGATTGTTGTACTCACAGCCCAGTCAATCTTTATACACACATTACAGCTTACTTGAAGTGTAGAGAGATTGTTGTACTCACAGCCCAGTCAGTCTTTTCACAGACATTACAGCTTACTTGAAGTGTAGACTGATTGTTGTACTCACAGCCCAGTCAGTCTTTACACAGACATTACAGCTTACTTGAAGTGTAGAGAGATTGTTGTACTCACAGCCCAGTCAGTCTTTACACAGACATTACAGCTTACTTGAAGTGTAGACTGATTGTTGTACTCACAGCCCAGTCAGTCTTTACACAGACATTACAGCTTATTGAAGTGTAGAGAGATTGTTGTACTCACAGCCCAGTCAATATTTACACACACATTACAGCTTACTTGAAGTGTAGAGTGATTGTTGTACTCACAGCCCAGTCAATCTTTTCACAGACATTACAGCTTACTTGAAGTGTAGACTGATTGTTGTACTCACAGCCCAGTCAGTCTTTACACAGACATTACAGCTTACTTGAAGTGTAGAGTGATTGTTGTACTCACAGCCCAGTCAGTCTTTACACAGACATTACAGCTTACTTGAAGTGTAGAGAGATTGTTGTACTCACAGCCAAGTCAGTCTTTACACACACACATTACAGCTTACTTGAAGTGTAGAGTGATTGTTGTACTCACAGCCCAGTCAATCATTACACACACATTACAGCTTACTTGAAGTGTAGAGTGATTGTTGTACTCACAGCCCAGTCAGTCTTTTCACAGACATTACAGCTTACTTGAAGTGTAGACTGATTGTTGTACTCACAGCCCAGTCAGTCTTTACACAGACATTACAGCTTACTTGAAGTGTAGAGAGATTGTTGTACTCACAGCCCAGTCAGTCTTTACACACACATTACAGCTTACTTGAAGTGTAGAGTGATTGTTGTACTCACATCCCAGTCAGTCTTTTCACAGACATTACAGCTTACTTGAAGTGTAGACTGATTGTTGTACTCACAGCCCAGTCAGTCTTTACACAGACATTACAGCTTACTTGAAGTGTAGAGTGATTGTTGTACTCACAGCCCAGTCAGTCTTTACACAGACATTACAGCTTACTTGAAGTGTAGAGAGATTGTTGTACTCACAGCCCAGTCAGTCTTTACACACACACATTACAGCTTACTTGAAGTGTAGAGTGATTGTTGTACTCCCAGCCCAGTCAGTCTTTTCACAGACATTACAGCTTACTTGAAGTGTAGAGAGATTGTTGTACTCACAGCCCAGTCAGTCTTTACACAGACATTACAGCTTACTTGAAGTGTAGAGAGATTGTTGTACTCACAGCCCAGTCAGTCTTTACACACACATTACAGCTTACTTGAAGTGTAGAGTGATTGTTGTACTCACAGCCCAGTCAGTCTTTTCACAGACATTACAGCTTACTTGAAGTGTAGACTGATTGTTGTACTCACAGCCCAGTAAGTCTTTACACAGACATTAGAACTTACTTGTAGTGTAGAGTGATTGTTGTACTCACAGCCCAGTCAGTCTTTACACAGACATTACAGCTTACTTGTAGTGTAGAGAGATTGTTGTACTCACAGCCCAGTCAGTCTTTACACACACATTACAGCTTACTTGAAGTGTAGAGTGATTGTTGTACTCACAGCCCAGTCAGTCTTTTCACAGACATTACAGCTTACTTGAAGTGTAGACTGATTGTTGTACTCACAGCCCAGTCAGTCTTTACACATACATTACAACTTACTTGAAGTGTAGAGAGATTGTTGTACTCACAACCCAGTCAGTCTTTACACAGACATTACAGCTTACTTGAAGTGTAGACTGATTGTTGTACTCACAGCCCAGTCAGTCTTTACACAGACATTACAGCTTACTTGAAGTGTAGAGAGATTGTTGTAATCACAGCCCAGTCAATCTTTACACAGACATTACAGCTTACTTGAAGTGTAGACTGATTGTTGTACTCACAGCCCAGTCAGTCTTTACACAGACATTACAGCTTACTTGAAGTGTAGAGAGATTGTTGTACTCACAGCCCAGTCAGTCTTTACACACACACTACAGCTTACTTGAAGTGTAGAGTGATTGTTGTATTCACAGCCCAGTCAGTCTTTTCACAGACATTACAGCTTACTTGAAGTGTAGACTGATTGTTGTACTCACAGCCCAGTCAGTCTTTACACAGACATTAGAACTTACTTGAAGTGTAGAGTGATTGTTGTACTCACAGCCCAGTCAGTCTTTACACAGACATTACAGCTTACTTGAAGTGTAGAGAGATTGTTGTACTCACAGCCCAGTCAGTCTTTACACACACATTACAGCTTACTTGAAGTGTAGAGTGAATGTTGTACTCACAGCCCAGTCAGTCTTTTCACAGACATTAGAGCTTACTTGAAGTGTAGACTGATTGTTGTACTCACAGCCCAGTCAATCTTTACACAGACATTACAGCTTACTTGACGTGTAGAGAGATTGTTGTACTCACAGCCCAGCCAGTCTTTACACACACATTACAGCTTACTTGAAGTGTAGAGTGGTTGTTGTACTCACAGCCCAGTCAATCTTTACACAGACATTAGAACTTACTTGAAGTGTAGAGTGATTGTTGTACTCACAGCCCAGTCAGTCTTTACACAGACATTACAGCTTACTTGAAGTGTAGAGAGATTGTTTTACTCACAGCCCAGTCAGCCTTTTCACAGACATTACAGCTTACTTGAAGTGTAGACTGATTGTTGTACTCACAGCCCAGTCAGTCTTTACACAAACATTACAGCTTACTTGAAGTGTAGAGTGATTGTTGTACTCACAGCCCAGTCAGTCTTTACACAGAAATTACAGCTTACTTGAAGTTTTGAGAGATTGTTGTACTCACAGCCCAGTCAGTCTTTACACACACACATTACAGCTTACTTGAAGTGTAGAGTGATTGTTGTACTCACAGCCCAGTCAGTCTTTTCACAGACATTACAGCTTACTTTAAGTGTAGAGAGATTGTTGTACTCACAGCCCAGTCAGTCTTTACACAGACATTACAGCTTACTTGAAGTGTAGAGAGATTGTTGTACTCACAGCCCAGTAAGTCTTTACACACACATTACAGCTTACTTGAAGTGTAGAGTGATTGTTGTACTCACAGCCCAGTCAGTCTTTTCACAGACATTACAGCTTACTTGAAGTGTAGACTGATTGTTGTACTCACAGCCCAGTCAATCTTTACACATACATTACAAATTACTTGAAGTGTAGAGAGATTGTTGTACTCACAACCCAGTCAGTCTTTACACAGACATTACAGCTTACTTGAAGTGTAGACTGATTGTTGTACTCACAGCCCAGTCAGTCTTTACACAGACATTACAGCTTACTTGAAGTGTAGAGAGATTGTTGTACTCACAGCCCAGTCAATCTTTACACAGACATTACAGCTTATTTGAAGTGTAGACTGATTGTTGTACTCACAGCCCAGTCAGTCTTTACACAGACATTACATCTTACTTGAAGTGTAGAGAGATTGTTGTACTCACAGCCCAGTCAGTCTTTACACACACACTACAGCTTACTTGAAGAGTAGAGTGATTGTTGTACTCACAGCCCAGTCAGTCTTTTCACAGACATTACAGCTTACTTGAAGTGTAGACTGATTGTTGTACTCACAGCCCAGTCAGTCTTTACACAGACATTAGAACTTACTTGAAGTGTAGAGTGATTGTTGTACTCACAGCCCAGTCAGTCTTTACACAGACATTACAGCTTACTTGAAGTGTAGAGAGATTGTTGTACTCACAGCCCAGTCAGTCTTTACACACACATTACAGCTTACTTGAAGTGTAGAGTGAATGTTGTACTCACAGCCCAGTCAGTCTTTTCACAGACATTAGAGCTTACTTGAAGTGTAGACTGATTGTTGTACTCACAGCCCAGTCAATCTTTACACAGACATTACAGCTTACTTGACGTGTAGAGAGATTGTTGTACTCACAGCCCAGCCAGTCTTTACACACACATTACAGCTTACTTGAAGTGTAGAGTGGTTGTTGTACTCACAGCCCAGTCAGTCTTTACACAGACATTAGAACTTACTTGAAGTGTAGAGTGATTGTTGTACTCACAGCCCAGTCAGTCTTTAAACAGACATTACAGCTTACTTGAAGTGTAGAGAGATTGTTGTACTCACAGCCCAGTCAATCTTTTCACAGACATTACATCTTACTTGAAGTGTAGACTGATTGTTGTACTCACAGACCAGTCAGTCTTTACATAGACATTACAGCTTACTTGAAGTGTAGAGTGATTGTTGTACTCACAGCCCAGTCAGTCTTTACACAGAAATTACAGCTTACTTGAAGTTTTGAGAGATTGTTGTACTCACAGCCAAGTCAGTCTTTACACACACACATTACAACTTACTTGAAGTGTAGAGTGATTGTTGTACTCACAGCCCAGTCAGTCTTTTTACAGACATTACAGCTTACTTGAAGTGTAGAGAGATTGTTGTACTCACAGCCCAGTCAGTCTTTACACAGACATTACACCTTACTTGAAGTGTAGAGAGATTGTTGTACTCACAGCCCAGTCAGTCTTTACACACACATTACAGCTTACTTGAAGTGTAGAGTGATTGTTGTACTCACAGCCCAGTCAGTCTTTTCACAGACATTACAGCTTACTTGAAGTGTAGACTGATTGTTGTACTCACAGCCCAGTCAGTCTTTACACAGACATTACAGCTTACTTGAAGTGTAGAGTGATTGTTGTACTCACAGCCCAGTCAGTCTTTACACAGACATTACAGCTTACTTGAAGTGTAGAGAGATTGTTGTACTCACAGCCCAGTCAGTCTTTACACACACACATTACAGCTTACTTGAAGTGTAGAGTGATTGTTGTACTCACAGCCCAGTCAGTCTTTTCACAGACATTACAGCTTACTTGAAGTGTAGAGAGATTGTTGTACTCACAGCCCAGTCAGTCTTTACACAGACATTACAGCTTACTTGAAATGTAGAGAGATTGTTGTACTCACAGCCCAGTCAGTCTTTACACACACATTACAGCTTACATGAAGTGTAGAGTGATTGTTGTACTCACAGCCCAGTCAGTCTTTTCACAGACATTACAGCTTACTTGAAGTGTAGACTGGTTGTTGTACTCACAGCCCAGTCAGTCTTTACACAGACATTAGAACTTACTTGAAGTGTAGAGTGATTGTTGTACTCACAGCCCAGTCAGTCTTTACACAGACATTACAGCTTACTTGAAGTGTAGAGAGATTGTTGTACTCACAGCCCAGTCAGTCTTTACACAGACATTACAGCTTACTTGAAGTGTAGAGAGATTGTTGTACTCACAGCCCAGTCAGTCTTTTCACAGACATTACAGCTTACTTGAAGTGTAGACTGATTGTTGTACTCACAGCCCAGTCAGTCTTTACACAGACATTACAGCTTACTTGAAGTGTAGAGTGATTGTTGTACTCACAGCCCAGTCAGTCTTTACACAGACATTACAGCTTACTTGAAGTGTAGAGAGATCGTTGTACTCACAGCCCAGTCAGTCTTTACACACACACATTACAGCTTACTTGAAGTGTAGAGTGATTGTTGTACTCACAGCCCAGTCAGTCTTTTCACAGACATTACAGCTTACTTGAAGTGTAGAGAGATTGTTGTACTCACAACCCAGTCAGTCTTTACACAGACATTACAGCTTACTTGAAGTGTAGAGAGATTGTTGTACTCACAGCCCAGTCAGTCTTTACACACACATTACAGCTTACTTGAAGTGTAGAGTGATTGTTGTACTCACAGCCCAGTCAATCTTTTCACAGACATTACAGCTTACTTGAAGTGTAGACTGATTGTTGTACTCACAGCCCAGTCAGTCTTTACACAGACATTACAGCTTACTTGAAGTGTAGAGTGATTGTTGTACTCACAGCCCAGTCAGTCTTTACACAGACATTACAGCTTACTTGAAGTGTAGAGAGATTGTTGTACTCACAACCCAGTCAGTCTTTACACACACACATTACAGCTTACTTGAAGTGTAGAGTGATTGTTGTACTCACAGCCCAGTCAGTCTTTTCACAGACATTACAGCTTACTTGAAGTGTAGAGAGATTGTTGTACTCACAGCCCAGTCAGTCTTTACACAGACATTACAGCTTACTTGAAATGTAGAGAGATTGTTGTACTCACAGCCCAGTCAGTCTTTACACACACATTACAGCTTACTTGAAGTGTAGAGTGATTGTTGTACTCACAGCCCAGTCAGTCTTTACACAGACATTACAGCTTACTTGAAGTGTAGAGAGATTGTTGTACTCACAGCCCAGTCAGTCTTTACACACACATTACAGCTTACTTGAAGTGTAGAGTGATTGTTGTACTCACAGCCCAGTCAGTCTTTTCACAGACATTACAGCTTACTTGAAGTGTAGACTGATTGTTGTACTCACAGCCCAGTCAGTCTTTACACAGACATTAGAACTTACTTGAAGTGTAGAGTGATTGTTGTACTCACAGCCCAGTCAGTCTTTACACAGATATTACAGCTTACTTGAAGTGTAGAGAGATTGTTGTACTCACAGCCCAGTCAGTCTTTACACACACATTACAGCTTACTTGAAGTGTAGAGTGAATGTTGTACTCACAGCCCAGTCAGTCTTTTCACAGACATTACAGCTTACTTGAAGTGTAGACTGATTGTTGTACTCACAGCCCAGTCAGTCTTTACACAGACATTACAGCTTACTTGAAGTGTAGAGAGATTGTTGTACTCACAGCCCAGCCAGTCTTTACACACACATTACAGCTTACTTGAAGTGTAGAGTGGTTGTTGTACTCACAGCCCAGTCAGTCTTTACACAGACATTAGAACTTACTTGAAGTGTAGAGTGATTGTTGTACTCACAGCCCAGTCAGTCTTTACACAGACATTACAGCTTACTTGAAGTGTAGAGAGATTGTTGTACTCACAGCCCAGTCAGTCTTTACACAGACATTAGAACTTAATTGAAGTGTAGAGTGATTGTTGTACTCACAGCCCAGTCAGTCTTTACACAGACATTAGAACTTACTTGAAGTGTAGAGTGATTGTTGTACTCACAGCCCAGTCAGTATTTACACACACATTACAGCTTACTTGAAGTGTAGAGTGATTGTTGTACTCACAGCCCAGTCAGTCTTTACACACACATTACAGCTTACTTGAAGTGTAGAGAGATTGTTGTACTCACAGCCCAGTCAGTCTTTACACAGACATTACATCTTACTTGAAGTGTAGAGAGATTGTTGTACTCACAGCCCAGTCAGTCTTTACACACACATTACAGCTTACTTGAAGTGTAGAGAGATTGTTGTACTCATAGCCCAGTCAGTCTTTACAAAGACATTAGAACTTACTTGAAGTGTAGAGAGATTGTTGTACTCACAGCCCAGTCAGTCTTTACACACACACATTACAGCTTACTTGAAGTGTAGAGTGATTGTTGTACTCACAGCCCAGTCAGTCTGTACACACACATTACAGCTTACTTGAAGTGTAGAGTGATTGTTGTACTCACAGCCCAGTCAGTCTTTTCAAAGACATTACAGCTTACTTGAAGTGTAGACTGATTGTTGTACTCACAGCCCAGTCAGTCTTTACACAGACATTACAGCTTACTTGAAGTGTAGAGAGATTGTTGTACTCACAGCCCAGTCAGTCTTTACACACACATTACAGCTTACTTGAAGTGTAGAGTGATTGTTGTACTCACAGCCCAGTCAGTCTTTTCACAGACATTACAGCTTACTTGAAGTGTAGACTGATTGTTGTACTCACAGCCCAGTCAGTCTTTACACAGACATTACAGCTTACTTGAAGTGTAGAGTGATTGTTGTACTCACAGCCCAGTCAGTCTTTACACAGACATTACAGCTTACTTGAAGTGTAGAGAGATTGTTGTACTCACAGCCCAGTCAGTCTTTACACACACACACATTACAGCTTACTTGAAGTGTAGAGTGATTGTTGTACTCACAGCCCAGTCAGTATTTTCACAGACATTACAGCTTACTTGAAGTGTAGACTGATTGTTGTACTCACAGCCCAGTCAGTCTTTACACAGACATTAGAACTTACTTGAAGTGTAGAGTGATTGTTTTACTCACAGCCCAGTCAGTCTTTACACACACACATTACAGCTTACTTGAAGTGTAGAGTGATTGTTGTACTCACAGCCCAGTCAGTCTTTACACACTCATTACAGCTTACTTGAAGTGTAGAGTGATTGTTGTACTCACAGCCCAGTCAGTCTTTTCACAGACATTACAGCTTACTTGAAGTGTAGAGAGATTGTTGTACTCACAGCCCAGTCAGTCTTTACACAGACATTACAGCTTACTTGAAATGTAGAGAGATTGTTGTACTCACAGCCCAGTCAGTCTTTACACACACATTACAGCTTAATTGAAGTGTAGAGTGATTGTTGTACTCACAGCCCAGTCAGTCTTTACACAGACATTACAGCTTACTTGAAGTGTAGAGAGATTGTTGTACTCACAGCCCAGTCAGTCTTTACACACACATTACAGCTTACTTGAAGTGTAGAGTGATTGTTGTACTCACAGCCCAGTCAGTCTTTTCACAGACATTACAGCTTACTTGAAGTGTAGACTGATTGTTGTACTCACAGCCCAGTCAGTCTTTACACAGACATTAGAACTTACTTGAAGTGTAGAGTGATTGTTGTACTCACAACCCAGTCAGTCTTTACACAGACATTACAGCTTACTTGAAGTGTAGAGAGATTGTTGTACTCACAGCCCAGTCAGTCTTTACACACACATTACAGCTTACTTGAAGTGTAGAGTGAATGTTGTACTCACAGCCCAGTCAGTCTTTTCACAGACATTACAGCTTACTTGAAGTGTAGACTGATTGTTGTACTCACAGCCCAGTCAGTCTTTACACAGACATTACAGCTTACTTGAAGTGTAGAGAGATTGTTGTACTCACAGCCCAGCCAGTCTTTACACACAAACATTACAGCTTACTTGAAGTGTAGAGTTGTTGTTGCACTCACAGCCCAGTCAGTCTTTACACAGACATTAGAACTTACTTGAAGTGTAGAGTGATTGTTGTACTCACAGCCCAGTCAGTCTTTACACAGACATTACAGCTTACTTGAAGTGTAGAGAGATTGTTGTATTCACAGCCCAGTCAGTCTTTACACAGACATTAGAACTTAAGTGAAGTGTAGAATGATTGTTGTACTCACAGCCCAGTCAGTCTTTACACAGACATTAGAACTTACTTGAAGTGTAGAGTGATTGTTGTTCTCACAGCCCAGTCATTATTTACACACACATTACAGCTTACTTGAAGTGTAGAGTGATTGTTGTACTCACAGCCCAGTCAGTCTTTACACACACATTACAGCTTACTTGAAGTGTAGAGAGATTGTTGTACTCACAGCCCAGTCAATCTTTACACAGACATTACATCTTACTTGAAGTGTAGAGAGATTGTTGTACTCACAGCCCAGTCAGTCTTTACACACACATTACAGCTTACTTGAAGTGTAGGGAGATTGTTGTACTCATAGCCCAGTCAGTCTTTACAAAGACATTAGAACTTACTTGAAGTGTAGAGAGATTGTTGTACTCACAGCCCAGTCAGTCTTTACACACACACATTACAGCTTACTTGAAGTGTAGAGTGATTGTTGTACTCACAGCCCAGTCAGTCTTTACACACACATTACAGCTTACTTGAAGTGTAGAGTGATTGTTGTACTCACAGCCCAGTCAGTCTTTTCACAGACATTACAGCTTACTTGAAGTGTAGACTGATTGTTGTACTCACAGCCCAGTCAGTCTTTACACAGACATTACAGCTTACTTGAAGTGTAGAGAGATTGTTGTACTCACAGCCCAGTCAGTCTTTACACACACATTACAGCTTACTTGAAGTGTAGAGTGATTGTTGTACTCACAGCCCAGTCAGTCTTTTCACAGACATTACAGCTTACTTGAAGTGTAGACTGATTGTTGTACTCACAGCCCAGTCAGTCTTTACACAGACATTACAGCTTACTTGAAGTGTAGAGTGATTGTTGTACTCACAGCCCAGTCAGTCTTTACACAGACATTACAGCTTACTTGAAGTGTAGAGAGATTGTTGTACTCACAGCCCAGTCAGTCTTTACACACACACACATTACAGCTTACTTGAAGTGTAGAGTGATTGTTGTACTCACAGCCCAGTCAGTATTTTCACAGACATTACAGCTTACTTGAAGTGTAGACTGATTGTTGTACTCACAGCCCAGTCAGTCTTTACACAGACATTAGAACTTACTTGAAGTGTAGAGTGATTGTTTTACTCACAGCCCAGTCAGTCTTTACACACACACATTACAGCTTACTTGAAGTGTAGAGTGATTGTTGTACTCACAGCCCAGTCAGTCTTTTCACAGACATTACAGCTTACTTGAAGTGTAGACTGATTGTTGTACTCACAGCCCAGTCAGTCTTTACACACACATTACAGCTTACTTGAAGTGTAGAGAGATTGTTGTACTCACAGCCCAGTCAGTCTTTACACAGACATTACATCTTACTTGAAGTGTAGAGAGATTGTTGTACTCACAGCCCAGTCAGTCTTTACACACACATTACAGCTTACTTGAAGTGTAGAGAGATTGTTGTACTCATAGCCCAGCCAGTCTTTACAAAGACATTAGAACTTACTTGAAGTGTAGAGAGATTGTTGTACTCACAGCCCAGTCAGTCTTTACACACACACATTACAGCTTACTTGAAGTGTAGAGTGATTGTTGTACTCACAGCCCAGTCAGTCTGTACACACACATTACAGCTTACTTGAAGTGTAGAGTGATTGTTGTACTCACAGCCCAGTCAGTCTTTTCAAAGACATTACAGCTTACTTGAAGTGTAGACTGATTGTTGTACTCACAGCCCAGTCAGTCTTTACACAGACATTACAGCTTACTTGAAGTGTAGAGAGATTGTTGTACTCACAGCCCAGTCAGTCTTTACACACACATTACAGCTTACTTGAAGTGTAGAGTGATTGTTGTACTCACAGCCCAGTCAGTCTTTTCACAGACATTACAGCTTACTTGAAGTGTAGACTGATTGTTGTTCTCACAGCCCAGTCAGTCTTTACACAGACATTACAGCTTACTTGAAGTGTAGAGTGATTGTTGTACTCACAGCCCAGTCAGTCTTTACACAGACATTACAGCTTACTTGAAGTGTAGAGAGATTGTTGTACTCACAGCCCAGTCAGTCTTTACACACACACACATTACAGCTTACTTGAAGTGTAGAGTGATTGTTGTACTCACAGCCCAGTCAGTATTTTCACAGACATTACAGCTTACTTGAAGTGTAGACTGATTGTTGTACTCACAGCCCAGTCAGTCTTTACACAGACATTAGAACTTACTTGAAGTGTAGAGTGATTGTTTTACTCACAGCCCAGTCAGTCTTTAAACACACACATTACAGCTTACTTGAAGTGTAGAGTGATTGTTGTACTCACAGCCCAGTCAATCTTTACACACTCATTACAGCTTACTTGAAGTGTAGAGTGATTGTTGTACTCACAGCCCAGTCAGTCTTTTCACAGACATTACAGCTTACTTGAAGTGTAGAGAGATTGTTGTACTCACAGCCCAGTCAGTCTTTACACAGACATTACAGCTTACTTGAAATGTAGAGAGATTGTTGTACTCACAGCCCAGTCAGTCTTTACACACACATTACAGCTTAATTGAAGTGTAGAGTGATTGTTGTACTCACAGCCCAGTCAGTCTTTACACAGACATTACAGCTTACTTGAAGTGTAGAGAGATTGTTGTACTCACAGCCCAGTCAGTCTTTACACACACATTACAGCTTACTTGAAGTGTAGAGTGATTGTTGTACTCACAGCCCAGTCAGTCTTTTCACAGACATTACAGCTTACTTGAAGTGTAGACTGATTGTTGTACTCACAGCCCAGTCAGTCTTTACACAGACATTAGAACTTACTTGAAGTGTAGAGTGATTGTTGTACTCACAGCCCAGTCAGTCTTTACACAGACATTACAGCTTACTTGAAGTGTAGAGAGATTGTTGTACTCACAGCCCAGTCAGTCTTTACACACACATTACAGCTTACTTGAAGTGTAGAGTGAATGTTGTACTCACAGCCCAGTCAGTCTTTTCACAGACATTACAGCTTACTTGAAGTGTAGACTGATTGTTGTACTCACAGCCCAGTCAGTCTTTACACAGACATTACAGCTTACTTGAAGTGTAGAGAGATTGTTGTACTCACAGCCCAGCCAGTCTTTACACACACACATTACAGCTTACTTGAAGTGTAGAGTGGTTGTTGTACTCACAGCCCAGTCAGTCTTTACACAGACATTAGAACTTACTTGAAGTGTAGAGTGATTGTTGTACTCACAGCCCAGTCAGTCTTTACACAGACATTACAGCTTACTTGAAGTGTAGAGAGATTGTTGTACTCACAGCCCAGTCAGTCTTTACACAGACATTAGAACTTAATTGAAGTGTAGAGTGATTGTTGTACTCACAGCCCAGTCAGTCTTTACACAGACATTAGAACTTACTTGAAGTGTAGAGTGATTGTTGTACTCACAGCCCAGTCATTATTTACACACACATTACAGCTTACTTGAAGTGTAGAGTGATTGTTGTACTCACAGCCCAGTCAGTCTTTACACACACATTACAGCTTACTTGAAGTGTAGAGAGATTGTTGTACTCACAGCCCAGTCAGTCTTTACACAGACATTACATCTTACTTGAAGTGTAGAGAGATTGTTGTACTCACAGCCCAGTCAGTCTTTACACACACATTACAGCTTACTTGAAGTGTAGGGAGATTGTTGTACTCATAGCCCAGTCAGTCTTTACAAAGACATTAGAACTTACTTGAAGTGTAGAGAGATTGTTGTACTCACAGCCCAGTCAGTCTTTACACACACACATTACAGCTTACTTGAAGTGTAGAGTGATTGTTGTACTCACAGCCCAGTCAGTCTTTACACACACATTACAGCTTACTTGAAGTGTAGAGTGATTGTTGTACTCACAGCCCAGTCAGTCTTTTCACAGACATTACAGCTTACTTGAAGTGTAGACTGATTGTTGTACTCACAGCCCAGTCAGTCTTTACACAGACATTACAGCTTACTTGAAGTGTAGAGAGATTGTTGTACTCACAGCCCAGTCAGTCTTTACACACACATTACAGCTTACTTGAAGTGTAGAGTGATTGTTGTACTCACAGCCCAGTCAGTCTTTTCACAGACATTACAGCTTACTTGAAGTGTAGACTGATTGTTGTACTCACAGCCCAGTCAGTCTTTACACAGACATTACAGCTTACTTGAAGTGTAGAGTGATTGTTGTACTCACAGCCCAGTCAGTCTTTACACAGACATTACAGCTTACTTGAAGTGTAGAGAGATTGTTGTACTCACAGCCCAGTCAGTCTTTACACACGCACACATTACAGCTTACTTGAAGTGTAGAGTGATTGTTGTACTCACAGCCCAGTCAGTATTTTCACAGACATTACAGCTTACTTGAAGTGTAGACTGATTGTTGTACTCACAGCCCAGTCAGTCTTTACACAGACATTAGAACTTACTTGAAGTGTAGAGTGATTGTTTTACTTACAGCCCAGTCAGTCTTTACACACACACATTACAGCTTACTTGAAGTGTAGAGTGATTGTTGTACTCACAGCCCAGTCAGTCTTTACACAGATATTACAGCTTACTTGAAGTGTAGAGAGATTGTTGTACTCACAGCCCAGTCAGTCTTTACACACACATTACAGCTTACTTGAAGTGTAGAGTGATTGTTGTACTCACAGCCCAGTCAGTCTTTTCACAGACATTACAGCTTACTTGAAGTTTTGAGAGATTGTTGTACTCACAGCCCAGTCAATCTTTACACACACACATTACAGCTTACTTGAAGTGTAGACTGATTGTTGTACTCACAGCCCAGTCAGTCTTTACACAGACATTACAGCTTACTTGAAGTGTAGAGTGATTGTTGTACTCACAGCCCAGTCAGTCTTTACACAGACATTACAGCTTACTTGAAGTGTAGAGAGATTGTTGTACTCACAGCCCAGTCAGTCTTTACACAGACATTACAGCTTACTTGAAGTGTAGAGAGATTGTTGTACTCACAGCCCAGTCAGTCTTTACACACACACATTACAGCTTACTTGAAGTGTAGAGTGATTGTTGTACTCACAGCCCAGTCAATCTTTACACACACATTACAGCTTACTTGAAGTGTAGAGTGATTGTTGTACTCACAGCCCAGTCAGTCTTTTCACAGACATTACAGCTTACTTGAAGTGTAGACTGATTGTTGTACTCACAGCCCAGTCAATCTTTACACAGACATTACAGCTTACTTGAAGTGTAGAGAGATTGTTGTACTCACAGCCCAGTCAGTCTTTACACACACATTACAGCTTACTTGAAGTGTAGAGTGATTGTTGTACTCACATCCCAGTCAGTCTTTTCACAGACATTACAGCTTACTTGAAGTGTAGACTGATTGTTGTACTCACAGCCCAGTCAGTCTTTACACAGACATTACAGCTTACTTGAAGTGTAGAGTGATTGTTGTACTCACAGCCCAGTCAGTCTTTACACAGACATTACAGCTTACTTGAAGTGTAGAGAGATTGTTGTACTCACAGCCCAGTCAGTCTTTACACACACATATTACAGCTTACTTGAAGTGTAGAGTGATTGTTGTACTCCCAGCCCAGTCAGTCTTTTCACAGACATTACAGCTTACTTGAAGTGTAGAGAGATTGTTGTACTCACAGCCCAGTCAGTCTTTACACAGACATTACAGCTTACTTGAAGTGTAGAGAGATTGTTGTACTCACAGCCCATTCAGTCTTTACACACACATTACAGCTTACTTGAAGTGTAGAGTGATTGTTGTACTCACAGCCCAGTCAGTCTTTTCACAGACATTACAGCTTACTTGGAGTGTAGACTGATTGTTGTACTCACAGCCCAGTAAATCTTTACACAGACATTAGAACTTACTTGAAGTGTAGAGTGATTGTTGTACTCACAGCCCAGTCAGTCTTTACACAGATATTACAGCTTACTTGAAGTGTAGAGAGATTGTTGTACTCACAGCCCAGTCAGTCTTTACACACACATTACAGCTTACTTGAAGTGTAGAGTGATTGTTGTACTCACAGCCCAGTCAGTCTTTTCACAGACATTACAGCTTACTTGAAGTGTAGACTGATTGTTGTACTCACAGCCCAGTCAGTCTTTACACATACATTACAACTTACTTGAAGTGTAGAGAGATTGTTGTACTCACAACCCAGTCAGTCTTTACACAGACATTACAGCTTACTTGAAGTGTAGACTGATTGCTGTACTCACAGCCCAGTCAGTCTTTACACAGACATTACAGCTTACTTGAAGTTTTGAGAGATTGTTGTACTCACAGCCCAGTCAGTCTTTACACACACACATTACAGCTTACTTGAAGTGTAGAGTGATTGTTGTACTCACAGCCCAGTCAGTCTTTTCACAGACATTACAGCTTACTTGACGTGTAGAGAGATTGTTGTACTCACAGCCCAGCCAGTCTTTACACACACATTACAGCTTACTTGAAGTGTAGAGTGGTTGTTGTACTCACAGCCCAGTCAGTCTTTACACAGACATTAGAACTTACTTAAAGTGTAGAGTGATTATTGTACTCACAGCCCAGTCAGTCTTTACACAGACATTACAGCTTACTTGAAGTGTAGAGAGATTGTTGTACTCACAGCCCAGTCAGTCTTTTCACAGACATTACAGCTTACTTGAAGTGTAGACTGATTGTTGTACTCACAGCCCAGTCAGTCTTTACACAGACATTACAGCTTACTTGAAGTGTAGAGTGATTGTTGTACTCACAGCCCAGTCAGTCTTTACACAGAAATTACAGCTTACTTGAAGTTTTGAGAGATTGTTGTACTCACAGCCCAGTCAGTCTTTACACACACACATTACAGCTTACTTGAAGTGTAGAGTGATTGTTGTACTCACAGCCCAGTCAGTCTTTTCACAGACATTACAGCTTACTTGAAGTGTAGAGAGATTGTTGTACTCACAGCCCAGTCAGTCTTTACACAGACATTACAGCTTACTTGAAGTGTAGAGAGATTGTTGTATTCACAGCCCAGTCAATCTTTACACACACATTACAGCTTACTTGAAGTGTAGAGTGATTGTTGTACTCACAGCCCAGTCAGTCTTTTCACAGACATTACAGCTTACTTGAAGTGTAGACTGATTGTTGTACACACAGCCCAGTCAGTCTTTACACAGACATTAGAACTTACTTGAAGTGTAGAGTGATTGTTGTACTCACAGCCCAGTCAGTCTTTACACAGACATTACAGCTTACTTGAAGTGTAGAGAGATTGTTGTACTCACAGCCCAGTCAGTCTTTACACACACATTACAGCTTACTTGAAGTGTAGAGTGAATGTTGTACTCACAGCCCAGTCAGTCTTTTCACAGACATTAGAGCTTACTTGAAGTGTAGACTGATTGTTGTACTCACAGCCCAGTCAATCTTTACACAGACATTACAGCTTACTTGACGTGTAGAGAGATTGTTGTACTCACAGCCCAGCCAGTCTTTACACACACATTACAGCTTACTTGAAGTGTAGAGTGGTTGTTGTACTCACAGCCCAGTCAGTCTTTACACAGACATTAGAACTTACTTGAAGTGTAGAGTGATTGTTGTACTCACAGCCCAGTCAGTCTTTACACAGACATTACAGCTTACTTGAAGTGTAGAGAGATTGTTGTACTCACAGCCCAGTCAGTCTTTTCACAGACATTACAGCTTACTTGAAGTGTAGACTGATTGTTGTACTCACAACCCAGTCAGTCTTTACATAGACATTACAGCATCCTTGAAGTGTAGAGTGATTGTTGTACTCACAGCCCAGTCAGTCTTTACACAGAAATTACAGCTTACTTGAAGTTTTGAGAGATTGTTGTACTCACAGCCCAGTCAGTCTTTACACACACACATTACAGCTTACTTGAAGTGTAGAGTGATTGTTGTACTCACAGCCCAGTCAGTCTTTTCACAGACATTACAGCTTACTTGAAGTGTAGAGAGATTGTTGTACTCACAGCCCAGTCAGTCTTTACACAGACATTACAGCTTACTTGAAGTGTAGAGAGATTGTTGTACTCACAGCCCAGTCAGTCTTTACCCACACATTACAGCTTACTTGAAGTGTAGAGTGATTATTGTACTCACAGCCCAGTCAGTCTTTTCACAGACATTACAGCTTACTTGAAGTGTAGACTGATTGTTGTACTCACAGCCCAGTCAGTCTTTACACAGACATTACAGCTTACTTGAACTGTAGAGTGATTGTTGTACTCACAGCCCAGTCAGTCTTTACACAGACATTACAGCTTACTTGAAGTGTAGAGAGATTGTTGTACTCACAGCCCAGTCAGTCTTTACACACACACATTACAGCTTACTTGAAGTGTAGAGTGATTGTTGTACTCACAGCCCAGTCAGTCTTTTCACAGACATTACAGCTTACTTGAAGTGTAGAGAGATTGTTGTACTCACAGCCCAGTCAGTCTTTACACAGACATTACAGCTTACTTGAAGTGTAGAGAGATTGTTGTACTCACAGTCCAGTCAGTCTTTACACACACATTACAGCTTACTTGAAGTGTAGAGTGATTGTTGTACTCACAGCCCAGTCAGTCTTTACACAGACATTACAGCTTACTTCAAGTGTAGAGTGATTGTTGTACTCACAGCCCAGTCAGTCTTTACACACACATTACAGCTTACTTGAAGTGTAGAGAGATTGTTGTACTCAGAGCCCAGTCAGTCTTTACACAGACATTACAGCTTACTTGAAGTGTAGAGAGATTGTTATTCTCACAGCCCAGTCAGTCTTTACACACACATTACAGCTTACTTGAAGTGTAGAGTGATTGTTGTACTCACAGCCTAGTCAGTCTTTTCACAGACATTACAGCTTACTTGAAGTGTAGACTGATTGTTGTACTCACAACCCAGTCAGTCTTTACACAGACATTACAGCTTACTTGAAGTGTAGAGTGATTGTTGTACTCACAGCCCAGTCAGTCTTTACACAGACATTACAGCTTACTTGAAGTGTAGAGAGATTGTTGTACTCACAGCCCAGTCAGTCTTTACACACACATTACAACTTACTTGAAGTGTAGAGTGATTGTTGTACTCACAGCCCAGTCAGTCTTTTCACAGACATTACAGCTTACTTGAAGTGTAGACTGATTGTTGTACTCACAACCCAGTCAGTCTTTACACAGACATTACAGCTTACTTGAAGTGTAGAGTGATTGTTGTACTCACAGCCCAGTCAGTCTTTACACATACATTACAGCTTACTTGAAGTGTAGAGAGATTGTTGTACTCACAGCCCTGTCAGTCTTTACACACACATTACAGCTTACTTGAAGTGTAGAGTGATTGTTGTACTCACAGCCCAGTCAGTCTTTTCACAGACATTACAGCTTACTTGAAGTGTAGAGAGATTGTTGTACTCATAGCCCAGTCAGTCTTTACACAGACATTAGAACTTACTTGAAGTGTAGAGTGATTGTTGTACTCACAGCCCAGTCAGTCTTTACACAGACATTACAGCTTACTTGAAGTGTAGAGAGATTGTTGTACTCACAACCCAGTCAGTCTTTACACACACATTACAGCTTACTTGAAGTGTAGAGTGATTGTTGTACTCACAGCCCAGTCAGTCTTTACACAAACATTAGAGCTTACTTGAAGTGTAGAGAGATTGTTGTACTCACAGCCCAGTCAGTCTTTACACACACATTACAGCTTACTTGAAGTGTAGAGAGATTGTTGTACTCATAACCCAGTCAGTCTTTACACACACATTACAGCTTACTTGAAGTGTAGGGTGATTGTTGTACTCACAGCCCAGTCAATCTTTACACAGACATTACAGCTTACTTGAAGTGTAGAGAGATTGTTGTACTCACAGCCCAGTCAGTCTTTACACACACATTACAGCTTACTTGAAGTGTAGAGTGATTGTTGTACTCACAGCCCAGTCAGTCTTTACACAGACATTACAGCTTACTTCAAGTGTAGAGTGATTGTTGTACTCACAGCCCAGTCAGTCTTTACACACACATTACAGCTTACTTGAAGTGTAGAGAGATTGTTGTACTCACAGCCCAGTCAGTCTTTACACAGACATTACAGCTTACTTGAAGTGTAGAGAGATTGTTGTACTCACAGCCCAGTCAGTCTTTACACACACATTACAGCTTACTTGAAGTGTAGAGTGATTGTTGTACTCACAGCCCAGTCAGTCTTTACAGAGACATTACAGCTTACTTCAAGTGTAGAGTGATTGTTGTACTCACAGCCCAGTCAGTCTTTACACACACATTACAGCTTACTTGAAGTGTAGAGAGATTGTTGTACTCAGAGCCCAGTCAATCTTTACACAGACATTACAGCTTACTTGAAGTGTAGAGAGATTGTTATTCTCACAGCCCAGTCAGTTTTTACACACACATTACATCTTACTTGAAGTGTAGAGTGATTGTTGTACTCACAGCCTAGTCAGTCTTTTCACAGACATTACAGCTTACTTGAAGTGTAGACTGATTGTTGTACTCACAACCCAGTCAGTCTTTACACAGACATTACAGCTTACTTGAAGTGTAGAGTGATTGTTGTACTCACAGCCCAGTCAGTCTTTACACAGACATTACAGCTTACTTGAAGTGTAGAGAGATTGTTGTACTCACAGCCCTGTCAGTCTTTACACACACATTACAGCTTACTTGAAGTGTAGAGTGATTGTTGTACTCACAGCCCAGTCAGTCTTTTCACAGACATTACAGCTTACTTGAAGTGTAGAGAGATTGTTGTACTCATAGCCCAGTCAGTCTTTACACAGACATTAGAACTTACTTGAAGTGTAGAGTGATTGTTGTACTCACAGCCCAGTCAGTCTTTACACAGACATTACAGCTTACTTGAAGTGTAGAGAGATTGTTGTACTCACAGCCCAGTCAGTCTTTACACACACATTACAGCTTACTTCAAGTGTAGAGTGATTGTTGTACTCACAGCCCAGTCAGTCTTTACACAAACATTAGAGCTTACTTGAAGTGTAGAGAAATTGTTGTACTCACAGCCCAGTCAGTCTTTACACACACATTACAGCTTACTTGAAGTGTAGAGAGATTGTTGTACTCATAACCCAGTCAGTCTTTACACACACATTACAGCTTACTTGAAGTGTAGTGTGATTGTTGTACTCACAGCCCAGTCAATCTTTACACAGACATTACAGCTTACTTGAAGTGTAGAGAGATTGTTGTACTCACAGCCCAGTCAGTCTTTACACACACATTACAGCTTACTTGAAGTGTAGAGTGATTGTTGTACTCACAACCCAGTCAGTCTTTACACAGACATTACAGCTTACTTGAAGTGTAGAGTGATTGTTGTACTCACAGCCCAGTCAGTCTTTACACAGACATTACAGCTTACTTGAAGTGTAGAGAGATTGTTGTACTCACAGCCCAGTCAGTCTTTACACACACATTACAGCTTACTTGAAGTGTAGAGTGATTGTTGTACTCACAGCCCAGTCAGTCTTTTCACAGACATTACAGCTTACTTGAAGTGTAGAGAGATTGTTGTACTCACAGCTCAGTCAGTCTTTACACAGACATTACAGCTTACTTGAAGTGTAGAGAGATTGTTGTACTCACAGCCCAGTCAGTCTTTACACACACATTACAGCTTACTTGAAGTGTAGAGTGATTGTTGTACTCACAGCCCAGTCAGTCTTATCACAGACATTACAGCTTACTTGAAGTGTAGACTGATTGTTGTACTCACAGCCCAGTCAGTCTTTACACAGACATTACAGCTTACTTGAAGTGTAGAGTGATTGTTGTACTCACAGCCCAGTCAGTCTTTACACACACATTACAGCTTACTTGAAGTGTAGAGAGATTGTTGTACTCACAGCCCAGTCAGTCTTTACACAGACATTACAGCTTACTTGAAGTGTAGATAGATTGTTATTCTCACAGCCCAGTCAGTCTTTACACACACATTACAGCTTACTTGAAGTGTAGAGTGATTGTTGTACTCACAGCTTAGTCAGTCTTTTCACAGACATTACAGCTTACTTGAAGTGTAGACTGATTGTTGTACTCACAACCCAGTCAATCTTTACACAGACATTACAGCTTACTTGAAGTGTAGAGAGATTGTTGTACTCACAGCCCAGTCAGTCTTTACACACACATTACAGCTTACTTGAAGTGTAGACTGATTGTTGTACTCACAGCCCAGTCAGTCTTTACACAGACATTACAGCTTACTTGAAGTGTAGAGAGATTGTTGTACTCACAGCCGAGCCAGTCTTTACACACACATTACAGCTTACTTGAAGTGTAGAGTGGTTGTTGTACTCACAGCCCAGTCAGTCTTTACACAGACATTAGAACTTACTTGAAGTGTAGAGTGATTGTTGTACTCACAGCCCAGTCAGTCTTTACACAGACATTACAGCTTACTTCAAGTGTAGACTGATTGTTGTACTCACAACCCAGTCAGTCTTTACACAGACATTACAGCTTACTTGAAGTGTAGAGTGATTGTTGTACTCACAGCCCAGTCAGTCTTTACACAGACATTACAGCTTACTTGAAGTGTAGAGAGATTGTTGTACTCACAGCCCAGTCAGTCTTTACACACACATTACAGCTTACTTGAAGTGTAGAGTGATTGTTGTACTCACAGCCCAGTCAGTCTTTTCACAGACATTACAGCTTACTTGAAGTGTAGAGAGATTGTTGTACTCACAGCTCAGTCAGTCTTTACACAGACATTACAGCTTACTTGAAGTGTAGAGAGATTGTTGTACTCACAGCCCAGTCAGTCTTTACACACACATTACAGCTTACTTGAAGTGTAGAGTGATTGTTGTACTCACAGCCCAGTCAGTCTTATCACAGACATTACAGCTTACTTGAAGTGTAGACTGATTGTTGTACTCACAGCCCAGTCAGTCTTTACACAGACATTACAGCTTACTTGAAGTGTAGAGTGATTTTTGTACTCACAGCCCAGTCAGTCTTTACACACACATTACAGCTTACTTGAAGTGTAGAGAGATTGTTGTACTCACAGCCCAGTCAGTCTTTACACAGACATTACAGCTTACTTGAAGTGTAGATAGATTGTTATTCTCACAGCCCAGTCAGTCTTTACACACACATTACAGCTTACTTGAAGTGTAGAGTGATTGTTGTACTCACAGCCTAGTCAGTCTTTTCACAGACATTACAGCTTACTTGAAGTGTAGACTGATTGTTGTACTCACAACCCAGTCAATCTTTACACAGACATTACAGCTTACTTGAAGTGTAGAGAGATTGTTGTACTCACAGCCCAGTCAGTCTTTACACACACATTACAGCTTACTTGAAGTGTAGACTGATTGTTGTACTCACAGCCCAGTCAGTCTTTACACAGACATTACAGCTTACTTGAAGTGTAGAGAGATTGTTGTACTCACAGCCGAGCCAGTCTTTACACACACATTACAGCTTACTTGAAGTGTAGAGTGGTTGTTGTACTCACAGCCCAGTCAGTCTTTACACAGACATTAGAACTTACTTGAAGTGTAGAGTGATTGTTGTACTCACAGCCCAGTCAGTCTTTACACAGACATTACAGCTTACTTGAAGTGTAGAGAGATTGTTGTACTCACAGCCCAGTCAGTCTTTACACAGACATTAGAAATTACTTGAAGTGTAGAGTGATTGTTGTACTCACAGCCCAGTCAGTCTTTACACAGACATTAGAACTTACTTGAAGTGTAGAGTGATTGTTTTACTCACATCCCAGTCAGTCTTTACACACACATTACAACTTACTTGAAGTGTAGAGTGATTGTTGTACTCACAGCCCAGTCAGTCTTTACACACACATTACAGCTTACTTGAAGTGTAGAGAGATTGTTGTACTCACAGCCCAGTCAATCTTTACACAGACATTACATCTTACTTGAAGTGTAGAGAGATTGTTGTACTCACAGCCCAGTCAGTCTTTACACACACATTACAGCTTACTTGAAGTGTAGAGAGATTGTTGTACTCATAGCCCAGTCAGTCTTTACACAGACATTAGAACTTACTTGAAGTGTAGAGTGATTGTTGTACTCACAGCCCAGTCAGTCTTTACACAGACATTACAGCTTACTTGAAGTGTAGAGAGATTGTTGTACTCACAGCCCAGTCAGTCTTTACACACACATTACAGCTTACTTGAAGTGTAGAGTGATTGTTGTACTCACAGCCCAGTCAGTCTTTTCACAGACATTACAGCTTACTTGAAGTGTAGAGAGATTGTTGTACTCACAGCCCAGTCAGTCTTTACACAGACATTACAGCTTACTTGAAATGTAGAGAGATTGTTGTATTCACAGCCCAGTCAGTCTTTACACACACATTACAGCTTACTTGAAGTGTAGAGTGATTGTTGTACTCACAGCCCAGTCAGTCTTTACACAGACATTACAGCTTACTTGAAGTGTAGACTGATTGTTGTACTCACAGCCCAGTCAGTCTTTACACAGACATTACGGCTTACTTGAAGTGTAGAGAGATTGTTGTAATCACAGCCCAGTCAGTCTTTACACACACATTACAGCTTACTTGAAGTGTAGAGAGATTGTTGTACTCATAGCCCAGTCAGTCTTTACACACACATTACAGCTTACTTGAAGTGTAGAGTGATTGTTGTACTCACAGCCCAGTCAGTCTTTACACACACATTACAGCTTACTTGAAGTGTGGAGTGATTGTTGTACTCACAGCCCAGTCAGTCTTTACACAGACATTACAGCTTACTTGAAGTGTAGAGTGATTGTTGTACTCACAGCCCAGTCAGCCTTTACACAGACATTACAGCTTACTTGAAATGTAGAGTGATTGTTGTACTCACAGCCCAGTCAGTCTTTACACAGACATTATAACTTACTTGAAGTGTAGAGTGATTGTTGTACTCACAGCCCAGTCAGTCTTTACACAGACATTAGAACTTACTTGAAGTGTAGAGTGATTGTTGTACTCACATCCCAGTCAGTCTTTTCACAGACATTACAGCTTACTTGAAGTGTAGAGTGATTGTTGTACTCACAGCCCAGTCAGTCTTTACACACACATTACAGCTTACTTGAAGTGTAGAGTGATTGTTGTACTCACAGCACAGTCAGTCTTTACACACACATTACAGCTTACTTGAAGTGTAGAGAGATTGTTGTACTAACAGCCCAGTCAGTCTTTACACAGACATTACAGCTTACTTGAAGTGTAGACTGATTGTTGTACTCACAGCCCAGTCAGTCTTTACACAGACATTACGGCTTACTTGAAGTGTAGAGAGATTGTTGAACTCACAGCCCAGTCAGTCTTTACACACACATTACAGCTTACTTGAAGTGTAGAGTGATTGTTGTACTCACAGCCCAGTCTGTCTTTACACAGACATTACAGTTTACTTGAAGTGTAGAGTGATTGTTGTACCCACAGCCCAGTCAGTCTTTACACATACATTACAGCTTACTTGAAGTGTAGAGAGAGTGTTGTACTCACATCCCAGTCAGTCTTTACACACACATTACAGCTTACTTGAAGTGTAGAGTGATTGTTGTACTCACAGCCCAGTCAGTTTTTACACAGACATTACAGCTTACTTGAAGTGTAGAGAGATTGTTGTACTCACAGCCCAGTCAGTCTTTACACACACATTACAGCTTACTTGAAGTGTAGAGTGATTGTTGTACTCACAGCCCAGTCAGTCTTTACACAGACATTACAGCTTACTTGAAGT
The DNA here is from genome assembly GCA_963662155.1 of Lamellibrachia columna. NCBI lineage: Eukaryota > Metazoa > Annelida > Polychaeta > Sabellida > Siboglinidae > Lamellibrachia > Lamellibrachia columna. The sequence continues at coordinate 56,939,416 of OY759262.1, forward strand.
GTAGAGAGATTGTTGTACTCACAGCACAGTCAGTCTTTACACAGACATTACGGCTTACTTGAAGTGTAGAGAGATTGTTGTACTCACAGCCCAGTCAGTCTTTACACACACATTACAGCTTACTTGAAGTGTAGAGTGATTGTTGTACTCACAGCCCAGTCATTCTTTACACAGACATTACAGCTTACTTGAAGTGTAGAGAGATTGTTGTACTCACAGCCCAGTCAGTCTTTACACACACATTACAGCTTACTTGAAGTGTAGAGTGATTGTTGTACTCACAGCCCAGTCAGTCTTTACACAGACATTACAGCTTACTTGAAGTGTAGAGAGATTGTTGTACTCACAGCCCAGTCAGTCTTTACACAGACATTACGGCTTACTTGAAGTGTAGAGAGATTGTTGTACTCACAGCCCAGTCAGTATTTACACACACATTACAGCTTACTTGAAGTGTAGAGTGATTGTTGTACTCACAGCCCAGTCAGTCTTTTCACAGACATTACAGCTTACTTGAAGTGTAGAGAGATTGTTGTACTCACAGCCCAGTCAGTCTTTACACACACACATTACAGCTTACTTGAAGTGTAGAGTGATTGTTGTACTCACAGCCCAGTCAGTCTTTTCACAGACATTACAGCTTACTTGAAGTGTAGAGAGATTGTTGTACTCACAGCCCAGTCAGTCTTTACACAGACATTACAGCTTACTTGAAGTGTAGAGTGATTGTTGTACTCACAACCCAGTCAGTCTTTACACAGACATTAGAACTTACTTGAAGTGTAGAGTGATTGTTGTACTCACAGCCCAGTCAGTCTTTACACAGACATTAGAACTTACTTGAAGTGTAGAGTGGTTGTTGTACTCACAACCCAGTCAGTCTTTTCACAGACATTACAGCTTACTTGAAGTGTAGAGAGAGTGTTGTACTCACAGCCCAGTCAGTCTTAACACACATTACAGCTTACTTGAAGTGTAGAGTGATTGTAGTACTCACAGCACAGTCAGTTTTTACACAGATATTACAGCTTACTTGAAGTGTAGAGAGATTGTTGTACTCACAGCCCAGTCAGTCTTTACACACACATTACAGCTTACTTGAAGTGTAGAGTGATTGTTGTACTCACAGCCCAGTCAGTCTTTACACAGACATTACAGCTTACTTGAAGTGTAGAGAGATTGTTGTACTCACAGCCCAGTCAGTCTTTACACAGACATTACGGCTTACTTGAAGTGTAGAGAGATTGTTGTACTCACAGCCCAGTCAGTCTTTACACACACATTACAGCTTACTTGAAGTGTAGAGTGATTGTTGTACTCACAGCCCAGTCAGTCTTTACACAGACATTACAGCTTACTTGAAGTGTAGAGAGATTGTTGTACTCACAGCCCAGTCAGTCTTTACACACACACATTACAGCTTACTTGAAGTGTAGAGTGATTGTTGTACTCACAGCCCAGTCAGTCTTTTCACAAACATTACAGCTTACTTGAAGTGTATAGAGATTGTTGTACTCACAGCCCAGTCAGTATTTACACAGACATTACGGCTTACTTGAAGTGTAGAGAGATTGTTGTACTCACAGCCCAGTCATTCTTTACACACACATTACAGCTTACTTGAAGTGTAGAGTGGTTGTTGTACTCACAGCCCAGTCAGTCTTTACACAGACATTACAGCTTACTTGAAGTGTAGAGTGATTGTTGTACTCACAGCCCAGTCAGTCTTTACACAGACATTACAACTTACTTGAAGTGTAGAGAGATTGTTGTACTCACAGCCCAGTCAGTCTTTACACAGACATTAGAACTTACTTGAAGTGTAGAGTGATTGTTGTACTCACAGCCCAGTCAATCTTTACACAGACATTACAGCTTACTTGAAGTGTAGAGTGATTGTTTTACTCACAGCCCAGTCAGTCTTTATACACACATTACAGCTTACTTGAAGTGTAGAGAGATTGTTGTACTCACAGCCCAGTCAGTCTTTTCACAGACATTACAGCTTACTTGAAGTGTAGACTGATTGTTGTACTCACAGCCCAGTCAGTCTTTACACAGACATTACAGCTTACTTGAAGTGTAGAGAGATTGTTGTACTCACAGCCCAGTCAGTCTTTACACACACACATTACAGCTTACTTGAAGTGTAGAGTGATTGTTGTACACACAGCCCAGTCAGTCTTTTCACAGACATTACAGCTTACTTGAAGTGTAGACTGATTGTTGTACTCACAGCCCAGTCAGTCTTTACACAGACATTACAACTTACTTGAAGTGTAGAGAGATTGTTGTACTCACAGCCCAGTCAGTCTTTACACAGACATTACAGCTTACTTGAAGTGTAGACTGATTGTTGTACTCACAACCCAGTCAGTCTTTACACAGACATTACAGCTTACATGAAGTGTAGAGAGATTGTTGTACTCACAGCCCAGTCAGTCTTTTCACACACATTACAGCTTACTTGAAGTGTAGAGTGATTGTTGTACTCACAGCCCAGTCAGTCTTTTCACAGACATTACAGCTTACTTGAAGTGTAGACTGATTGTTGTACTCACAGCCCAGTCAGTCTTTACACAGACATTACAGCTTACTTGAAGTGTAGAGAGATTGTTGTACTCACAGCCCAGTCAGTCTTTACACACACACTACAGCTTACTTGAAGTGTAGAGTGATAGTTGTACTCACAGCCCAGTCACTCTTTTCACAGACATTACAGCTTACTTGAAGTGTAGACTGATTGTTGTACTCACAGCCCAGTCAATCTTTACACAGACATTAGAACTTACTTGAAGTGTAGAGTGATTGTTGTACTCACAGCCCAGTCAGTCTTTACACAGACATTACAGCTTACTTGAAGTGTAGAGAGATTGTTGTACTCACATCCCAGTCAGTCTTTACACACACATTACAGCTTACTTGAAGTGTAGAGTGAATGTTGTACTCACAGCCCAGTCAGTCTTTTCACAGACATTAGAGCTTACTTGAAGTGTAGACTGATTGTTGTACTCACAGCCCAGTCAATCTTTACACAGACATTACAGCTTACTTGACGTGTAGAGAGATTGTTGTACTCACAGCCCAGCCAGTCTTTACACACACATTACAGCTTACTTGAAGTGTAGAGTGGTTGTTGTACTCACAGCCCAGTCAGTCTTTACACAGACATTAGAACTTACTTAAAGTGTAGAGTGATTGTTGTACTCACAGCCCAGTCAGTCTTTACACAGACATTACAGCTTACTTGAAGTGTAGAGAGATTGTTGTACTCACAGCCCAGTCAGTCTTTTCACAGACATTACAGCTTACTTGAAGTGTAGACTGATTGTTGTACTCACAGCCCAGTCAGTCTTTACACAGACATTACAGCTTACTTGAACTGTAGAGTGATTGTTGTACTCACAGCCCAGTCAGTCTTTACACAGAAATTACAGCTTACTTGAAGTTTTGAGAGATTGTTGTACTCACAGCCCAGTCAGTCTTTACACACACACATTACAGCTTACTTGAAGTGTAGAGTGATTGTTGTACTCACAGCCCAGTCAGTCTTTTCACAGACATTACAGCTTACTTGAAGTGTAGAGAGATTGTTGTACTCACAGCCCAGTCAGTCTTTACACAGACATTACAGCTTACTTGAAGTGTAGAGAGATTGTTGTACTCACAGCCCAGTCAATATTTACACACACATTACAGCTTACTTGAAGTGTAGAGTGATTGTTGTACTCACAGCCCAGTCAGTCTTTTCACAGACATTACAGCTTACATGAAGTGTAGACTGATTGTTGTACACACAGCCCAGTCAGTCTTTACACAGACATTAGAACTTACTTGAAGTGTAGAGTGATTGTTGTACTCACAGCCCAGTCAGTCTTTACACAGACATTACAGCTTACTTGAAGTGTAGAGAGATTGTTGTACTCACAGCCCAGTCAGTCTTTACACACACATTACAGCTTACTTGAAGTGTAGAGTGAATGTTGTACTCACAGCCCAGTCAGTCTTTTCACAGACATTAGAGCTTACTTGAAGTGTAGACTGATTGTTGTACTCACAGCCCAGTCAATCTTTACACAGACATTACAGCTTACTTGACGTGTAGAGAGATTGTTGTACTCACAGCCCAGCCAGTCTTTACACACACATTACAGCTTACTTGAAGTGTAGAGTGGTTGTTGTACTCACAGCCCAGTCAGTCTTTACACAGACATTAGAACTTACTTGAAGTGTAGAGTGATTGTTGTACTCACAGCCCAGTCAATCTTTACACAGACATTACAGCTTACTTGAAGTGTAGAGAGATTGTTGTACTCACAGCCCAGTCAGTCTTTTCACAGACATTACAGCTTACTTGAAGTGTAGACTGATTGTTGTACTCACAACCCAGTCAGTCTTTACATAGACATTACAGCATCCTTGAAGTGTAGAGTGATTGTTGTACTCACAGCCCAGTCAGTCTTTACACAGAAATTACAGCTTACTTGAAGTTTTGAGAGATTGTTGTACTCACAGCCCAGTCAGTCTTTACACACACACATTACAGCTTACTTGAAGTGTAGAGTGATTGTTGTACTCACAGCCCAGTCAGTCTTTTCACAGACATTACAGCTTACTTGAAGTGTAGAGAGATTGTTGTACTCACAGCCCAGTCAGTCTTTACACAGACATTACAGCTTACTTGAAGTGTAGAGAGATTGTTGTACTCACAGCCCAGTCAGTCTTTACCCACACATTACAGCTTACTTGAAGTGTAGAGTGATTATTGTACTCACAGCCCAGTCAGTCTTTTCACAGACATTACAGCTTACTTGAAGTGTAGACTGATTGTTGTACTCACAGCCCAGTCAGTCTTTACACAGACATTACAGCTTACTTGAACTGTAGAGTGATTGTTGTACTCACAGCCCAGTCAGTCTTTACACAGACATTACAGCTTACTTGAAGTGTAGAGAGATTGTTGTACTCACAGCCCAGTCAGTCTTTACACACACACATTACAGCTTACTTGAAGTGTAGAGTGATTGTTGTACTCACAGCCCAGTCAGTCTTTTCACAGACATTACAGCTTACTTGAAGTGTAGAGAGATTGTTGTACTCACAGCCCAGTCAGTCTTTACACAGACATTACAGCTTACTTGAAGTGTAGAGAGATTGTTGTACTCACAGCCCAGTCAGTCTTTACACACACATTACAGCTTACTTGAAGTGTAGAGTGATTGTTGTACTCACAACCCAGTCAGTCTTTACACAGACATTACAGCTTACTTCAAGTGTAGAGTGATTGTTGTACTCACAGCCCAGTCAGTCTTTACACACACATTACAGCTTACTTGAAGTGTAGAGAGATTGTTGTACTCAGAGCCCAGTCAGTCTTTACACAGACATTACAGCTTACTTGAAGTGTAGAGAGATTGTTATTCTCACAGCCCAGTCAGTCTTTACACACACATTACAGCTTACTTGAAGTGTAGAGTGATTGTTGTACTCACAGCCTAGTCAGTCTTTTCACAGACATTACAGCTTACTTGAAGTGTAGACTGATTGTTGTACTCACAACCCAGTCAGTCTTTACACAGACATTACAGCTTACTTGAAGTGTAGAGTGATTGTTGTACTCACAGCCCAGTCAGTCTTTACACAGACATTACAGCTTACTTGAAGTGTAGAGAGATTGTTGTACTCACAGCCCAGTCAGTCTTTACACACACATTACAACTTACTTGAAGTGTAGAGTGATTGTTGTACTCACAGCCCAGTCAGTCTTTTCACAGACATTACAGCTTACTTGAAGTGTAGACTGATTGTTGTACTCACAACCCAGTCAGTCTTTACACAGACATTACAGCTTACTTGAAGTGTAGAGTGATTGTTGTACTCACAGCCCAGTCAGTCTTTACACATACATTACAGCTTACTTGAAGTGTAGAGAGATTGTTGTACTCACAACCCTGTCAGTCTTTACACACACATTACAGCTTACTTGAAGTGTAGAGTGATTGTTGTACTCACAGCCCAGTCAGTCTTTTCACAGACATTACAGCTTACTTGAAGTGTAGAGAGATTGTTGTACTCATAGCCCAGTCAGTCTTTACACAGACATTAGAACTTACTTGAAGTGTAGAGTGATTGTTGTACTCACAGCCCAGTCAGTCTTTACACAGACATTACAGCTTACTTGAAGTGTAGAGAGATTGTTGTACTCACAACCCAGTCAGTCTTTACACACACATTACAGCTTACTTGAAGTGTAGAGTGATTGTTGTACTCACAGCCCAGTCAGTCTTTACACAAACATTAGAGCTTACTTGAAGTGTAGAGAGATTGTTGTACTCACAGCCCAGTCAGTCTTTACACACACATTACAGCTTACTTGAAGTGTAGAGAGATTGTTGTACTCATAACCCAGTCAGTCTTTACACACACATTACAGCTTACTTGAAGTGTAGAGTGATTGTTGTACTCACAGCCCAGTCAATCTTTACACAGACATTACAGCTTACTTGAAGTGTAGAGAGATTGTTGTACTCACAGCCCAGTCAGTCTTTACACACACATTACAGCTTACTTGAAGTGTAGAGTGATTGTTGTACTCACAGCCCAGTCAGTCTTTACACAGACATTACAGCTTACTTCAAGTGTAGAGTGATTGTTGTACTCACAGCCCAGTCAGTCTTTACACACACATTACAGCTTACTTGAAGTGTAGAGAGATTGTTGTACTCACAGCCCAGTCAGTCTTTACACAGACATTACAGCTTACTTGAAGTGTAGAGAGATTGTTGTACTCACAGCCCAGTCAGTCTTTACACACACATTACAGCTTACTTGAAGTGTAGAGTGATTGTTGTACTCACAGCCCAGTCAGTCTTTACAGAGACATTACAGCTTACTTCAAGTGTAGAGTGATTGTTGTACTCACAGCCCAGTCAGTCTTTACACACACATTACAGCTTACTTGAAGTGTAGAGAGATTGTTGTACTCAGAGCCCAGTCAATCTTTACACAGACATTACAGCTTACTTGAAGTGTAGAGAGATTGTTATTCTCACAGCCCAGTCAGTCTTTACACACACATTACATCTTACTTGAAGTGTAGAGTGATTGTTGTACTCACAGCCTAGTCAGTCTTTTCACAGACATTACAGCTTACTTGAAGTGTAGACTGATTGTTGTACTCACAACCCAGTCAGTCTTTACACAGACATTACAGCTTACTTGAAGTGTAGAGTGATTGTTGTACTCACAGCCCAGTCAGTCTTTACACAGACATTACAGCTTACTTGAAGTGTAGAGAGATTGTTGTACTCACAGCCCTGTCAGTCTTTACACACACATTACAGCTTACTTGAAGTGTAGAGTGATTGTTGTACTCACAGCCCAGTCAGACTTTTCACAGACATTACAGCTTACTTGAAGTGTAGAGAGATTGTTGTACTCATAGCCCAGTCAGTCTTTACACAGACATTAGAACTTACTTGAAGTGTAGAGTGATTGTTGTACTCACAGCCCAGTCAGTCTTTACACAGACATTACAGCTTACTTGAAGTGTAGAGAGATTGTTGTACTCACAGCCCAGTCAGTCTTTACACACACATTACAGCTTACTTCAAGTGTAGAGTGATTGTTGTACTCACAGCCCAGTCAGTCTTTACACAAACATTAGAGCTTACTTGAAGTGTAGAGAGATTGTTGTACTCACAGCCCAGTCAGTCTTTACACACACATTACAGCTTACTTGAAGTGTAGAGAGATTGTTGTACTCATAACCCAGTCAGTCTTTACACACACATTACAGCTTACTTGAAGTGTAGAGTGATTGTTGTACTCACAGCCCAGTCAATCTTTACACAGACATTACAGCTTACTTGAAGTGTAGAGAGATTGTTGTACTCACAGCCCAGTCAGTCTTTACACACACATTACAGCTTACTTGAAGTGTAGAGTGATTGTTGTACTCACAGCCCAGTCAGTCTTTACACAGACATTACAGCTTACTTCAAGTGTAGACTAATTGTTGTACTCACAACCCAGTCAGTCTTTACACAGACATTACAGCTTACTTGAAGTGTAGAGTGATTGTTGTACTCACAGCCCAGTCAGTCTTTACACAGACATTACAGCTTACTTGAAGTGTAGAGAGATTGTTGTACTCACAGCCCAGTCAGTCTTTACACACACATTACAGCTTACTTGAAGTGTAGAGTGATTGTTGTACTCACAGCCCAGTCAGTCTTTTCACAGACATTACAGCTTACTTGAAGTGTAGAGAGATTGTTGTACTCACAGCTCAGTCAGTCTTTACACAGACATTACAGCTTACTTGAAGTGTAGAGAGATTGTTGTACTCACAGCCCAGTCAGTCTTTACACACACATTACAGCTTACTTGAAGTGTAGAGTGATTGTTGTACTCACAGCCCAGTCAGTCTTATCACAGACATTACAGCTTACTTGAAGTGTAGACTGATTGTTGTACTCACAGCCCAGTCAGTCTTTACACAGACATTACAGCTTACTTGAAGTGTAGAGTGATTGTTGTACTCACAGCCCAGTCAGTCTTTACACACACATTACAGCTTACTTGAAGTGTAGAGAGATTGTTGTACTCACAGCCCAGTCAGTCTTTACACAGACATTACAGCTTACTTGAAGTGTAGATAGATTGTTATTCTCACAGCCCAGTCAGTCTTTACACACACATTACAGCTTACTTGAAGTGTAGAGTGATTGTTGTACTCACAGCCTAGTCAGTCTTTTCACAGACATTACAGCTTACTTGAAGTGTAGACTGATTGTTGTACTCACAACCCAGTCAATCTTTACACAGACATTACAGCTTACTTGAAGTGTAGAGAGATTGTTGTACTCACAGCCCAGTCAGTCTTTACACACACATTACAGCTTACTTGAAGTGTAGACTGATTGTTGTACTCACAGCCCAGTCAGTCTTTACACAGACATTACAGCTTACTTGAAGTGTAGAGAGATTGTTGTACTCACAGCCGAGCCAGTCTTTACACACACATTACAGCTTACTTGAAGTGTAGAGTGGTTGTTGTACTCACAGCCCAGTCAGTCTTTACACAGACATTAGAACTTACTTGAAGTGTAGAGTGATTGTTGTACTCACAGCCCAGTCAGTCTTTACACAGACATTACAGCTTACTTGAAGTGTAGAGAGATTGTTGTACTCACAGCCCAGTCAGTCTTTACACAGACATTAGAAATTACTTGAAGTGTAGAGTGATTGTTGTACTCACAGCCCAGTCAGTCTTTACACAGACATTAGAACTTACTTGAAGTGTAGAGTGATTGTTTTACTCACATCCCAGTCAGTCTTTACACACACATTACAACTTACTTGAAGTGTAGAGTGATTGTTGTACTCACAGCCCAGTCAGTCTTTACACACACATTACAGCTTACTTGAAGTGTAGAGAGATTGTTGTACTCACAGCCCAGTCAATCTTTACACAGACATTACATCTTACTTGAAGTGTAGAGAGATTGTTGTACTCACAGCCCAGTCAGTCTTTACACACACATTACAGCTTACTTGAAGTGTAGAGAGATTGTTGTACGCATAGCCCAGTCAGTCTTTACACAGACATTAGAACTTACTTGAAGTGTAGAGTGATTGTTGTACTAACAGCCCAGTCAGTCTTTACACAGACATTACAGCTTACTTGAAGTGTAGAGAGATTGTTGTACTCACAGCCCAGTCAGTCTTTACACACACATTACAGCTTACTTGAAGTGTAGAGTGATTGTTGTACTCACAGCCCAGTCAGTCTTTTCACAGACATTACAGCTTACTTGAAGTGTAGAGAGATTGTTGTACTCACAGCCCAGTCAGTCTTTACACAGACATTACAGCTTACTTGAAATGTAGAGAGATTGTTGTATTCACAGCCCAGTCAGTCTTTACACACACATTACAGCTTACTTGAAGTGTAGAGTGATTGTTGTACTCACAGCCCAGTCAGTCTTTACACAGACATTACAGCTTACTTGAAGTGTAGACTGATTGTTGTACTCACAGCCCAGTCAGTCTTTACACAGACATTACGGCTTACTTGAAGTGTAGAGAGATTGTTGTAATCACAGCCCAGTCAGTCTTTACACACACATTACAGCTTACTTGAAGTGTAGAGAGATTGTTGTACTCATAGCCCAGTCAGTCTTTACACACACATTACAGCTTACGTGAAGTGTAGAGTGATTGTTGTACTCACAGCCCAGTCAGTCTTTACACACACATTACAGCTTACTTGAAGTGTGGAGTGATTGTTGTACTCACAGCCCAGTCAGTCTTTACACAGACATTACAGCTTACTTGAAGTGTAGAGTGATTGTTGTACTCACAGCCCAGTCAGTCTTTACACAGACATTACAGCTTACTTGAAGTGTAGAGTGATTGTTGTACTCACAGCCCAGTCAGTGTTTACACAGACATTATAACTTACTTGAAGTGTAGAGTGATTGTTGTACTCACAGCCCAGTCAGTCTTTACACAGACATTAGAACTTACTTGAAGTGTAGAGTGATTGTTGTACTCACATCCCAGTCAGTCTTTTCACAGACATTACAGCTTACTTGAAGTGTAGAGTGATTGTTGTACTCACAGCCCAGTCAGTCTTTACACACACATTACAGCTTACTTGAAGTGTAGAGTGATTGTTGTACTCACAGCACAGTCAGTCTTTACACACACATTACAGCTTACTTGAAGTGTAGAGAGATTGTTGTACTAACAGCCCAGTCAGTCTTTACACAGACATTACAGCTTACTTGAAGTGTAGACTGATTGTTGTACTCACAGCCCAGTCAGTCTTTACACAGACATTACGGCTTACTTGAAGTGTAGAGAGATTGTTGTACCCACAGCCCAGTCAGTCTTTACACATACATTACAGCTTACTTGAAGTGTAGAGAGAGTGTTGTACTCACAGCCCAGTCAGTCTTTACACACACATTACAGCTTACTTGAAGTGTAGAGTGATTGTTGTACTCACAGCCCAGTCAGTTTTTACACAGACATTACAGCTTACTTGAAGTGTAGAGAGATTGTTGTACTCACAGCCCAGTCAGTCTTTACACACACATTACAGCTTACTTGAAGTGTAGAGTGATTGTTGTACTCACAGCCCAGTCAGTCTTTACACAGACATTACAGCTTACTTGAAGTGTAGAGAGATTGTTGTACTCACAGCACAGTCAGTCTTTACACAGACATTACGGCTTACTTGAAGTGTAGAGAGATTGTTGTACTCACAGCCCAGTCAGTCTTTACACACACATTACAGCTTACTTGAAGTGTAGAGTGATTGTTGTACTCACAGCCCAGTCATTCTTTACACAGACATTACAGCTTACTTGAAGTGTAGAGAGATTGTTGTACTCACAGCCCAGTCAGTCTTTACACACACATTACAGCTTACTTGAAGTGTAGAGTGATTGTTGTACTCACAGCCCAGTCAGTCTTTACACAGACATTACAGCTTACTTGAAGTGTAGAGAGATTGTTGTACTCACAGCCCAGTCAGTCTTTACACAGACATTACGGCTTACTTGAAGTGTAGAGAGATTGTTGTACTCACAGCCCAGTCAGTATTTACACACACATTACAGCTTACTTGAAGTGTAGAGTGATTGTTGTACTCACAGCCCAGTCAGTCTTTTCACAGACATTACAGCTTACTTGAAGTGTAGAGAGATTGTTGTACTCACAGCCCAGTCAGTCTTTACACACACACATTACAGCTTACTTGAAGTGTAGAGTGATTGTTATACTCACAGCCCAGTCAGTCTTTTCACAGACATTACAGCTTACTTGAAGTGTAGAGAGATTGTTGTACTCACAGCCCAGTCAGTCTTTACACAGACATTACAGCTTACTTGAAGTGTAGAGTGATTGTTGTACTCACAACCCAGTCAGTCTTTACACAGACATTAGAACTTACTTGAAGTGTAGAGTGATTGTTGTACTCACAGCCCAGTCAGTCTTTACACAGACATTAGAACTTACTTGAAGTGTAGAGTGGTTGTTGTACTCACAACCCAGTCAGTCTTTTCACAGACATTACAGCTTACTTGAAGTGTAGAGAGAGTGTTGTACTCACAGCCCAGTCAGTCTTAACACACATTACAGCTTACTTGAAGTGTAGAGTGATTGTTGTACTCACAGCACAGTCAGTTTTTACACAGATATTACAGCTTACTTGAAGTGTAGAGAGATTGTTGTACTCACAGCCCAGTCAGTCTTTACACACACATTACAGCTTACTTGAAGTGTAGAGTGATTGTTGTACTCACAGCCCAGTCAGTCTTTACACAGACATTACAGCTTACTTGAAGTGTAGAGAGATTGTTGTACTCACAGCCCAGTCAGTCTTTACACAGACATTACGGCTTACTTGAAGTGTAGAGAGATTGTTGTACTCACAGCCCAGTCAGTCTTTACACACACATTACAGCTTACTTGAAGTGTAGAGTGATTGTTGTACTCACAGCCCAGTCAGTCTTTACACAGATATTACAGCTTACTTGAAGTGTAGAGAGATTGTTGTACTCACAGCCCAGTCAGTCTTTACACACACATTACAGCTTACTTGAAGTGTAGAGTGATTGTTGTACTCACAGCCCAGTCAGTCTTTTCACAAACATTACAGCTTACTTGAAGTGTATAGAGATTGTTGTACTCACAGCCCAGTCAGTATTTACACAGACATTACGGCTTACTTGAAGTGTAGAGAGATTGTTGTACTCACAGCCCAGTCATTCTTTACACACACATTACAGCTTACTTGAAGTGTAGAGTGGTTGTTGTACTCACAGCCCAGTCAGTCTTTACACAGACATTACAGCTTACTTGAAGTGTAGAGTGATTGTTGTACTCACAGCCCAGTCAGTCTTTACACAGACATTACAACTTACTTGAAGTGTAGAGAGATTGTTGTACTCACAGCCCAGTCAGTCTTTAAACAGACATTAGAACTTACTTGAAGTGTAGAGTGATTGTTGTACTCACAGCCCAGTCAATCTTTACACAGACATTACAGCTTACTTGAAGTGTAGAGTGATTGTTTTACTCACAGCCCAGTCAGTCTTTATACACACATTACAGCTTACTTGAAGTGTAGAGAGATTGTTGTACTCACAGCCCAGTCAGTCTTTTCACAGACATTACAGCTTACTTGAAGTGTAGACTGATTGTTGTACTCACAGCCCAGTCAGTCTTTACACAGACATTACAGCTTACTTGAAGTGTAGAGAGATTGTTGTACTCACAGCCCAGTCAGTCTTTACACACACATTACAGCTTACTTGAAGTGTAGAGTGATTGTTGTACACACAGCCCAGTCAGTCTTTTCACAGACATTACAGCTTACTTGAAGTGTAGACTGATTGTTGTACTCACAGCCCAGTCAGTCTTTACACAGACATTACAACTTACTTGAAGTGTAGAGAGATTGTTGTACTCACAGCCCAGTCAGTCTTTACACAGACATTACAGCTTACTTGAAGTGTAGACTGATTGTTGTACTCACAACCCAGTCAGTCTTTACACAGACATTACAGCTTACATGAAGTGTAGAGAGATTGTTGTACTCACAGCCCAGTCAGTCTTTTCACACACATTACAGCTTACTTGAAGTGTAGAGTGATTGTTGTACTCACAGCCCAGTCAGTCTTTTCACAGACATTACAGCTTACTTGAAGTGTAGACTGATTGTTGTACTCACAGCCCAGTCAGTCTTTACACAGACATTACAACTTACTTGAAGTGTAGAGAGATTGTTGTACTCACAGCCCAGTCAGTCTTTACACAGACATTACAGCTTACTTGAAGTGTAGATTGATTGTTGTACTCACAGCCCAGTCAGTCTTTACACAGACATTACAGCTTACTTGAAGTGTAGAGAGATTGTTGTACTCACAGCCCAGTCAGTCTTTACACACACATTACAGCTTACTTGAAGTGTAGAGTGATTGTTGTACTCACAGCCCAGTCAGTCTTTTCACAGACATTACAGCTTACTTGAAGTGTAGACTGATTGTTGTACTCACAGCCCAGTCAGTCTTTACACATACATTACAGCTTACTTGAAGTGTAGAGAGATTGTTGTACTCACAGCCCAGTCAGTCTTTACACACACATTACAGCTTACTTGAAGTGTAGAGTGATTGTTGTACTCACAGCCCAGTCAATCTTTTCACAGACATTACAGCTTACTTGAAGTGTAGACTGATTGTTGTACTCACAGCCCAGTCAGTCTTTACACAGACATTACAGCTTACTTGAAGTGTAGAGTGATTGTTGTACTCACAGCCCAGTCAGTCTTTTCACAGACATTACAGCTTACTTGAAGTGTAGACTGATTGTTGTACTCACAGCCCAGTCAGTCTTTACACAGACATTACAACTTACTTGAAGTGTAGAGAGATTGTTGTACTCACAGCCCAGTCAGTCTTTACACAGACATTACAGCTTACTTGAAGTGTAGATTGATTGTTGTACTCACAGCCCAGTCAGTCTTTACACAGACATTACAGCTTACTTGAAGTGTAGAGAGATTGTTGTACTCACAGCCCAGTCAGTCTTTACACACACATTACAGCTTACTTGAAGTGTAGAGTGATTGTTGTACTCACAGCCCAGTCAGTCTTTTCACAGACATTACAGCTTACTTGAAGTGTAGACTGATTGTTGTACTCACAGCCCAGTCAGTCTTTACACATACATTACAGCTTACTTGAAGTGTAGAGAGATTGTTGTACTCACAGCCCAGTCAGTCTTTACACACACATTACAGCTTACTTGAAGTGTAGAGTGATTGTTGTACTCACAGCCCAGTCAATCTTTTCACAGACATTACAGCTTACTTGAAGTGTAGACTGATTGTTGTACTCACAGCCCAGTCAGTCTTTACACAGACATTACAGCTTACTTGAAGTGTAGAGTGATTGTTGTACTCACAGCCCAGTCAGTCTTTACACAGACATTACAGCTTACTTGAAGTGTAGAGAGATTGTTGTACTCACAGCCCAGTCAGTCTTTACACACACACATTACAGCTTACTTGAAGTGTAGAGTGATTGTTGTACTCACAGCCCAGTCAGTCTTTTCACAGACATTACAGCTTACTTGAAGTGTAGAGAGATTGTTGTATTCACAGCCCAGTCAGGCTTTACACAGACATTACAGCTTACTTGAAGTGTAGAGAGATTGTTGTACTCACAGCCCTGTCAGTCTTTACACACACATTACAGCTTACTTGAAGTGTAGAGTGATTGTTGTACTCACAGCCCAGTCAGTCTTTTCACAGACATTACAGCTTACTTGAAGTGTAGAGAGATTGTTGTACTCACAGCCCAGTCAGTCTTTACACAGACATTACAGCTTACATGAAGTGTAGAGAGATTGTTGTACTCACAGCCCAGTCAGTCTTTACACACACATTACAGCTTACTTGAAGTGTAGAGTGATTGTTGTACTCACAGCCCAGTCAGTCTTTACACAGACATTACAGCTTACTTGAAGTGTAGACTGATTGTTGTACTCACAGCCCAGTCAGTCTTTACACAGACATTACGGCTTACTTGAAGTGTAGAGAGATTGTTGTACTCACAGCCCAGTCAGTCTTTACACACACATTACAGCTTACTTGAAGTGTAGAGAGATTGTTGTACTCATAGCCCAGTCAGTCTTTACACACACATTACAGCTTACTTGAAGTGTAGAGTGATTGTTGTACTCACAGCCCAGTCAGTCTTTACACACACATTACAGCTTACTTGAAGTGTGGAGTGATTGTTGTACTCACAGCCCAGTCAGTCTTTACACAGACATTACAGCTTACTTGAAGTGTAGAGTGATTGTTGTACTCACAGCCCAGTCAGTCTTTACACAGACATTACAGCTTACTTGAAGTGTAGAGTGATTGTTGTACTCACAGCCCAGTCAGTCTTTACACAGACATTAGAATTACTTGAAGTGTAGAGTGATTGTTGTACTCACAGCCCAGTCAGTCTTTACACAGACATTAGAACTTACTTGAAGTGTAGAGTGATTGTTGTACTCACATCCCAGTCAGTCTTTTCACAGACATTACAGCTTACTTGAAGTGTAGAGTGATTGTTGTACTCACAGCCCAGTCAGTCTTTACACACACATTACAGCTTACTTGAAGTGTAGAGTGATTGTTGTACTCACGGCACAGTCAGTCTTTACACACACATTACAGCTTACTTGAAGTGTAGAGAGATTGTTGTACTAACAGCCCAGTCAATCTTTACACAGACATTACAGCTTACTTGAAGTGTAGACTGATTGTTGTACTCACAGCCCAGTCAGTCTTTACACAGACATTACGGCTTACTTGAAGTGTAGAGAGATTGTTGTACTCACAGCCCAGTCAGTCTTTACACACACATTACAGCTTACTTGAAGTGTAGAGAGATTGTTGTACTCACAGCCCAGTCAGTCTTTACACATACATTACAGCTTACTTGAAGTGTAGAGAGATTGTTGTACTCACAGCCCAGTCAGTCTTTACACACACATTACAGCTTACTTGAAGTGTAGAGTGATTGTTGTACTC
This sequence comes from Lamellibrachia columna, assembly GCA_963662155.1. NCBI lineage: Eukaryota > Metazoa > Annelida > Polychaeta > Sabellida > Siboglinidae > Lamellibrachia > Lamellibrachia columna. The sequence goes on from OY759262.1 coordinate 56,956,022, forward strand.
ACAGCCCAGTCAATCTTTTCACAGACATTACAGCTTACTTGAAGTGTAGAGAGATTGTTGTACTCACAGCCCAGTCAGTCTTTACACAGACATTACAGCTTACATGAAGTGTAGAGAGATTGTTGTACTCACAGCCCAGTCAGTCTTTACACACACATTACAGCTTACTTGAAGTGTAGAGTGATTGTTGTACTCACAGCCCAGTCAGTCTTTACACAGACATTACAGCTTACTTGAAGTGTAGACTGATTGTTGTACTCACAGCCCAGTCAGTCTTTACACAGACATTACGGCTTACTTGAAGTGTAGAGAGATTGTTGTACTCACAGCCCAGTCAGTCTTTACACACACATTACAGCTTACTTGAAGTGTAGAGAGATTGTTGTACTCATAGCCCAGTCAGTCTTTACACACACATTACAGCTTACTTGAAGTGTAGAGTGATTGTTGTACTCACAGCCCAGTCAGTCTTTACACACACATTACAGCTTACTTGAAGTGTGGAGTGATTGTTGTACTCACAGCCCAGTCAGTCTTTACACAGACATTACAGCTTACTTGAAGTGTAGAGTGATTGTTGTACTCACAGCCCAGTCAGTCTTTACACAGACATTACAGCTTACTTGAAGTGTAGAGTGATTGTTGTACTCACAGCCCAGTCAGTCTTTACACAGACATTAGAATTACTTGAAGTGTAGAGTGTTTGTTGTACTCACAGCCCAGTCAGTCTTTACACAGACATTAGAACTTACTTGAAGTGTAGAGTGATTGTTGTACTCACATCCCAGTCAGTCTTTTCACAGACATTACAGCTTACTTGAAGTGTAGAGTGATTGTTGTACTCACAGCCCAGTCAGTCTTTACACACACATTACAGCTTACTTGAAGTGTAGAGTGATTGTTGTACTCACGGCACAGTCAGTCTTTACACACACATTACAGCTTACTTGAAGTGTAGAGAGATTGTTGTACTAACAGCCCAGTCAATCTTTACACAGACATTACAGCTTACTTGAAGTGTAGACTGATTGTTGTACTCACAGCCCAGTCAGTCTTTACACAGACATTACGGCTTACTTGAAGTGTAGAGAGATTGTTGTACTCACAGCCCAGTCAGTCTTTACACACACATTACAGCTTACTTGAAGTGTAGAGAGATTGTTGTACTCACAGCCCAGTCAGTCTTTACACATACATTACAGCTTACTTGAAGTGTAGAGAGATTGTTGTACTCACAGCCCAGTCAGTCTTTACACACACATTACAGCTTACTTGAAGTGTAGAGTGATTGTTGTACTCACAGCCCAGTCAATCTTTTCACAGACATTACAGCTTACTTGAAGTGTAGACTGATTGTTGTACTCACAGCCCAGTCAGTCTTTACACAGACATTACAGCTTACTTGAAGTGTAGAGTGATTGTTGTACTCACAGCCCAGTCAGTCTTTACACAGACATTACAGCTTACTTGAAGTGTAGAGAGATTGTTGTACTCACAGCCCAGTCAGTCTTTACACACACACATTACAGCTTACTTGAAGTGTAGAGTGATTGTTGTACTCACAGCCCAGTCAGTCTTTTCACAGACATTACAGCTTACTTGAAGTGTAGAGAGATTGTTGTATTCACAGCCCAGTCAGGCTTTACACAGACATTACAGCTTACTTGAAGTGTAGAGAGATTGTTGTACTCACAGCCCTGTCAGTCTTTACACACACATTACAGCTTACTTGAAGTGTAGAGTGATTGTTGTACTCACAGCCCAGTCAGTCTTTTCACAGACATTACAGCTTACTTGAAGTGTAGAGAGATTGTTGTACTCACAGCCCAGTCAGTCTTTACACAGACATTACAGCTTACATGAAGTGTAGAGAGATTGTTGTACTCACAGCCCAGTCAGTCTTTACACACACATTACAGCTTACTTGAAGTGTAGAGTGATTGTTGTACTCACAGCCCAGTCAGTCTTTACACAGACATTACAGCTTACTTGAAGTGTAGACTGATTGTTGTACTCACAGCCCAGTCAGTCTTTACACAGACATTACGGCTTACTTGAAGTGTAGAGAGATTGTTGTACTCACAGCCCAGTCAGTCTTTACACACACATTACAGCTTACTTGAAGTGTAGAGAGATTGTTGTACTCATAGCCCAGTCAGTCTTTACACACACATTACAGCTTACTTGAAGTGTAGAGTGATTGTTGTACTCACAGCCCAGTCAGTCTTTACACACACATTACAGCTTACTTGAAGTGTGGAGTGATTGTTGTACTCACAGCCCAGTCAGTCTTTACACAGACATTACAGCTTACTTGAAGTGTAGAGTGATTGTTGTACTCACAGCCCAGTCAGTCTTTACACAGACATTACAGCTTACTTGAAGTGTAGAGTGATTGTTGTACTCACAGCCCAGTCAGTCTTTACACAGACATTAGAATTACTTGAAGTGTAGAGTGATTGTTGTACTCACAGCCCAGTCAGTCTTTACACAGACATTAGAACTTACTTGAAGTGTAGAGTGATTGTTGTACTCACATCCCAGTCAGTCTTTTCACAGACATTACAGCTTACTTGAAGTGTAGAGTGATTGTTGTACTCACATCCCAGTCAGTCTTTACACACACATTACAGCTTACTTGAAGTGTAGAGTGATTGTTGTACTCACGGCACAGTCAGTCTTTACACACACATTACAGCTTACTTGAAGTGTAGAGAGATTGTTGTACTAACAGCCCAGTCAATCTTTACACAGACATTACAGCTTACTTGAAGTGTAGACTGATTGTTGTACTCACAGCCCAGTCAGTCTTTACACAGACATTACGGCTTACTTGAAGTGTAGAGAGATTGTTGTACTCACAGCCCAGTCAGTCTTTACACACACATTACAGCTTACTTGAAGTGTAGAGAGATTGTTGTACTCACAGCCCAGTCAGTCTTTACACAGACATTACAGTTTACTTGAAGTGTAGAGTGATTGTTGTACCCACAGCCCAGTCAGTCTTTACACATGCATTACAGCTTACTTGAAGTGTAGAGAGAGTGTTGTACTCACAGCCCAGTCAGTCTTTACACACACATTACAACTTACTTGAAGTGTAGAGTGATTGTTGTACTCACAGCCCAGTCAGTTTTTACACAGACATTACAGCTTACTTGAAGTGTAGAGAGATTGTTGTACTCACAGCCCAGTCAGTCTTTACACAGACATTACAACTTACTTGAAGTGTAGAGAGATTGTTGTACTCACAGCCCAGTCAGTCTTTACACAGACATTACAGCTTACTTGAAGTGTAGACTGATTGTTGTACTCACAACCCAGTCAGTCTTTACACAGACATTACAGCTTACATGAAGTGTAGAGAGATTGTTGTACTCACAGCCCAGTCAGTCTTTTCACACACATTACAGCTTACTTGAAGTGTAGAGTGATTGTTGTACTCACAGCCCAGTCAGTCTTTTCACAGACATTACAGCTTACTTGAAGTGTAGACTGATTGTTGTACTCACAGCCCAGTCAATCTTTACACAGACATTACAGCTTACTTGAAGTGTAGAGAGATTGTTGTACTCACAGCCCAGTCAGTCTTTACACACACATTACAGCTTACTTGAAGTGTAGAGTGATTGTTGTACTCACAGCCCAGTCAGTCTTTTCACAGACATTACAGCTTACTTGAAGTGTAGACTGATTGTTGTACTCACAGCCCAGTCAGTCTTTACACAGACATTACAACTTACTTGAAGTGTAGAGAGATTGTTGTACTCACAGCCCAGTCAGTCTTTACACACACATTACAGCTTACTTGAAGTGTAGAGTGATTGTTGTACTCACGGCACAGTCAGTCTTTACACACACATTACAGCTTACTTGAAGTGTAGAGAGATTGTTGTACTAACAGCCCAGTCAATCTTTACACAGACATTACAGCTTACTTGAAGTGTAGACTGATTGTTGTACTCACAGCCCAGTCAGTCTTTACACAGACATTACGGCTTACTTGAAGTGTAGAGAGATTGTTGTACTCACAGCCCAGTCAGTCTTTACACACACATTACAGCTTACTTGAAGTGTAGAGAGATTGTTGTACTCACAGCCCAGTCAGTCTTTACACAGACATTACAGTTTACTTGAAGTGTAGAGTGATTGTTGTACCCACAGCCCAGTCAGTCTTTACACATGCATTACAGCTTACTTGAAGTGTAGAGAGAGTGTTGTACTCACAGCCCAGTCAGTCTTTACACACACATTACAACTTACTTGAAGTGTAGAGTGATTGTTGTACTCACAGCCCAGTCAATTTTTACACAGACATTACAGCTTACTTGAAGTGTAGAGAGATTGTTGTACTCACAGCCCAGTCAGTCTTTACACAGACATTACAACTTACTTGAAGTGTAGAGAGATTGTTGTACTCACAGCCCAGTCAGTCTTTACACAGACATTACAGCTTACTTGAAGTGTAGACTGATTGTTGTACTCACAACCCAGTCAGTCTTTACACAGACATTACAGCTTACATGAAGTGTAGAGAGATTGTTGTACTCACAGCCCAGTCAGTCTTTTCACACACATTACAGCTTACTTGAAGTGTAGAGTGATTGTTGTACTCACAGCCCAGTCAGTCTTTTCACAGACATTACAGCTTACTTGAAGTGTAGACTGATTGTTGTACTCACAGCCCAGTCAATCTTTACACAGACATTACAGCTTACTTGAAGTGTAGAGAGATTGTTGTACTCACAGCCCAGTCAGTCTTTACACACACATTACAGCTTACTTGAAGTGTAGAGTGATTGTTGTACTCACAGCCCAGTCAGTCTTTTCACAGACATTACAGCTTACTTGAAGTGTAGACTGATTGTTGTACTCACAGCCCAGTCAGTCTTTACACAGACATTACAACTTACTTGAAGTGTAGAGAGATTGTTGTACTCACAGCCCAGTCAGTCTTTACACAGACATTACAGCTTACTTGAAGTGTAGATTGATTGTTGTACTCACAGCCCAGTCAGTCTTTACACAGACATTACAGCTTACTTGAAGTGTAGAGAGATTGTTGTACTCACAGCCCAGTCAGTCTTTACACACACATTACAGCTTACTTGAAGTGTAGAGTGATTGTTGTACTCACAGCCCAGTCAGTCTTTTCACAGACATTACAGCTTACTTGAAGTGTAGACTGATTGTTGTACTCACAGCCCAGTCAGTCTTTACACATACATTACAGCTTACTTGAAGTGTAGAGAGATTGTTGTACTCACAGCCCAGTCAGTCTTTACACACACATTACAGCTTACTTGAAGTGTAGAGTGATTGTTGTACTCACAGCCCAGTCAGTCTTTACACAGACATTACAGCTTACTTGAAGTGTAGAGAGATTGTTGTACTCACAGCCCAGTCAGTCTTTACACAGACATTACGGCTTACTTGAAGTGTAGAGAGATTGTTGTACTCACAGCCCAGTCAGTCTTTACACACACATTACAGCTTACTTGAAGTGTAGAGTGATTGTTGTACTCACAGCCCAGTCAGTCTTTACACAGACATTAGAACTTACTTTAAGTGTAGAGTGATTGTTGTACTCACAGCCAAGTCAGTCTTTACACAGACATTACAGCTTACTTGAAGTGTAGATTGATTGTTGTACTCACAGCCCAGTCAGTCTTTACACATACATTACAGCTTACTTGAAGTGTAGAGAGAGTGTTGTACTCACAGCCCAGTCAGTCTTTACACACACATTACAGCTTACTTGAAGTGTAGAGTGATTGTTGTACTCACAGCCCAGTCAGTTTTTACACAGACATTACAGCTTACTTGAAGTGTAGAGATATTGTTGTACTCACAGCCCAGTCAGTCTATACAAACACATTACAGCTTACTTGAAGTGTAGAGTGATTGTTGTACTCACAGCCCAGTCAGTCTTTACACAGACATTACAGCTTACTTGAAGTGTAGAGAGATTGTTGTACTCACAGCCCAGTCAGTCTTTACACAGACATTATGGCTTACTTGAAGTGTAGAGAGATTGTTGTACTCACAGCCCAGTCAGTCTTTACACACACATTACAGCTTACTTGAAGTGTAGAGTGATTGTTGTACTCACAGCCCAGTCAGTCTTTACACAGACATTACAGCTTACTTGAAGTGTAGAGAGATTGTTGTACTCACAGCCCAGTCAGTCTTTACACACACATTACAGCTTACTTGAAGTGTAGAGTGATTGTTGTACTCACAGCCCAGTCAGTCTTTTCACAGACATTACAGCTTACTTGAAGTGTAGAGAGATTGTTGTACTCACAGCCCAGTCATTATTTACACAGACATTACGGCTTACTTGAAGTGTAGAGAGATTGTTGTACTCACAGCCCAGTCATTCTTTACACACACATTACAGCTTACTTGAAGTGTAGAGTGGTTGTTGTACTCACAGCCCAGTCAGTCTTTACACAGACATTACAGCTTACTTGAAGTGTAGAGTGATTGTTGTTCTCACAGCCCAGTCAGTCTTTACACAGACATTACAACTTACTTGAAGTGTAGAGAGATTGTTGTTCTCACAGCCCAGTCAGTTTTACACAGACATTAGAACTTACTTGAAGTGTAGAGTGATTGTTGTACTCACAGCCCAGTCAGTCTTTACACAGACATTACAGCTTACTTGAAGTGTAGAGTGATTGTTGTACTCACAGCCCAGTCAGTCTTTACACACACACATTACAGCTTACTTGAAGTGTAGAGTGATTGTAGTACTCACAGCCCAGTCAGTATTTTCACAGACATTACAGCTTACTTGAAGTTTAGACTGATTGTTGTACTCACAGCCCAGTCAATCTTTACACAGACATTACAGCTTACTTGAAGTGTAGAGAGATTGTTGTATTCACAGCCCAGTCAGGCTTTACACAGACATTACAGCTTACTTGAAGTGTAGAGAGATTGTTGTACTCACAGCCCAGTCAGTCTTTACACACACATTACAGCTTACTTGAAGTGTAGAGAGATTGTTGTACTCACAGCCCAGTCAGTCTTTACACAGACATTACAGTTTACTTGAAGTGTAGAGTGATTGTTGTACCCACAGCCCAGTCAGTCTTTACACATACATTACAGCTTACTTGAAATGTAGAGAGAGTGTTGTACTAACAGCCCAGTCAGTCTTTACACACACATTACAGCTTACTTGAAGTGTAGAGTGATTGTTGTACTCACAGCCCAGTCAGTCTTTACACACACATTACAGCTTACTTGAAGTGTAGAGAGATTGTTGTACTCACAGCCCAGTCAGTCTTTACACACACATTACAGCTTACTTGAAGTGTAGAGTGATTGTTGTACTCACAGCCCAGTCAGTCTTTTCACAGTCATTACAGCTTACTTGAAGTGTAGAGAGATTGTTGTACTCACAGCCCAGTCAGTCTTTACACAGACATTACAGCTTACTTGAAGTGTAGAGAGATTGTTGTACTCACAGCCCAGTCAGTCTTTACACACACATTACAGCTTACTTGAAGTGTAGAGTGATTGTTGTACTCACAGCCCAGTCAGTCTTTACACAGACATTACAGCTTACTTGAAGTGTAGACTGATTGTTGTACTCACAGCCCAGTCAGTCTTTACACAGACATTACGGCTTACTTGAAGTGTAGAGAGATTGTTGTACTCACAGCCCAGTCAGTCTTTACACACACATTACAGCTTACTTGAAGTGTAGAGAGATTGTTGTACTCATAGCCCAGTCAGTCTTTACACACACATTACAGCTTACTTGAAGTGTAGAGTGATTGTTGTACTCACAGCCCAGTCAGTCTTTACACACACATTACAGCTTACTTGAAGTGTGGAGTGATTGTTGTACTCACAGCCCAGTCAGTCTTTACACAGACATTACAGCTTACTTGAAGTGTAGAGTGATTGTTGTACTCACAGCCCAGTCAGTTTTTACACAGACATTACAGCTTACTTGAAGTGTAGAGTGATTGTTGTACTCACAGCCCAGTCAGTCTTTACACAGACATTAGAACTTACTTGAAGTGTAGAGTGATTGTTGTACTCACAGCCCAGTCAGTCTTTACACAGACATTAGAACTTACTTGAAGTGTAGAGTGATTGTTGTACTCACATCCCAGTCAGTCTTTTCACAGACATTACAGCTTACTTGAAGTGTAGAGTGATTGTTGTACTCACAGCCCAGTCAGTCTTTACACACACATTACAGCTTACTTGAAGTGTAGAGTGATTGTTGTACTCACAGCACAGTCAGTCTTTACACACACATTACAGCTTACTTGAAGTGTAGAGAGATTGTTGTACTAACAGCCCAGTCAATCTTTACACAGACATTACAGCTTACTTGAAGTGTAGACTGATTGTTGTACTCACAGCCCAGTCAGTCTTTACACAGACATTACGGCTTACTTGAAGTGTAGAGAGATTGTTGTACTCACAGCCCAGTCAGTCTTTACACACACATTACAGCTTACTTGAAGTGTAGAGAGATTGTTGTACTCACAGCCCAGTCAGTCTTTACACAGACATTACAGTTTACTTGAAGTGTAGAGTGATTGTTGTACCCACAGCCCAGTCAGTCTTTACACATACATTACAGCTTACTTGAAGTGTAGAGAGAGTGTTGTACTCACAGCCCAGTCAGTCTTTACACACACATTACAGCTTACTTGAAGTGTAGAGTGATTGTTGTACTCACAGCCCAGTCAGTTTTTACACAGACATTACAGCTTACTTGAAGTGTAGAGAGATTGTTGTACTCACAGCCCAGTCAGTCTTTACACACACATTACAGCTTACTTGAAGTGTAGAGTGATTGTTGTACTCACAGCCCAGTCAGTCTTTACACAGACATTACAGCTTACTTGAAGTGTAGAGAGATTGTTGTACTCACAGCCCAGTCAGTCTTTACACAGACATTACGGCTTACTTGAAGTGTAGAGAGATTGTTGTACTCACAGCCCAGTCAGTCTTTACACACACATTACAGCTTACTTGAAGTGTAGAGTGATTGTTGTACTCACAGCCCAGTCAGTCTTTACACAGACATTACAGCTTACTTGAAGTGTAGAGAGATTGTTGTACTCACAGCCCAGTCAGTCTATACACACACATTACAGCTTACTTGAAGTGTAGAGTGATTGTTGTACTCACAGCCCAGTCAGTCTTTTCACAGACATTACAGCTTACTTGAAGTGTAGAGAGATTGTTGTACTCACAGCCCAGTCATTATTTACACAGACATTACGGCTTACTTGAAGTGTAGAGAGATTGTTGTACTCACAGCCCAGTCATTCTTTACACACACATTACAGCTTACTTGAAGTGTAGAGTGGTTGTTGTACTCACAGCCCAGTCAGTCTTTACACAGACATTACAGCTTACTTGAAGTGTAGAGTGATTGTTGTTCTCACAGCCCAGTCAGTCTTTACACAGACATTACAACTTACTTGAAGTGTAGAGAGATTGTTGTTCTCACAGCCCAGTCAGTTTTACACAGACATTAGAACTTACTTGAAGTGTAGAGTGATTGTTGTACTCACAGCCCAGTCAGTCTTTACACAGACATTACAGCTTACTTGAAGTGTAGAGTGATTGTTGTACTCACAGCCCAGTCAGCCTTTATACACACATTACAGCTTACTTGAAGTGTAGAGAGATTGTTGTACTCACAGCCCAGTCAGTCTTTTCACAGACATTACAGCTTACTTGAAGTGTAGACTGATTGTTGTACTCACAGCCCAGTCAGTCTTTACACAGACATTACAGCTTACTTGAAGTGTAGAGAGATTGTTGTACTCACAGCCCAGTCAGTCTTTACACACACATTACAGCTTACTTGAAGTGTAGAGTGATTGTTGTACTCACAGCCCAGTCAGTCTTTTCACAGACATTACAGCTTACTTGAAGTGTAGAGAGATTGTTGTACTCACAGCCCAGTCAGTCTTTACACACACATTACAGCTTACTTGAAGTGTAGAGTGATTGTTGTACTCACAGCCCAGTCAGTCTTTTCACAGACATTACAGCTTACTTGAAGTGTAGACTGATTGTTGTACTCACAGCCCAGTCAGTCTTTACCCACACATTACAGCTTACTTGAAGTGTAGAGAGATTGTTGTACTAACAGCCCAGTCAGTCTTTACACACACATTACAGCTTACTTGAAGTGTAGAGTGATTGTTGTACTCACAGCCCAGTCAGTCTTTTCACAGACATTACAGCTTACTTGAAGTGTAGAGAGATTGTTGTACTCACAGCCCAGTCATTATTTACACAGACATTACGGCTTACTTGAAGTGTAGAGAGATTGTTGTACTCACAGCCCAGTCATTCTTTACACACACATTACAGCTTACTTGAAGTGTAGAGTGGTTGTTGTACTCACAGCCCAGTCAGTCTTTACACAGACATTACAGCTTACTTGAAGTGTAGAGTGATTGTTGTTCTCACAGCCCAGTCAGTCTTTACACAGACATTACAACTTACTTGAAGTGTAGAGAGATTGTTGTTCTCACAGCCCAGTCAGTTTTACACAGACATTAGAACTTACTTGAAGTGTAGAGTGATTGTTGTACTCACAGCCCAGTCAGTCTTTACACATACATTACAGCTTACTTGAAGTGTAGAGTGATTGTTGTACTCACAGCCCAGTCAGTCTTTATACACACATTACAGCTTACTTGAAGTGTAGAGAGATTGTTGTACTCACAGCCCAGTCAGTCTTTTCACAGACATTACAGCTTACTTGAAGTGTAGACTGATTGTTGTACTCACAGCCCAGTCAGTCTTTACACAGACATTACAGCTTACTTGAAGTGTAGAGAGATTTTTGTACTCACAGCCCAGTCAGTCTTTACACACACATTACAGCTTACTTGAAGTGTAGAGTGATTGTTGTACTCACAGCCCAGTCAGTCTTTTCACAGACATTACAGCTTACTTGAAGTGTAGAGAGATTGTTGTACTCACAGCCCAGTCAGTCTTTACACACACATTACAGCTTACTTGAAGTGTAGAGTGATTGTTGTACTCACAGCCCAGTCAGTCTTTTCACAGACATTACAGCTTACTTGAAGTGTGGACTGATTGTTGTACTCACAGCCCAGTCAGTCTTTACACACACATTACAGCTTACTTGAAGTGTAGAGAGATTGTTGTACTCACAGCCCAGTCAGTCTTTACACAGACATTACAGCTTACTTGAAGTGTAGACTGATTGTTGTACTCACAGCCCAGTCAGTCTTTTCACAAACATTACAGCTTACTTGAAGTGTAGAGAGATTGTTGTACTCACAGCCCAGTCAGTCTTTACACACACATTACAGCTTACTTGAAGTGTAGAGTGATTGTTGTACTCACAGCCCAGTCAGTCTTTTCACAGACATTACAGCTTACTTGAAGTGTAGACTGATTGTTGTACTCACAGCCCAGTCAGTCTTTACACACACACATTACAGCTTACTTGAAGTGTAGAGTGATTGTTGTACTCACAGCCCAGTCAGTCTTTTCACAGACATTACAGCTTACTTGAAGTGTAGACTGATTGTTGTACTCACAGCCCAGTCAGTCTTTACACATACATTACAGCTTACTTGAAGTGTAGAGAGATTGTTGTACTCACAGCCCAGTCAGTCTTTACACACACATTACAGCTTACTTGAAGTGTAGAGTGATTGTTGTACTCACAGCCCAGTCAATCTTTTCACAGACATTACAGCTTACTTGAAGTGTAGACTGATTGTTGTGCTCACAGCCCAGTCAGTCTTTACACAGACATTACAGCTTACTTGAGGTGTAGAGTGATTGTTGTACTCACAGCCCAGTCAGTCTTTACACAGACATTACAACTTACTTGAAGTGTAGAGAGATTGTTGTACTCACAGCCCAGTCAGTCTTTACACACACACATTACAGCTTACTTGAAGTGTAGAGTGATTGTTGTACTCACAGCCCAGTCAGTCTTTTCACAGACATTACAGCTTACTTGAAGTGTAGAGAGATTGTTGTATTCACAGCCCAGTCAGTCTTTACACAGACATTACAGCTTACTTGAAGTGTAGAGAGATTGTTGTACTCACAGCCCAGTCAGTCTTTACACACACATTACAGCTTACTTGAAGTGTAGAGTGATTGTTGTACTCACAACCCAGTCAGTCTTTTCACAGACATTACAGCTTACTTGAAGTGTAGACTGATTGTTGTACTCACAGCCCAGTCAGTCTTTACACAGACATTAGAACTTACTTGAAGTGTAGAGTGATTGTTGTATTCACAGCCCAGTCAGTCTTTACACAGATATTACAGCTTACTTGAAGTGTAGAGAGATTGTTGTACTCACAGCCCAGTCAGTCTTTACACACACATTACAGCTTACTTGAAGTGTAGAGTGATTGTTGTACTCACAGCCCAGTCAGTCTTTTCACAGACATTACAGCATACTTGAAGTGTAGACTGATTGTTGTACTCACAGCCCAGTCAGTCTTTACACATACATTAGAACTTACTTGAAGTGTAGAGTGATTGTTGTACTCACAGCCCAGTCAATCTTTACACAGACATTACAGCTTACTTGAAGTGTAGAGAGATTGTTGTACTCACAGCCCAGTCAGTCTTTACACACACATTACAGCTTACTTGAAGTGTAGAGTGATTGTTGTACTCACAGCCCAGTCAGTCTTTTCACAGACATTACAGCTTACTTGAAGTGTAGACTGATTGTTGTACTCACAGCCCAGTCAGTCTTTACACAGACATTACAGCTTACTTGAAGTGTAGAGAGATTGTTGTACTCACAGCCCAGCCAGTCTTTACACACACATTACAGCTTACTTGAAGTGTAGAGTGGTTGTTGTACTCACAGCCCAGTCAGTCTTTACACATACATTACAGCTTACTTGAAGTGTAGAGTGATTGTTGTACTCACAGCCCAGTCAGTCTTTACACATACATTACAGCTTACTTGAAGTGTAGAGAGATGACTGTACTCACAGCCCAGTCAGTTTTTACACAGACATTACAGCTTACTTGAAGTGTAGAGAGATTGTTGTACTCACAGCCCAGTCAGTCTTTACACACACATTACAGCTTACTTGAAGTGTAGAGTGATTGTTGTACTCACAGCCCAGTCAGTCTTTACACAGACATTACAGCTTACTTGAAGTGTAGAGTGATTGTTGTACTCACAGCCCAGTCAGTCTTTACACAGACATTACGGCTTACTTGAAGTGTAGAGAGATTGTTGTACTCACAGCCCAGTCAGTCTTTACACACACATTACAGCTTACTTGAAGTGTAGAGTGATTGTTGTACTCACAGCCCAGTCAGTCTTTTCACAGACATTACAGCTTACTTGAAGTGTAGACTGATTGTTGTACTCACAGCCCAGTCAGTCTTTACACAGACATTACAGCTTACTTGAAGTGTAGAGAGATTGTTGTACTCACAGCCCAGTCAGTCTTTACACACACATTACAGCTTACTTGAAGTGTAGAGTGATTGTTGTACTCACAGCCCAGTCAGTCTTTTCACAGACATTACAGCTTACTTGAAGTGTAGACTGATTGTTGTACTCACAGCCCAGTCAGTCTTTACACAGACATTACAACTTACTTGAAGTGTAGAGAGATTGTTGTACTCACAGCCCAGTCAGTCTTTACACAGACATTACAGCTTACTTGAAGTGTAGACTGATTGTTGTACTCACAGCCCAGTCAGTCTTTACACAGACATTACAGCTTACATGAAGTGTAGAGAGATTGTTGTACTCACAGCCCAGTCAGTCTTTACACACACACATTACAGCTTACTTGAAGTGTAGAGTGATTGTTGTACTCACAGCCCAGTCAGTCTTTTCACAGACATTACAGCTTACTTGAAGTGTAGACTGATTGTTGTACTCACAGCCCAGTCAGTCTTTACACATACATTACAGCTTACTTGAAGTGTAGAGAGATTGTTGTACTCACAGCCCAGTCAGTCTTTACACACACATTACAGCTTACTTGAAGTGTAGAGTGATTGTTGTACTCACAGCCCAGTCAATCTTTTCACAGACATTACAGCTTACTTGAAGTGTAGACTGATTGTTGTGCTCACAGCCCAGTCAGTCTTTACACAGACATTACAGCTTACTTGAGGTGTAGAGTGATTGTTGTACTCACAGCCCAGTCAGTCTTTACACAGACATTACAACTTACTTGAAGTGTAGAGAGATTGTTGTACTCACAGCCCAGTCAGTCTTTACACACACACATTACAGCTTACTTGAAGTGTAGAGTGATTGTTGTACTCACAGCCCAGTCAGTCTTTTCACAGACATTACAGCTTACTTGAAGTGTAGAGAGATTGTTGTATTCACAGCCCAGTCAGTCTTTACACAGACATTACAGCTTACTTGAAGTGTAGAGAGATTGTTGTACTCACAGCCCAGTCAGTCTTTACACACACATTACAGCTTACTTGAAGTGTAGAGTGATTGTTGTACTCACAACCCAGTCAGTCTTTTCACAGACATTACAGCTTACTTGAAGTGTAGACTGATTGTTGTACTCACAGCCCAGTCAGTCTTTACACAGACATTAGAACTTACTTGAAGTGTAGAGTGATTGTTGTATTCACAGCCCAGTCAGTCTTTACACAGATATTACAGCTTACTTGAAGTGTAGAGAGATTGTTGTACTCACAGCCCAGTCAGTCTTTACACACACATTACAGCTTACTTGAAGTGTAGAGTGATTGTTGTACTCACAGCCCAGTCAGTCTTTTCACAGACATTACAGCTTACTTGAAGTGTAGACTGATTGTTGTACTCACAGCCCAGTCAGTCTTTACACATACATTAGAACTTACTTGAAGTGTAGAGTGATTGTTGTACTCACAGCCCAGTCAATCTTTACACAGACATTACAGCTTACTTGAAGTGTAGAGAGATTGTTGTACTCACAGCCCAGTCAGTCTTTACACACACATTACAGCTTACTTGAAGTGTAGAGTGATTGTTGTACTCACAGCCCAGTCAGTCTTTTCACAGACATTACAGCTTACTTGAAGTGTAGACTGATTGTTGTACTCACAGCCCAGTCAGTCTTTACACAGACATTACAGCTTACTTGAAGTGTAGAGAGATTGTTGTACTCACAGCCCAGCCAGTCTTTACACACACATTACAGCTTACTTGAAGTGTAGAGTGGTTGTTGTACTCACAGCCCAGTCAGTCTTTACACATACATTACAGCTTACTTGAAGTGTAGAGTGATTGTTGTACTCACAGCCCCATCAGTCTTTACACATACATTACAGCTTACTTGAAGTGTAGAGAGATGACTGTACTCACAGCCCAGTCAGTTTTTACACAGACATTACAGCTTACTTGAAGTGTAGAGAGATTGTTGTACTCACAGCCCAGTCAGTCTTTACACACACATTACAGCTTACTTGAAGTGTAGAGTGATTGTTGTACTCACAGCCCAGTCAGTCTTTACACAGACATTACAGCTTACTTGAAGTGTAGAGTGATTGTTGTACTCACAGCCCAGTCAGTCTTTACACAGACATTACGGCTTACTTGAAGTGTAGAGAGATTGTTGTACTCACAGCCCAGTCAGTCTTTACACACACATTACAGCTTACTTGAAGTGTAGAGTGATTGTTGTACTCACAGCCCAGTCAGTCTTTACACAGACATTACAGCTTACTTGAAGTGTAGAGAGATTGTTGTACTCACAGCCCAGTCAGTCTTTACACACACATTACAGCTTACTTGAAGTGTAGAGTGATTGTTGTACTCACAGCCCAGTCAGTCTTTTCACAGACATTACAGCTTACTTGAAGTTTAGAGAGATTGTTGTACTCACAGCCCAGTCAGTCTTTACACAGACATTACGGCTTACTTGAAGTGTAGAGAGATTGTTTTACTCACAGCCCAGTCAGTCTTTACACACACATTACAGCTTACTTGAAGTGTAGAGTGGTTGTTGTACTCACAGCCCAGTCAGTCTTTACACAGACATTACAGCTTACTTGAAGTGTAAAGTGGTTGTTGTACTCACAGCCCAGTCAGTCTATACACATACATTACAGCTTACTTGAAGTGTAGACTGATTGTTGTACTCACAGCCCAGTCAGTCTTTACACACACATTACAGCTTACTTGAAGTGTAGAGTGATTGTTGTACTCACAGCACAGTCAGTCTTTACACACACACACATTACAGCTTACTTGAAGTGTAGAGAGATTGTTGTACTCACAGCCCAGTCAGTCTTTACACAGACATTACAGCTTACTTGAAGTGTAGACTGATTGTTGTACTCACAGCCCAGTCAGTCTTTACACAGACATTACGGCTTACTTGAAGTGTAGAGAGATTGTTGTACTCACAGCCCAGTCATTCTTTACACACACATTACAGCTTACTTGAAGTGTAGAGTGATTGTTGTACTCACAGCCCAGTCAATCTTTACACAGACATTACAGTTTACTTGAAGTGTAGAGTGATTGTTGTACTCACAGCCCAGTCAGTCTTTACACAGACATTAGAACTTACTTTAAGTGTAGAGTGATTGTTGTACTCACAGCCCAGTCAGTGTTTACACAGACATTACAGCTTACTTGAAGTGTAGAGTGATTGTTGTACTCACAGCCCAGTCAGTCTTTACACATACATTACAGCTTACTTGAAGTGTAGAGAGAGTGTTGTACTCACAGCCCAGTCAGTCTTTACACACACATTACAGCTTACTTGAAGTGTAGAGTGATTGTTGTACTCACAGCCCAGTCAGTTTTTACACAGACATTACAGCTTACTTGAAGTGTAGAGAGATTGTTGTACTCACAGCCCAGTCAGTCTTTACACACACATTACAGCTTACTTGAAGTGTAGAGTGATTGTTGTACTCACAGCCCAGTCAGTCTTTACACAGACATTACAGCTTACTTGAAGTGTAGAGAGATTGTTGTACTCACAGCCCAGTCAGTCTTTACACAGACATTACGGCTTACTTGAAGTGTAGAGAGATTGTTGTACTCACATCCCAGTCAGTCTTTACACACACATTACAGCTTACTTGAAGTGTAGAGTGATTGTTGTACTCACAGCCCAGTCATTCTTTACACAGACATTACAGCTTACTTGAAGTGTAGAGAGATTGTTGTACTCACAGCCCAGTCAGTCTTTACACACACATTACAGCTTACTTGAAGTGTAGAGTGATTGTTGTACTCACAGCCCAGTCAGTCTTTTCACAGACATTACAGCTTACTTGAAGTGTAGAGAGATTGTTGTACTCACAGCCCAGTCAATCTTTACACAGACATTAGAACTTACTTGAAGTGTAGAGTGATTGTTGTATTCACAGCCCAGTCAGTCTTTACACAGACATTACAGCTTACTTGAAGTGTAGAGAGATTGTTGTACTCACAACCCAGTCAGTCTTTACACACACGTTACAGCTTACTTGAAGTGTAGAGTGATTGTTGTTCTCACAGCCCAGTCAGTCTTTTCACAGACATTACAGCTTACTTGAAGTGTAGACTGATTGTTGTACTCACAGCCCAGTCAGTCTTTACACATACATTAGAACTTACTTGAAGTGTAGAGTGATTGTTGTACTCACAGCCCAGTCAATCTTTACACAGACATTACAGCTTACTTGAAGTGTAGAGAGATTGTTGTACTCACAGCCCAGTCAGTCTTTACACACACATTACAGCTTACTTGAAGTGTAGAGTGATTGTTGTACTCACAGCCCAGTCAGTCTTTTCACAGACATTACAGCTTACTTGAAGTGTAGACTGATTGTTGTACTCACAGCCCAGTCAGTCTTTACACAGACATTACAGCTTACTTGAAGTGTAGAGAGATTGTTGTACTCACAGCCCAGCCAGTCTTTACACACACATTACAGCTTACTTGAAGTGTAGAGTGGTTGTTGTACTCACAGCCCAGTCAGTCTTTACACATACATTACAGCTTACTTGAAGTGTAGAGTGATTGTTGTACTCACAGCCCAGTCAGTCTTTACACATACATTACAGCTTACTTGAAGTGTAGAGAGATTGCTGTACTCACAGCCCAGTCAGTTTTTACACAGACATTACAGCTTACTTGAAGTGTAGAGAGATTGTTGTACTCACAGCCCAGTCAGTATTTACACACACATTACAGCTTACTTGAAGTGTAGAGTGATTGTTGTTCTCACAGCCCAGTCAGTCTTTACACAGACATTACAGCTTACTTGAAGTGTAGAGTGATTGTTGTACTCACAGCCCAGTCAGTCTTTACACAGACATTACAGCTTACTTGAAGTGTAGAGAGATTGTTGTACTCACAGCCCAGTCAGTCTTTACACACACATTACAGCTTACTTGAAGTGTAGAGTGATTGTTGTACTCACAGCCCAGTCAGTCTTTTCACAGACATTACAGCTTACTTGAAGTGTAGAGAGATTGTTGTACTCACAGCCCAGTCAGTCTTTACACAGACATTACGGCTTACTTGAAGTGTAGAGAGATTGTTTTACTCACAGCCCAGTCAGTCTTTACACACACATTACAGCTTACTTGAAGTGTAGAGTGGTTGTTGTACTCACAGCCCAGTCAGTCTTTACACAGACATTACAGCTTACTTGAAGTGTAAAGTGATTGTTGTACTCACAGCCCAGTCAGTCTATACACATACATTACAGCTTACTTGAAGTGTAGACTGATTGTTGTACTCACAGCCCAGTCAGTCTTTACACACACATTACAGCTTACTTGAAGTGTAGAGTGATTGTTGTACTCACAGCACAGTCAGTCTTTACACACACACATTACAGCTTACTTGAAGTGTAGAGAGATTGTTGTACTCACAGCCCAGTCAGTCTTTACACAGACATTACAGCTTACTTGAAGTGTAGACTGATTGTTGTACTCACAGCCCAGTCAGTCTTTACACAGACATTACGGCTTACTTGAAGTGTAGAGAGATTGTTGTACTCACAGCCCAGTCAGTCTTTACACACACATTACAGCTTACTTGAAGTGTAGAGTGATTGTTGTACTCACAGCCCAGTCAATCTTTACACAGACATTACAGTTTACTTGAAGTGTAGAGTGATTGTTGTACTCACAGCCCAGTCAGTCTTTACACAGACATTAGAACTTACTTTAAGTGTAGAGTGATTGTTGTACTCACAGCCCAGTCAGTGTTTACACAGACATTACAGCTTACTTGAAGTGTAGAGTGATTGTTGTACTCACAGCCCAGTCAGTCTTTACACATACATTACAGCTTACTTGAAGTGTAGAGAGAGTGTTGTACTCACAGCCCAGTCAGTCTTTACACACACATTACAGCTTACTTGAAGTGTAGAGTGATTGTTGTACTCACAGCCCAGTCAGTTTTTACACAGACATTACAGCTTACTTGAAGTGTAGAGAGATTGTTGTACTCACAGCCCAGTCAGTCTTTACACACACATTACAGCTTACTTGAAGTGTAGAGTGATTGTTGTACTCACAGCCCAGTCAGTCTTTACACAGACATTACAGCTTACTTGAAGTGTAGAGAGATTGTTGTACTCACAGCCCAGTCAGTCTTTACACAGACATTACGGCTTACTTGAAGTGTAGAGAGATTGTTGTACTCACATCCCAGTCAGTCTTTACACACACATTACAGCTTACTTGAAGTGTAGAGTGATTGTTGTACTCACAGCCCAGTCATTCTTTACACAGACATTACAGCTTACTTGAAGTGTAGAGAGATTGTTGTACTCACAGCCCAGTCAGTCTTTACACACACATTACAGCTTACTTGAAGTGTAGAGTGATTGTTGTACTCACAGCCCAGTCAGTCTTTTCACAGACATTACAGCTTACTTGAAGTGTAGAGAGATTGTTGTACTCACAGCCCAGTCAATCTTTACACAGACATTACGGCTTACTTGAAGTGTAGAGAGATTGTTGTACTCACAGCCCAGTCAGTCTTTACACACACATTACAGCTTACTTGAAGTGTAGTGTGGTTGTTGTACTCACAGCCCAGTCAGTCTTTACACAGACATTACAGCTTACTTGAAGTGTAAAGTGATTGTTGTACTCACAGCCCAGTCAGTCTATACACATACATTACAGCTTACTTGAAGTGTAGACTGATTGTTGTACTCACAGCCCAGTCAGTCTTTACACAGACATTACAGCTTACTTGAAGTGTAGAGAGATTGTTGTACTCACAGCCCAGTCAGTCTTTACACACACATTACAGCTTACTTGAAGTGTAGAGTGATTGTTGTACTCACAACCCAATCAGTCTTTTCACAGACATTACAGCTTACTTGAAGTGTAGACTGATTGTTGTCCTCACAGCCCAGTCAGTCTTTACACAGACATTAGAACTTACTTGAAGTGTAGAGTGATTGTTGTATTCACAGCCCAGTCAGTCTTTACACAGACATTACAGCTTACTTGAAGTGTAGAGAGATTGTTGTACTCACAGCCCAGTCAGTCTTTACACACACATTACAGCTTACTTGAAGTGTAGAGTGATTGTTGTACTCACAGCCCAGTCAGTCTTTTCACAGACATTACAGCTTACTTGAAGTGTAGACTGATTGTTGTACTCACAGCCCAGTCAGTCTTTACACATACATTAGAACTTACTTGAAGTGTAGAGTGATTGTTGTACTCACAGCCCAGTCAATCTTTACACAGACATTACAGCTTACTTGAAGTGTAGAGAGATTGTTGTACTCACAGCCCAGTCAGTCTTTACACACACATTACAGCTTACTTGAAGTGTAGAGTGATTGTTGTACTCACAGCCCAGTCAGTCTTTTCACAGACATTACAGCTTACTTGAAGTGTAGACTGATTGTTGTACTCACAGCCCAGTCAGTCTTTACACAGACATTACAGCTTACTTGAAGTGTAGAGAGATTGTTGTACTCACAGCCCAGCCAGTCTTTACACACACACATTACAGCTTACTTGAAGTGTAGAGTGGTTGTTGTACTCACAGCCCAGTCAGTCTTTACACATACATTACAGCTTACTTGAAGTGTAGAGTGATTGTTGTACTCACAGCCCAGTCAGTCTTTACACATACATTACAGCTTACTTGAAGTGTAGAGAGATTGCTGTACTCACAGCCCAGTCAGTTTTTACACAGACATTACAGCTTACTTGAAGTGTAGAGAGATTGTTGTACTCACAGCCCAGTCAGTCTTTACACACACATTACAGCTTACTTGAAGTGTAGAGTGATTGTTGTACTCACAGCCCAGTCAGTCTTTACACAGACATTACAGCTTACTTGAAGTGTATAGTGATTGTTGTACTCACAGCCCAGTCAGTCTTTACACAGACATTACGGCTTACTTGAAGTGTAGAGAGATTGTTGTACTCACAGCCCAGTCAGTCTTTACACACACATTACAGCTTACTTGAAGTGTAGAGTGATTGTTGTACTCACAGCCCAGTCAGTCTTTACACAGACATTACAGCTTACTTGAAGTGTAGATAGATTGTTGTACTCACAGCCCAGTCAGTCTTTACACACACATTACAGCTTACTTGAAGTGTAGAGTGATTGTTGTACTCACAGCCCAGTCAGTCTTTTCACAGGCATTACAGCTTACTTGAAGTGTAGAGAGATTGTTGTACTCACAGCCCAGTCAGTCTTTACACAGACATTACGGCTTACTTGAAGTGTAGAGAGATTGTTTTACTCACAGCCCAGTCAGTCTTTACACACACATTACAGCTTACTTGAAGTGTAGAGTGGTTGTTGTACTCACAGCCCAGTCAGTCTTTACACAGACATTACAGCTTACTTGAAGTGTAAAGTGATTGTTGTACTCACAGCCCAGTCAGTCTATACACATACATTACAGCTTACTTGAAGTGTAGACTGATTGTTGTACTCACAGCCCAGTCAGTCTTTACACACACATTACAGCTTACTTGAAGTGTAGAGTGATTGTTGTACTCACAGCACAGTCAGTCTTTACACACACATTACAGCTTACTTGAAGTGTAGAGAAATTGTTGTACTCACAGCCCAGTCAGTCTTTACACAGACATTACAGCTTACTTGAAGTGTAGACTGATTGTTGTACTCACAGCCCAGTCAGTCTTTACACAGACATTACGGCTTACTTGAAGTGTAGAGAGATTGTTGTACTCA
Organism: Lamellibrachia columna; assembly: GCA_963662155.1. Lineage (NCBI taxonomy): Eukaryota > Metazoa > Annelida > Polychaeta > Sabellida > Siboglinidae > Lamellibrachia > Lamellibrachia columna. The sequence goes on from OY759262.1 coordinate 56,978,203, forward strand.
CAGCCCAGTCAGTCTTTACACACACATTACAGCTTACTTGAAGTGTAGAGTGATTGTTGTACTCACAGCCCAGTCAGTCTTTACACAGACATTACAGTTTACTTGAAGTGTAGAGTGATTGTTGTACTCACAGCCCAGTCAGTCTTTACACAGACATTAGAACTTACTTTAAGTGTAGAGTGATTGTTGTACTCACAGCCCAGTCAGTGTTTACACAGACATTACAGCTTACTTGAAGTGTAGAGTGATTGTTGTACTCACAGCCCAGTCAGTCTTTACACATACATTACAGCTTACTTGAAGTGTAGAGAGAGTGTTGTACTCACAGCCCAGTCAATCTTTACACACACATTACAGCTTACTTGAAGTGTAGAGTGATTGTTGTACTCACAGCCCAGTCAGTTTTTACACAGACATTACAGCTTACTTGAAGTGTAGAGAGATTGTTGTACTCACAGCCCAGTCAGTCTTTACACACACATTACAGCTTACTTGAAGTGTAGAGTGATTGTTGTACTCACAGCCCAGTCAGTCTTTACACAGACATTACAGCTTACTTGAAGTGTAGAGAGATTGTTGTACTCACAGCCCAGTCAGTCTTTACACAGACATTATGGCTTACTTGAAGTGTAGAGAGATTGTTGTACTCACATCCCAGTCAGTCTTTACACACACATTACAGCTTACTTGAAGTGTAGAGTGATTGTTGTACTCACAGCCCAGTCATTCTTTACACAGACATTACAGCTTACTTGAAGTGTAGAGAGATTGTTGTACTCACAGCCCAGTCAGTCTTTACACACACATTACAGCTTACTTGAAGTGTAGAGTGATTGTTGTACTCACAGCCCAGTCAGTCTTTTCACAGACATTACAGCTTACTTGAAGTGTAGAGAGATTGTTGTACTCACAGCCCAGTCAATCTTTACACAGACATTACGGCTTACTTGAAGTGTAGAGAGATTGTTGTACTCACAGCCCAGTCAGTCTTTACACACACATTACAGCTTACTTGAAGTGTAGTGTGGTTGTTGTACTCACAGCCCAGTCAGTCTTTACACAGACATTACAGCTTACTTGAAGTGTAAAGTGATTGTTGTACTCACAGCCCAGTCAGTCTATACACATACATTACAGCTTACTTGAAGTGTAGACTGATTGTTGTACTCACAGCCCAGTCAATCTTTACACAGACATTACGGCTTACTTGAAGTGTAGAGAGATTGTTGTACTCACAGCCCAGTCAGTCTTTACACACACATTACAGCTTACTTGAAGTGTAGAGTGATTGTTGTACTCACAGCCCAGTCAGTCTTTTCACAGACATTACAGCTTACTTGAAGTGTAGACTGATTGTTGTACTCACAGCCCAGTCAGTCTTTACACAGACATTACAGCTTACTTGAAGTGTAGAGAGATTGTTGTACTCACAGCCCAGTCAGTCTTTACACACACATTACAGCTTACTTGAAGTGTAGAGTGGTTGTTGTACTCACAACCCAGTCAGTCTTTACACAGACATTACAGCTTACTTGAAGTGTAGAGTGATTGTTGTACTCACAGCCCAGTCAGTCTATACACATACATTACAGCTTACTTGAAGTGTAGAGTGATTGTTGTACTCACAGCCCAGTCATTCTTTACACAGACATTACAATTAACTTGAAGGGTAAAGTGATTCTTGCTCTCACAGCCCAGACCAGTGACAAGATGCTGACCGGTGGTTTTCTGTCAGCTGATGACTTTACTGCCCAGTACCTGTCAAGGACATCGGACACATTCAAGTCATTCATTGTCGCCCCCGAGTCAACCAGGGACAAAACAGACAGATACTTGAGGAACAGTTGGGAGATTGGCTTGTGAAAGGTCACTTAGTATATTGCTCTTGTAGGCTCCTACTTAAGAACAGGTGGGAGATTGGCTTGTGAAAGATGACTTAGTATATTGCTCTTGTAGGCTCCTTTTACTAAACGAACAGGTGGGAGATTGGGTTGTAAAAGGTCACTTAGTATATTGCTCTTGTAGGCTCCTACTTAAGAACAGGTGGGATATTGGCTTGTGAAAGATGACTTAGTATATTGCTCTTGTAGGCTCCTTTTACTAAAAGAACAGGTGGGAGATTGATTTGTAAAAGGTCACTTAGTATAAGTACTTTTGTGTTTTAGTTTGCAGTGTTATTCAAAAGTGATGTTCATATTTATAATGTTGGTATTTCAATGTTATTTCAATAACATTTTGTCTAAATATACTATGTTACCAATATAGCATTACTTGATGTCTTCATAAATAACATAATTCTCATTCACCACACCGTGAGACCCCTGTGTTCCCTGTAGTTGACACTGTCAGACTTTCAACGTACAGTGTTATTGACTGTATCCAGGATACAACGATGGGACGGAACAACTGTGTCGACCCTCCCAGATCAGACGGTCAACAAGCCACTCAGCATCACTATGCCATTTGACAAAACTCAGCTGGAAGACTTCATGCAAGACATTCACGCATGGATACTGCACTGGTGTGCAGGTTAGTGACTGTCTTGTCATCTCCTGTCTCATAATGACAGGTTAGTGTCTGTCTTGTTATCTCCTGTTTCATAGTGACTGGTTTATGTCTGTCTTGTCATCACCTGTTTCATAGTTACATTTTAGTGTCTGTCTTGTCATCTCCTATCTCATAGCGACAGGTTAGTGTCTATCTTGTCATCTCATGTCTCAGTCTCATAATGTCTCATAATGACAGGTTGTTGACTGTCTTGTCATCTCCTCTCGCATAGTGACAGGATTATGTCTGTCTTGTCATTTCCTGTCTCGTAGTGACCGGTTAGAGACTGTATTGTCATCTCCTGTCTCATAGTGACAGGTATGCATGGGGCAATTAACTTGAAAAGTTAATTAATTAAATTACAATTAACTCAGAAATGTTCCCATTAAATTAAATTAACCTCACACATTTATCAGGTCAATTAAATTAAATCTAAACTCACAAGTATGTTCGTAAATGCTACTGTCACGATAGTACAGTGTTCATATATATTAATTAAATTACTTTACTTATTACATCTGAGGAACAGTATTATTATCATCAAACAAATCTGAACATTGTGTTGACTTATAAAAGAAATATGTTTTGTAACTTTGTTGGAAAAAGATGTGCTTATACAATATTTATATACCAAGACATTTGTTTATGGGGTATTTGATCACATTTTAAAAGTTGTAGATGCTTGTTATAATTAATGTTCTTTTCTGAAAGGAATGTAAATTTGTGGCTGAAGATTTGCAGGGTGTGGAGTTTCCTCCAGTATTCCACCACCAAATTAACAAAACCGGGTAAGTACATACATAATTTCTATGCACCAAGATGTTATTTATGCAACATGTTAATGCTAAATCATTAGGTTTCCCCTTCATACACTAGCATTTAAATATTTATACACAATTATTTTATGCATCACTTGAACTGGCTTGCTTTTGATTCCAGTTGGCGCTGCACTGGTAAAAATTGTTTTCTTGTTTTAAGAAACAAAACTTAAAACAAGAAATATTTTCTAGGGAGCCATGTAAGACAATTATTTATGCAATCAACAACGCAAGCCAGACGTAAAGATATGAAAAGGCCAAATGGCATATTATTCTGATTAAGAGCATGAAATGTGGACCCTGTAACATATGCCAAGCCTGTGGCTGAGCCTCATACAAAGCCACCTGGACACAATGCTCCCAGAGCCCACATTTCGACATAGCAATACAGTACATGTAGTAATATTGCTACAACACAAGACAATTCATGGCATCGTCACCAGCACATTAAAACATTAACCCAACACCGACAATATTTGACACAATACCTATTTGCATACAGCACTGGACTACACTACTTGCTAAAATTCCTACTCTATATATTTTAGTAACCTAAAAGGTGGGGCCATAACGCCAATTATCAATAAACCATCCCAACATCGATGGAAGGGAAGTCATCTTCCACTCCGCACCAAAACCCTACGTGAACGGGCAGATAGCCAAATTAAAAACGCAATGTCCACTGGGAAAGCGTCATATGGAAGGTGGTGACTTCACTTCCACCGTCAATGTACAAAATGTTACCAAGCACAACACTACTAAACACATTAATGTAACCGTATGCAGGATAAAGTGGGGAGGAGGGGGGGTCGAAAAATTACTAAAACCGAGAAAGCAGGTCTACTCCGCATGCATCGAACATTTGGAGTGAAGCTGCTTAATTTCAAACTGCATCATTCGAATGACAGCTGCGCTCTGATTGGTTTAGCGGTGTCACGGGAGCGCTTAGTCAATAATCCAGGTTTCTTTGCCTACCCCTAAATTAGCATAAATTAGCATGACCTATTGACCCATCCGTGCCCTGCTCGCACTGTTGCTAGCTTAAAATCCTGTAAGCAACCGTGGTTGCATACTCTCATTTTCGTGATTTAAGAAAGAAAGAAAGAAAATAGTTCACAAAAATCAAGAAAAGACTATAGAAATATTTTCTTATTTATCCAAGGAAATTGTTCCTATCTAAGAAATGTTTTTTCTTAAAATAAGAAAAGCGTTTTCTTAAATAAAAGAAAAGCAAGAAAATTTTTCTTAAAATTTGTAAATCAAGAAATGTTTTCTTAAATTTAATAAGTATATTTTTCTTGTAGTCATTTTGGATGTTTTACGTTAGTAAGAATATTTTTCTGAAAACAAGAAAAACCACCAGAAAGACTCTTGGAATAAGAAACATTTTCTCATATAAATATTTTTATTAAAATAAGGAAAACTACTGATCACTGATATTTTAACATTATAAAACCTTTTAGATGGCAGTTTTCTACAGATGACACTGCATAAAGGACCAAGTGACAATGGAATGGTGTTTTATTATGAGAAAAGGCAGTAAGTGTGTGACCAATAGAATCACATGTTATTGCGACAACCATGCAATCAGTCTGCAGCTCTCATATCCAGTAAGGTCATTCCTTGTCAAGTCAACCAATTTTCAGGAAATTAAAAAAGGTGATGTCTCAGAACATTTTAACCAATTAGCAAATGGATATATCTGAGCAACATTGCAAAAAAACTAAGCTAAAGGGTAAATGCAATTGTTATATATGCCTCTAACTACAGAGCTTAAATTTGCTGAATGTCTAGATATATTCGTATAGATGTGCATCACAAAATTAAAGAATGATAACGAGAAGGATAATGTATGTACAAACATTAATTTTGTTTTTGTTGCTGAGACTTATTTTAGCAGTCTGTATTTCAAATTGTTATTTTATAGGACAAATTCCAAAGTGCTACTGTATACTGTCAGGGATACTTGCAATGACTTCTTAGTTCAACAGGAATGTAGTTACTATATCTTCAGAAAAATTCAGCCTTAAACTCGATATTTTACAAATTTCAACTTTCAGAATAAAATGTGGGACAATTCTTATGATCATCGTATTTGCACTGTGCACAATCCTTTACATACTGCAGCTGAAATATCACTGTTCTGTCTAATTATATTTTCTCCAAAATTGGCGAGTGACAAATTTATGAAACTCTTACTGCACAACTACAAATAGCAACAGCTATACCTTATTGACACAAAAACTGGAAAACGTCGCATGCCTGAACTTTGAGCATTGCCAATTAAAAAAAACGACAACTGGCCACATATTTCTGTCATAAGACCTGCCTCATTGTTTCTTAAGGGGAGTTATTCAAGGGTGATTTGATTGCACTTGCTGCTCTATGTCACAACATTTTTCTTTGTCAATAACTTAATTTATAAAATGACAAAATGGAGCAAGTGACACAAAGTCACCAAATAACCATGTCACAAAAAAGTACTAATAATTTTTATAAATACACCTTGTCAAATGGTCCAAAGAATAGTGTACAATTACTGTGCTGTAATATGCACAAGAGAGCAAACCAAAATATGTTTTGTCCGATATTTAAAAAACCATCGTCACTTGCTCACTTTTGTCATTTCACTGCAGTATATTGTAAAATGTAAGATCACAGATTTAAACACCAAACGCACACAAACACACACACATTACAGCCCTTGTACCTCTACAGAACGGGTGACCTTATAAGAGGGGACTACTGGCACAGTAAAGTACAAACAAATGCAAAACTAAATTGCCGTAGTAACAATTAGTTGAAATTTCAAAAGTATTTGAATTGTGTACAATTTCAAAGAAATCGTAGCAGTGGCATGATTTAGATGTCCATGTCATTCTGCACACACCAAAGAAGGAACAATACATTGCCAGAAGATACAGTTAGTGAACTTCCTAGTATGTGAAAGGCAAGGATTTCATCCATAGATTTATTTTATTACAAATTAGCTTTTATGAAAGTTAAAACAGTCAGAATGATGACATGTTAATGGGTATTTTCATTTTATTCATGATCAAGTTGACAAGTTGAAAGTACTGAATATAATAACAAATGCAAACTGCCATTTTTCAAACAGCCCGGCTGCTGCACACAAAATGTACTTGCAGTGTTTATCGCATGGCCGGGCGACATGTGAAATTGCTATAAAAGAATATGCCTGGACAACATTCTTACCTTTTGTCTCATGGAATGAACAGGATACAAATCAATCAATCAGAAGTCTTCTTTATCATGTATTTCCTACCAGTTGTATAAGCAGCAGGGCTTCTACTACCATCCTGGTACTAGATTATTATAACTGGTGACCCTCATAACCCTCATTAGCAGACCCTTAATGAGACCACTGGGGCACTGAGGGTGTGGTCTCAGTGCATGTGTGTCATAAGTGTTATGTCATGGGAGACTGACCTAAATCTAATTCTCATGTCGGGCATACATTTATAGAGCACACATATTGACAGTATTTTTAAATCAAAGTATGCTGAACAAAGGTCACACTTATGCTGAATACCAGATTAATAAATGTTTATTTCATATGTTTTTGATTACTGAAAATTATGCTTGGATCAGATATTTTGCATCGTATCAAAGCTCTAGTAGTTTATAAGCATCTGCCCGTCAGAAATAATTAATGCAATAGAACCAATATATATTTTACTCCAAGAGTCAATAGCAAAAAACTTATGTTGGAAATTTCACTCATATTGTGATCTGATAGTATATAAAAAAATATTTGAGTAAAATGATAATCAATAATATTACATTTAAATATTATTTGGTAGCGGACTTGTTAACAGATACAAATGCATTTGAATGCACATTTTGGATGGTATGCAGTAGCCATGCACATTCAAAAGCAGTCGTTACATTTTCAGTGCATTTGATTGCATAAAACAAACATTTACATTAACAAATTTCTATTCGTGCAATAGCTAAACAAAATTATCCAGACTCAACAGAGAGCATGTATTTGAATGCAACCCCCAAACATTTTATATTTCAAACGCCAAAATTCATCATTAATAAAATCAACATTCACATTGTATGAATTGTAAATACAGTTACAAAACATGCTTTTTGTCAGACTTTGAAAAAGTGCGCTGTAGTTAACAGACTCCTCAGCAGATTTTAGAATCATTGTCTGACCTGTAAATCCACTTTCTAAGTAAGACTGTGGTGTATATAGTTGTATTACATTGACTGATGCTTATATTAGAACATGTAGCTTTGCTAATATAATTATGATGCATATATAATGTATTTGAATGTGAATGTGATCCTGGAAAATGGTATTGACATGCATTTGATAACAAACCTGTTTTATAGTTGAATTATATTCACTGGCAGTTTTAAAGCTGTGTAAGGCGTTCTTGTCACACAGTTGACAAGTCAGACATTATTCACCAATAAATCAAAATTAATGAAGTTCGAGCCAACAAATTAACACAGAACAACATGCTAGCAATAGTGCAGCCCCTCTATGGTGAATTACTTTCACCCAATCTGCAAACGTCAAACTAATACACCTCTGCTGTTGACATAGCATTATGTGCCACATTTCATCTTATTACCTTGTCAAGATTGTTTCCATCGACAGTCCATGACTCATTGTCATGGACTGTTTTGTTGAGTCAATATGCTGCACACAAATTAATTTATCCCTGCAGCTCAGTTCAACTGGGAGAGATACATTTCCAGTCAAAGCATCATCTCAGTGTTAATGACAGCATCCTTGTTGGCTTGGATGTTCTTCATAGTTAAAAAGGTAGTAGAACTACAGGGCACAAAACAGCACTAGTAGAGGAACAGTGCAGGTTGGATATGAGAAAGAACTTGTTCTCACAGAGAACAATAAATTAATGGAAAGTTTTCTATTGACTGTGTTAAGGCAAGGCTTCAGCCTAAACGCATCACCATCTCCCTCACTTCAAACCCTAGAAATCGGACTAAACGGCATCATAAAACAATTTGAAGCTTTAAACTCCAACAAAGCACCTGCCAAAATACTGAAGGAAACTGCTAAAAAGATATCCCCCATAATATCGCACATGTTTAGACAGATGTCAGAATAAACCTGCACAACTTGTGTAAAGGAGACTTTGAAGTGAGAAGCATTGGTTTGTGAACAGTTATAGCTAACCACTAACAGAGGTTTTACTACATTCATTCACCCACAGAATGAGTAATTTCATGGGTTGGCTGGCTGGTTGTTTTGTTTAATACGTTGATGAAGAACTCATTGATGAATATATTGATTATTGTAATGTTGGATTATTAAACTAATTGTCCATAGGGTTTTCTCATCCATTACATTTCTTGATCAATTAATTGGTCAGGTGACCATTGATTTAATATGTCATTGGTTAAGTTCCAATATAACAGTTTTCTTGATGTGTTTGTGTGACAGGTGTGTCACAGCTCAAGTGTTTGTGTTTGTGTGACAGATGTTTCTCTACTTAAGTGTTTACGTGACAGGTGTGTCACAGCTCAAGTGTTTGTATGACAAGTATGTCACAGCTGAAGTGTTTGTGTGACAGATGTGTCACAACTCAAGTGTTTGTGTGACAGGTGTGTCACAGCTCAAGTGTTTTGTGTTTGTGTGACAGGTGTCACAGCTCAAGTGTTTTGTGTTTGTGTGACAGGTGTGTCACAACTAATGTGTATGTGTTTGTGTGACAGGTGTGTCACAGCTAATGTGTATGTGCTTATGTGATAGGTGTGTCACAACCCAAGAAGCCAGGCAGAAGGCAGCGGGCTACATATGCACCAATCATTAGTAGCTCAGCTATATACGGTGTCTCTAGCACCAACGAAACGTTTGTCAACACACCACCACGCATAACATCTGAATCAATCAATCTGTTTCAATTCAAACTATCAGCAGAAGATTCAGAGGATAAAAACCTCTCATTCCTGTCTAATGAGACTGCGCCAGCATCGATGGGCAATGTGAGCTTAGCTCTTGATGGTATGTTGACTTGTACTCCGTGTGCGGATGAGGAGCCAGCACTCTGTTGAAGGGAAATTGTTAGTCAACATAAGGAATACACCAGATTATCCAACTCTTCAGATGTTTGAGAGGGGATGTGATGTCTTTCCCATCATCTGTCACCATGGTAACAATGCCGGAAAACAGTGGGAAGAATTCAGCTTCCCCATATATGGTTTACATCCTTCCTGCTTATGATCCTGACTACACGGATGATGTATCACTGAAGTTTGATCCACCTGAACATGGTAATCTGACACTGTACCACTAAGTAAAGATTATCAACCTCATTGAACAAGATTGCTCACAGCCTTGGGATATAAGGCGTCCTCTGTGGGATAAACTCACCAGACTATTTTCTGATTCGGTCACTATACCGGAGGTGTCACTACCAAACCCATGTGGCACGGATTTTGTGACGTGCAAGCTAGCCTGGGTTGTCACAATGTTCAAATACAGGCCGTTTGAAGGATACTTTGGTGAAGATGTCATTAAGGTAAGGCAAATCTTGAGATGTTCCATGAATTCTTGAAAATTGTACAAACTTGTCAAAAGTTACAGTTACTTGCATCAATGTAATGTTGACTAACAATGACCAATCATAAGTGCTGGACTTTATGTGGTCTGACTAACTATTTACGGTTATACCATCCTGTTTTATGTAGTACGACTAACTGGTTACGGTTTATGCCATCCTATTTTATGTAGTCCTACTAACTGGTTACGGTTTATGCCATTCTGTTTTATGTGGTCCTATTAACTGGTTACTGTTTATGACATTCTGTTTTATGTGGTCCTACTGACTGGTTACGGTTTATGCCATCCTGTTTTATGTGGTCCTACTAACTGGTTACGATTTATGCCATCCTGTTTTATGTGGTCCTACTAACTGGTTACGGTTCATGCCATCCTGTTTTATGTGGTCCTACTAACTGGTTACGGTTGATGCCATCCTATTTTATGTGGTCCTACTAACTGGTTACGGTTTATGCCATCCTGTTTTGTGGTCCTACTAACTGGTTATGGTTGATGCCATCCTGTTTATGTGGTCCTACTAACTGGTTACGGTTGATGCCATCCTGTTTTATGTGGTCCTACTAACTGGTTACGGTTTATGTCATCCTGTTTTATGTGGTCCTATTAGCTGGTTACTGTTTATGACATTCTGTTTTATGTGGTCCTACTGACTGGTTACGGTTTATGCCATCCTGTTTTATGTGGTCCTACTAACTGGTTACGATTTATGCCATCCTGTTTTATGTGGTCCTACTAACTGGTTACGGTTTATGCCATCCTGTTTTATGTGGTCCTACTAACTGGTTACGGTTTGTGTCATCCTATTTTATGTGGTCCTACTAACTGGTTTCGGTTTATGCCATCCTGTTTTGTGGTCCTACTAACTGGTTATGGTTGATGCCATCCTGTTTATGTGGTCCTACTAACTGGTTCCGGTTGATGCCATCCTGTTTTATGTGGTCCTACTAACTGGTTACGGTTTATGTCATCCTGTTTTATGTGGTCCTACTAACTGGTTACGGTTGATGACATCCTGTTTTATGTAGTACGACTAACTGGTTATGGTTTATGCCATCCAGTTTTATGTAGTACGACTAACTGGTTACGGTTTATGCCATCCTGTTTTATGTAGTACAACTAACTGGTTACGGTTGATGCCATCCTGTTTTATGTAGTCCTACTAACTAGTTACGGTTTATGCCATCCTGTTTTATGTGATCCTACTAATTGGTTACGGTTTATGCCATCCTGTTTTATGTGGTCCGACTAACTGGTTACGGTTTATGCCATCCTGTTTTAAGTGGTCTGATTTGATGGTTATGGTTTATGCCATTCTGTTTTATGTGGTCCGACTAACTGGTAACGGTTGATTCCATCCTGTTTTTGTGGTCTGACTAACTCGTTATAGTTTATGGCATCCTGTTTTTTTGTGGTCTGACTAAATGTTTACAGTTGATGCCATGCTGTTTTTGTGGTCCGACTAGATCGTTATGGTTTATGCCATTCTGTTTTTTTCTCAAATATATCAAAGTAGATTTACCATCAGTTAATCATCACATGTAATGCATAATGTTGTACAAATGTGCACAACACAAAAATGTGCACAACAAATCTTATGCTTCGACCAATTCCATTGCACCTCCATTTATCTGTCTGTGTGATGTGTCTCCAGCCATCAGTCTGTGTATGGTGTCTCCAACCATGTGTCTGTGTGTGGTGTCTCCAGCCATCAGTCTGTGTGTTATGTCTCCAGCCATCAATCTGTGTGTAGTGCATCCAGCCATGTGTCTGTGTATGGTGTCTCCAACCATGTGTCTGTGTGTGGTGTCTCCAGCCATCAGTCTGTGTGTGGTGTTTCCAGCCATCAATCTATGTGTGGTGTCTCCAACCATGTGTCTGTGTGTGGTGTCTCCAGCCATCAGTCTGTGTGATGTCTCCAGCCATCAGTCTGTGTGTGGTGTCTCCAGCCATGTGTCTGTGTATGGTTATCCAACCATGTGTCTGTGTGTGGTGTCTCCAGCCATCAGTCTGTGTGTGGTGTCTCCAGCCATCAGTCTGTGTGTGGTGTCTCCAGCCATCAGTCTGTGTGTGGTGTCTCCAGCCATCAATCTGTGTAGTGTATCCAGCCATGTGTCTGTGTATGGTGTCTCCAACCATGTGTCTGTGTGTGTGGTGTCTCCAGCCATCAGTCTGTGTGTGGTGTCTCCAGCCATCAATCTGTGTGTGCTGTCTCCAACCATGTGTCTGTGTGTGGTGTGTCTCCAGCCATCAGTCTGTGTGTGGTGTCTCCAGCCATCACTCTGTGTGGTGTATCCAGCCATATGTCTGTGTATGGTGTCTCCAACCATGTGTCTGTGTGTGGTGTCTCCAGCCATCAGTCTGTGTGTGGTGTCTCCAGCCATCAGTCTGTGTGTGGTGTCTCCAGCCATCAGTCTGTGTGTGGTGTCTCCAGCCATCAGTCTGTGTGTAGTGTCTCCAGCCATGTGTCTGTGTATGGTGTCTCCAACCATGTGTATGTGTGTGGTGCCTCCAGCCATGTTTATATGTGTGGTATTTCCAACCATGTGCCTGTGTGTGGTGTATCCAGCCATATGTCTGTGTGTGGTGCCTCCAACCATGTGTCTGTGTGTGGTGTCTCCAGCCATGTGTCTGTGTGTGGTGCCTCCAGCAATGGGTATCTGTGTGGTATTTCCAACCATGTGCCTGTGTGTGGTGTATCCAGCCATATGTCTGTGTGTGGTGCCTCCAACCATGTGTCTGTGTGTGGTGTCTCCAGCCATGTGTATGTGTGGTGTCTCCAGCCATGTGTCTGTGTGTGGTGTCTCCAGCTATCTGTCTATGTGTGTTGTCTTCAGCCATCAGTCTGTGTGTGGTGTCTCCAGCCATCAGTCTGTGTGTGCTGTCTCCAGCCATCAGTTTGTGTGTGGTGTCTCCAGCCATCAGTCTGTGTGTGGTGTATCAAGCCATCAATCTGTGTGTAGTTTCTCCAGCCATGTGTATGTGTATGGTGTCTCCAACCATGTGTCTGTGTGTGAGTGGTGCCTCCAGCCATGTGTATCTGTGTGGTATTTCCATCCATGTGCCTGTGTGTGGTGTATCCAGCCATATGTCTGTGTGTGGTGCCTCCAACCATATGTCTGTGTGTGGTGTCTCCAGCCATGTGTCTGTGTGTGGTGCCTCCAGCCATGTGTGTCTGTGTGGTATTTCCAACCATGTGCCTGTGTGTGGTGTATCCATCCATATGTCTGTGTGTGGTGCCTCCAACCATGTCTCTGTGTGTGGTGTATCCAGCCATATGTCTATGTGTGGTGCCTCCAACTATATGTCTGTGTGTGGTGTCTCTAACCATGTGTCTGAGTGTGGTGCCTCCAGCCATGTGTATCTGTGTGGTATTTCCAACCATGTGCCTGTGTGTGGTGTATCCAGCCATATGTCTGTGTATGGTGCCTCCAACCATGTGTCTGTGTGTGGTGTCTCCAGTCATGTGTATGTGTGGTGTCTCCAGCCATGTGTCTGTGTGTGGTGTCTCCAGCTATCTGTCTATGTGTGTTGTCTCCAGCCATCAGTTTGTGTGTGGTGTCTCCAGCCATCAGTATGTGTGTGGTGTCTCCAGCCATCAGTCTGTGTGTGGTGTGTCCAGCCATGTGTCTGTGTGTGGTGTCTCCAGCCATCAGTCTGTGTGTGTAGTGTCTCCAACCATGTTTCTGTGTATGGTGTCTCCAATCATGTGTCTGTGTGTGGTGCTTCCAGACATGTGTATCTATGTGGTGTCTCCAGCCATCAGCATGTGTGTGGTGTCTCCAGCCATGTGTCTGTGTGTGGTGTCTCCAGCCATCAGTCTGTGTGTGTTGTCTCCAGCCATCAGTCTGTGTGTGGTGTCTCCAGCCATGTGTATGTGTGGTGCCTCCAACCGTGTGTCTATGTGTGGTGTCTCTAACCATGTGTCTGTGTCTCCAATCATGAGTCTCTGTGTGGTGTCTCCAACCATATATCTGTGTGTGGTGTCTCCAGCCATCAGTCTGTGTGTGGTATTTCCAACCATGTGCCTATGTGTGGTGTATCCAGCCATATGTTTGTGTGTGGTGCCTCCAACCATGTGTCTGTGTGTGGTGTCTCCAGCCATGTGTCTGTGTGTGGTGCCTCCAGCCATGTGTGTCTGTGTGGTATTTCCAACCATGTGCCTATGTGTGGTGTATCCAGCCATATGTCTGTGTGTGGTGCCTCCAATCATGTCTCTGTGTGTGGTGTATCCAGCCATATTTCTATGTGTGGTGCCTCCAACTATATGTATGTGTGTGGTGTCTCTAACCATGTGTCTGAGTGTGGTGCCTCCAGCCATGTGTATCTGTGTGGTATTTCCAACCATGTGCCTGTGTGTGGTGTATCCAGACATATGTCTGTGTACGGTGCCTCCAACCATGTGTCTTTGTGTGGTGTCTCCAGCCATGTGTATGTGTGGTGTCTCCAGCCATGTGTCTGTGTGTGGTGTCTCCAGCTATCTGTCTATGTGTGTTGTCTCCAGCCATCAGTTTGTGTGTGGTGTCTCCAGCCATCAGTCTGTGTGTGGTGTCTCCAGCCATCAGTATGTGTGTGGTGTGTCCAGCCAAGTGTCTGTGTGTGGTGTCTCCGGCCATCAGTCTGTGTGTGTAGTGTCTCTAACCATGTGTCTGTGTATGGTGTCTCCAATCATGTGTCTGTGTGTGGTGCCTCCAGACATGTGTATCTATGTGGTGTCTCCAGCCATCAGCCTGTGTGTGTTGTCTCCAGCCATCAGTCTGTGTGTGGTGTCTCCAAACCTGTGTCTGTGTGGTGCCTCCAACCGTGTGTCTATGTGTTGTGTCTCCAACCATGTGTCTGTGTATAGTGTCTCCAATCATGTGTCTCTGTGTGGTGTCTCCAACCATATATATGTGTGTGGTGCCTCCAGCCATGTGTCTGTGTGTGGTGTCTCCAGCCATCAGTCTGTGTGTGGTGTTTCCAACCATGTATCTGTGTGTGGTGTATCCAGCCATATGTCTGTGTGTGATGCCTCCAACCATGTGTCTGTGTGGTGTATCCATCCATGTGTCTGTGTCTGGTGTATCCAGCCATGTGTCTGTGTCTGGTGTATCCATCCATGTGTCTGTGTCTGGTGTATCCATCCATGTGTCTGGTGTATCCAGCCATGTGTCTGTGTCTGGTGTATCCATCCATGTGTCTGTGTCTGGTGTATCCATCCATGTGTCTGTGTGTGGTGTCTCCAGCCATCAGTCTGTGTGGTGTCTCCAGCCATCAGTCTGTGTGTGGTGTCTCCAACCATGTGTCTGTGTGTGGTGTCTCCAGCCATCAGTCTGTGTGTGGTGTCTCCAGCCATCAATCTGTGTGTGGTTTCTCCAGCCATCTATATGTGTGTAGTATCTCCAGCCATGTGTCTGTGTATGGTGTCTCCAACCATGTGTCTGTTTGTGGAGTCTCCAGCCATCAGTCTGTGTGTGGTGCCTCCAGCCATCAGTCTGTGTGTGGTGTTTCCAGCCATCAGTCTGTGTGTGGTGTCTCCAGCCATGTGTCTGTGTATGGTGTCTCCAACCATGTGTCTGTGTGTGGTGTCTCCAGCCATCAGTCTGTGTGTGGTGTATCCAGCCATCAGTCTGTGTGTGGTGTCTCCAGCCATCAGTCTGTGTGTGGTGTCTCTAGCCATCAATATGTGTGTAGTGTCTCCAGCCATGTGTCTGTGTATGGTGTCTCCAACCATGTGTCTGTGTGTGGTGCCTCCAGCCTTGTGTATATGTGTGGTATTTCCAACCATGTGCCTGTGTGTGGTGTATCCAGCCATATGTATGTGTGTGGTGCCTCCAACCATGTGTCTGTGTGTGGTGTCTCCAGCCATATGTCTGTGTGTGGTGCCGCCAACTATATGTCTGTGTGTGGTGTCTCCAACCATGTGTCTGTGTGTGGTGCCTCCAGCCATGTGTATCTGTGTGGTATTTCCAACCATGTGCCTGTGTGTGGTGTATCCAGCCATATGTCTGTGTGTGGTACCTCCAACCATGTGTATGTGTGTGGTTTATCCTGCCATGTGTATGTGTGGTGTCTCCAGCCATGTGTCTGTGTGTGGTGTCTCCAGCTATCTGTCTATGTATCTTGTCTCCAGCCATCAGTCTGTGTGTGGTGTCTCCAGCCATCAGTCTGTGTGTGCTGTCTCTAGCAATCAGTCTGTGGGTGGTGTCTCCAGCCATCAGTCTGTGTGTGGTGTGTCCAGCCATGTGTCTGTGTGTGGTGTCTCCAGCCATCAGTCTGTGTGTGGTGTCTCCAGCCATGTGTCTGTGTATGGTGTCTCCAACCATGTGTCTGTGTGTGGTGTCTCCAGCCATCAGTCTGTGTGTGGTGTCTCCAGCCATCAGTCTGTGTGTGGTGTCTCCAGCCATCAGTCTGTGTGTGGTGTCTCCAGCCATCAGTCTGTGTGTGGTGTCTCCAGCCATCAATCTGTGTGTAGTGTCTCCAGCCATGTGTATGTGTATGGTGTCTCCGACAATATGTCTGTGTGTGGTGCCTCCAACCATGTGTGTGTGTGTGTGGTGTCTCCAGCCATCAGTCTGTGTGTGGTGTCTCCAGCCATGTGTCTGTGTGTAGTGTCTCCAGCCATGTGTCTGTGTATGGTGTCTCCAACCATGTGTCTGTGTGTGGTGCCTCCAGCCATGTGTATCTGTGTGGTATTTCCAACCATGTCTCTGTGTGTGGTGTATCCAGCCTTATGTCTGTGTGTGTGTGGTGCCTCCAACCATGTGTATGTGTGTGGTGTCTCCAGCCATCAGTCAGTGTGTGGTGTCTTCAGCCATCAGTCTGTGTGTGGTGTCTCCAGCCATCAGTCTGTGTGTGGTGTCTCCAGCCACCAATCTGTGTGTAGTGTCTCCAGCCATGTGTATGTGTATGGTGTCTCCAACCATGTGTCTGTGTGTGTGTGGTGCCTCCAGCCATGTGTATATGTGTGGTATTTCCAACCATGTGCCTGTGTGTGGTGTATCCAGCCATATGTCTGTGTGTGGTGCCTCCAACCATGTGTCTGTGTGTGGTGTCTCCAGCCATGTGTATGTGTGTGGTGCCTCCAGCCATGTGTATCTGTGTGGTATTTCCAACCATGTCTCTGTGTGTGGTGTATCCAGCCATATATCTATGTGTGGTGCCTCCAACTATGTGTCTGTGTGTGGTGTCTCTAACCATGTGTCTGAGTGTGGTGCCTCCAGCCATGTGTATATGTGCGGTATTTCCAACCATGTGCCTGTGTGTGGTGTATCCGGCCATATGTCTGTGTGTGGTGTCTCCAGGCATGTGTATGTGTGGTGTCTCCAGCCATGTGTCTGTGTGTGGTGTCTCCAGCTATCTGTCTATGTGTGTTGTCTCCAGCCATCAGTTTGTGTGTGGTGTCTCCAGCCATCAGTCTTCGTGTGGTGTCTCCAGACATCAGTCTGTGTGTGGTGTGTCCAGCCATGTGTCTGTGTGTGGTGTATCCAGCCATCAGTCTGTGTGTGTGTAGTGTCTCCAACCATGTGTTTGTGTATGGTGTCTCCAATCATGTGTCTGGGTGTGGTGCCTCCAGACATGTGTATATATGTGGTGTCTCCAGACATCAGCCTGTGTGTGGTGTCTCCAGCCATGTGTCTATGTGTGGTTTCTCCAAACATGTGTCTGTGTGGTGCCTCCAACCGTGTGTCTATGTGTGATGTCTCCAACCATGTGTCTGTGTATGGTGTCTCCAATCATGTGTCTCTGTGTGGTGTCTCCAACCATGTATCTGTGTGTGGTGCCTCCAGCCATATGTCTGTGTGTGGTGCCTCCAGCCATGTGTATCTGTGTGGTGTGTCCAACCATGTGCCTGTGTGTGGTGCCTCCAGCCATGTATCTCTGTGTGGTGTTTCCAACCATGTATCTGTGTCTGGTGTATCCATCTATGTGTCTGTGTCTGGTGTATCCATCCATGTGTCTGGTGTATCCATCCATGTGTCTGGTGTATCCATCCATGTGTCTGTGTGTGGTGTCTCCAGCCATCAGTCTGTGTGTGGTGTCTCCAACCATGTGTCTGTGTGTGGTGTCTCCAGCCATCAGTCTGTGTGTGGTGTCTCCAGCCATCAGTCTGTGCGTGGTGTCTCCAGCCATCAATATGTGTGTAGTGTATCCAGCCATGTGTCTGTGTATGGTGTCTCCAACCATGTGTCTGTGTGTGGTGTCTCCAGCCATCAGTCTGTGTGTGGTGTCTCCTGCCATCAATCTGTGTGTGGTGTCTCCAACAATGTGTCTGTGTGTGGTGTCTCCAGCCATCAGTCTGTGTGTGGTTTTTCCAGCCATCAGTCTGTGTGTGGTGTCTCCAGCCATGTGTCTGTGTATGGTGTCTCCAACCATGTGTCTGTGTGTGGTGTCTCCAGCCATCAGTCTGTGTGTGGTGTATCCAGCCATCAGTCTGTGTGTGGTGTCTCCAGCCATCAGTCTGTGTGTGGTGTCTCTAGCCATCAATCTGTGTGTAGTGTCTCCAGCCATGTGTCTGTGTATGGTGTCTCCAACCATGTGTCTGTGTGTGGTGCCTCCAGCCATGTGTATATGTGTGGTATTTCCAACCATGTGCCTGTGTGTGGTGTATCCAGCCATATGTATGTGTGTGGTGCCTCCAACCATGTGTCTGTGTGTGGTGTATCCAGCCATATGTCTGTGTGTGGTGCCGCCAACTATATGTCTGTGTGTGGTGTCTCCAACCATGTGTCTGTGTGTGGTGCCTCCAGCCATGTGTATCTGTGTGGTATTTCCAACCATGTGCCTGTGTGTGGTGTATCCAGCCATATGTCTGTGTGTGGTACCTCCAACCATGTGTCTGTGTGTGGTTTCTCCTGCCATGTGTATGTGTTGTGTCTCCAGCCATGTGTCTGTGTGTGGTGTCTCCAGCTATCTCTCTATGTATCTTGTCTCCAGCCATCAGTCTGTGTGTGGTGTCTCCAGCCATCAGTCTGTGTGTGCTTTCTCTAGCAATCAGTCTGTGGGTGGTGTCTCCAGCCATCAGTCTGTGTGTGGTGTGTCCAGCCATGTGTCTGTGTGTGGTGTCTCCAGCCATCAGTCTGTGTGTGGTGTCTCCAGCCATGTGTCTGTGTATGGTGTCTCCAACCATGTGTTTGTGTGTGGTGTCTCCAACCATCAGTCTGTGTGTGGTGTCTCCAGCCATCAGTCTGTGTGTGGTGTCTCCAGCCATCAGTCTGTGTGTGGTGTCTCCAGCCATCAATCTGTGTGTAGTGTCTCCAGCCATGTGTATGTGTATGGTGTCTCCAACAATATGTCTGTGTGTGGTGCCTCCAACCATGTGTGTGTGTGGTGTCTCCAGCCATCAGTCTGTGTGTGGTGTCTCCAGCCATTTGTCTGTGTGTAGTGTCTCCAGCCATGTGTCTGTGTATGGTGTCTCCAACCATGTGTCTGTGTGTGGTGCCTCCAGCCATGTGTATCTGTGTGGTATTTCCAACCATGTCTCTGTGTGTGGTGTATCCAACCTTATGTCTGTGTGTGGTGCCTCCAACCATGTGTCTGTGTGTGGTGTCTCTAACCATGTGTGTGTGTGTGTGTGGTGCCTCCAGCCATGTGTATCTGTGTGGTATTTCCAACCATGTGCCTGTGTGTGGTGTATCCAGCCATATGTCTGTGTGTGGTGCCTCCATCTATATGTCTGTGTGTGGTGTCTCCAACCATGTGTCTGTGTGTGGTGCCTCCAGCCATGTGTATCTGTGTGGTATTTCCAACCATGTGCCTGTGTGTGGTGTATCCAGCCATATGTCTGTTTGTGGTGCCTCCAACTATATGTCTGTGTGTGGTGTCTCCAACCATGTGTCTGTGTGTGGTGCCTCCAGCCATGTGTGTCTGTGTGGTATTTCCAACCATGTGCCTGTGTGTGGTGTATTCAGCCATATGTATGTGTGTGGTGCCTCCAACCATGTGTCTGTGTGTGGTGTCTCCAGCCATTTGTATGTGTGGTGTCTCCAGCCATGTGTCTGTGTGTGGTGTCTCCAGCTATCTGTCTATGTGTGTTGTCTCCAGCCATCAGTATGTGTGTGGTGTCTCCAGCCATGTGTCTGTGTGTGGTGTATCCAGCCATGTGTCTGTGTGTGGTGTTTCCAGCCATCAGTCTGTGTGTGTTGTCTCCAGCCATCAGTCTGTGTGTGGTGTCTCCAAACATGTGTCTGTGTGGTGCCTCCAACCGTGTGTCTATGTGTGGTGTCTCCAACCATGTGTCTGTGTATGGTGTCTCCAATCATGTGTCTCTGTGTGGTGTCTCCAACCATGTATCTGTGTGTGGTGCCTCCAGCCATATGTCTGTGTGTGTTGTGCCTCCAGCCATATGTCTGTGTGTGGTGCCTCCAGCCATGTGTATCTGTGTGGTGTGTCCAACCATGTGCCTGTGTGTGGTGCCTCCAGCCATGTATCTCTGTGTGGTGTTTCCAACCATGTATCTGTGTGTGGTGCCTCCAGCCATATGTCTGTGTGTGATGCATTCAACCATTTGTCTGTGTGGTGTATCCAGCCATGTGTCTGTGTCTGGTGTATCCATCCATGTGTCTGGTGTATCCAGCCATATGTCTGTGTCTGGTGTATCAATCCATGTGTCTGTGTCTGGTGTATCCATCCATGTGTCTGTGTCTGGTGTATCCATCCATGTGTCTGTGTGGTGTCTCCAGCCATGTGTCTGTGTGAAGTGGTTTACAGAAGATATAATCATTCCCATGGCTGACGAGCATGTGACCAGCGCCAGTGGCATTAGTGGTGACGTCCAAGATAGATCTAGAATGTTTTTTGCTTTTAGATTTTATGGTGTGGCACATGTCTGGTAGGCCTGCATGATTAGCCCAAGATTTGGCTGTTTGGAGTATAACTACTTGAGACTGCCAATAGTCTAACAGTATACCAGGATTTTTTTAATGGCAATCGATAATCGATGCATTGATGGAAAATATGTCATTAGCTGATTATATTAGGATGATTTACCCCAAAACCTCTCCTTGACTTTGGCAATAAATTGGAAATGTACAATGTAGATGTACTAGTGGGCCTAGAAGTATATTTTTTGGCATAGATCTAAAATTCCACTGCATCTGTCAAATATCAGAATGATTGTGCAACAATTCAATTGCAATTTTTGCTACCAACTATTAAAAAAAATTACACATATTTTGTCTCCAATCGCAGGCGGAAAGGGCAGGGAAATTAACATGGGTGAGATGACCCAAAATCTACAATTTTCAAGTTAACTGTTCAACATTTTCACACCTTATGGCATGCAGTTTTAGGGAGGGAGCTCGAGCCAGGTCAGACCCCCAGTATATCATAATTGTATAGCTTTGTGAATGCCCTGTAGCAACTGTGGTAGATTTATACCACCTGCAGACCAAAAATCAGACAGTGCCTGATATATAAAGCCAGAAGACAGTGGAAATGTGAGTGAAAACATCATTAATATTTGTATGGAATTGTGTCTGGTATGTCTGACTTCACCAGCATAATTATTAGTACTTTTATATACCATACAAGATGAATTTCTCCATCAAAAATAAGAAAATAAATCACAATTGTATTTCTCTCAGCATCATTACTACTTTATCTTTGTCGTGTAGTCTGTATGTCAGCAAACATACATAATTATTATGAACTTTGTTTTTCCATAAATGATTATTCTACATTCCAGAGATTCAGACAGACATGGTGGTGACATGTGACACAGGGACACAGTACAGCTTGGATGATATCTCTGTCGACATTCAACTTGAGCCACCCTGTCTTATTTCCACACCCAAGAAGACTCCATACGATGTCCCATTAGCTGAACCACCATCACCCTCTCCCTCCACCTTGTCGTCACCAGTATAGTCATCCAGTGACTACAGAGCGTCTGCTGACGCATGTCTCGTTCGTGGCCACGTGACAAGAATATCCCTTTTTGTGGTAGAAGTATGGCAAGCTAGTCTTGTCATAAAAGTAGGAATAATAAAAATATGTTAAATATACGAGAAAAAACATTACACCCGTATATAATTCCTACAAATGTTGTTGTGGGCAATATTGTTTTTAGATAACTGAAAGTCCGTAGAACGGCTCTGAATTCAGAAAACGCAAACAAACTGTCAATTAATTTCAAAATTTTTGCCACCCATAAAATTCTGCGTTTGTGTATATTCACCCATTACAGACGGCTTTGACGAACGTCATCACGGCAGTCGATGTTCCTCCCATCTTGGGAAGACCTACAGAATTAATAGTTGTAAACATCCTTGTCAAAATAATTACCAACGCTATAGATTTTTATCCACGATTAACCTTTGTACGTAACAATGGTAAAGAAATTATTGTTCCATACTTTCGTCATGATAACTATCATAACATTGTTGGTTTTTAGGAAAGTTATCTTTTAAAATGTGGAAGTTATATTTTCTCATGAGGGTGTAACCCAATAGAATAATTAAAAGTTCTACGAACGGTCGTAATTTAAGACCACTTGTATTATTTGGGTTGCTTATATTATAAGACATTATTAATTTTGTGACAACGGAAAGACACGATTTACGTACTGAGCTCCGTATTTCCCTTCTCGCTTCTGAGATAGTTGGTTTGTAGCTATGAAATAAACAAATGTCAATAACAGTATTGTCACATCTTTTAGATTAGCATTAATAGACGGGTTCGAGCGTACAGAATCAGCCGTGGTTTTCTCGGATGATTTCTGCAAAATGTTACAGTTAAAAAAAATTCGCTCAACAGTTTCGAGCCCACCCAAAAATATGTGCGTCTGCGTGTTTGTGCGTGCGTGCGTGCGTGCGTGCGTGCGTGCGTGTGTATAATTCCAAGATTCCACTACACCGTTCATCAGAAGTCATGCTTTTGCACGTTGTTTATTTTAGTATGCAGGCATATGGTACGTTATACTAGTATCTTCATAAATAATTGTTACTTTTTTCCCCACTAAATTAATATGTATCTATCTTTCTCTCTCTTCTGGGAAGAAATTGATAGCATGGTCCATATTTGGTACATCCACGTTATTAGACCATCACAAAAGCAAGTGACTCCAAGTGGAAAGCCAATAGTTATGTTTCACCTACCGCATATTTGTACGGTGTTCAGGACGAACTCTAAGAAGTCATCCAGCAACGCATCGCCGCCTGCCAAGAGGAATGTGTACGCAAAAGTTCCATCCCCTGTGACGAAACTGTGTTTCAGTTGTGCTGTTTTATAATGCAGAACATGTCTGGAATGTTCCTTCTTCTTTCGTAGAAGGAATGGGATTATATAAAGGGCTAAGGATTGAAATACGGGCGAATGTGTAGCTACCGGTATACGTACACGTATATTTGTGATTGTTTGGGATATTACTCGGACCTTTAGAATTATATTATGTGCATTATGTTTATGAAATTGTATTAGTATATTGATCCATAAACATAGCAATCATTACGCGTTGTATGTTTTATCGGAGTATATTTATATATATATTTATGCAGAACAACAACGCAAGCCAGGTGTAGATTGAAGTAGGCCAACTTAATGACATGTAGTTTTATTAATAATAATCGTGTAAACATCAATAATCAAGTGACAAATAACCACAGCAAGCATGCCGGCCCCAGACTGCTAATTTCACCTAATATATATAACTCGACATCGTAATAAGTGTGTCAACCAATGGTAACAATATTATGACTACTAAATAAATCACTACAAGCTAATATGTTTATTTTACCATGTGGGTGGGGGTCACTCCGCCCTAATCACCCAACATTCGTGAAAAATTCATAAGGAAAATTATTGTAAAACAACAAACAATGTATAAAGGTTTTACATATCTAGACATTAGTCAACCAATAACTACTAACACATCAGACCGAGAGGTAGGGCCAAACAGCCACACAAATGTACTCGTAAAAAGTACCCGCACTAAAAACCCTGTGTACACAACCGAAAACTTAGTGGAGGGAAAAGCGTTAATGCAAAACCTCGTGTACCAAACTATAACAGGGAAAAGCGTCCAAAAAAAAAATCAAAAACTGTGAACTACCTCTCTGTCTTCAGTGTTTCACAGTGTATCCATACATAATGCACAACTTGATTTATTAGATAGCAACTGGGTAACAACTGTTAACCCAATATTAGGGAGGGAGGGTGGGATTTTTCAAACGGAGCGGAATAAACCGAACAACAAAACTGATCTTGCAATAAAATCAACAAATTCAGCGATAAAGATTAATCAGTAACAATAGAAATTCGGAAATATTTGCAGCGCAAAGGTCTCACAACGACACAAGGTAACTTGGAAATCGAGAGAGGCAGGCTCTAGGTCACGTGGTTGGTGTATCCAAATGGTTAGTTGTATTAACTCTTATAGGTGCGTCGGCCAAAACTGACATATTGTGCTTTATATAATTTGAAAATGTCAAATTGTAATATTCCTGCAAGATTTATTTTTGAATAGTAAATAAGAATACTAATAATAGTATAAACGTCTATGGCACCTATGTCCTCATGAACCTGAGCTCAGAGGCGCAACCAACCAGAATTATTAAACATTATCATGAACAAGGACGCGCAAAGGTCATCATCTCGTGTTACGACCGGTTGTGATGAGAGCACAGTAATTTTTTTAAGGGATGAGGTGGGGTCTCAAAAAGGCATAACAAAGCTTACTTTATGGATAGCGTGTTACTGTGACGTCTAAGCACGGACGTCATTGTAAAACACTACGTAACGTTCCCACGTGGACGTTATGGTAAAACGTTCCGAAATGTCCACGCACGGACGTCAATAATAATAATAAAATTACTTCTTTGGCGCCAATATCCTCGGAAAATCCGAGCTGAGTGGCGCAACAAAACCAAAAGATTAAGCATTCTTATGATCATGTACAATGCAAAAAGTCATCAACCGATGGATGGAGGTGCCAAGAATCTATGGAGGATAGGCAATTTAAAAAAGATAGGTTATCAGGTTACTACGAAATGAAGCTCTATTTTTTGCTGATTTTACGCTGTCGGGAAGTGAATTCCATAGAGTTGGTGCGGCAACAGGAAAGCTCGAGTTCCAGCGTTTGTTTTAACTCTGTTAACAGAAAGTAAATCAGAATCAGACGACCGAAGCTGTATGGGCAGTCTTGCTGGAGTGAGCATTGAATGTAAATATGCAGGTTGGTTGGTTGGTTGGTTGGTTGGTTGGTTGGTTGGTTGGTTGGTTGGTTGGTTGGTTGGTTGGTTGGTTGGTTGAAAGGGCTTGATAGGTAATTGTACAGATCTGTAATATAATGCGATATCGCACAGGGAGCCAATGCAATGCTTTTAGAAGTGGCACTGAGCGTGAGAAACGAGGAGATCGTATAACTACCCTAGCCAAAAAATTGGACACGTTGAAGTTATGAAGGAGGGAATTACAATAATAGAATAAAATCTACTGCTCTGTTGCAATAGTTTTAGCGACAGAAAGTGTCAATGTAAAAAGATGACGTCAAATAAACGAAGAACATGAAGATGAAGAACATCATATAACCTTATAACCTTTCCAGTGAACAAGTGCTAATCATGGCGTTTGTAGGATCTCGCAAAATATAGGGAGGCCGGGGTGGGGGGCAAGCATTGTCACCCATTAGTTTACCATGTTACCGTATGGTGGAGCAACATGTGACATTGGGTAAAACGAAACTTTTAAGCCAAGGGGGTCGTGGCCGAATGCCCCCACAAATATGCGAATTTAGTAAATTGGGTCCAGTAACTTGAACTTTTAAAGTTTTCAAATTTCGACTTATTAAGTCGAAATTTCGATTTATTTTTTCCTTCTACACATGGCAGCAATACGCTTCCGTAGGTAAAACATTGAACTTCTGAGATAAGCTTAGTTGCTCGTGTTTGTATTCTTTTCAGCTTGTCAGTGTTCTTATATTTTAGCCTCTATGCTTGTGTGCAGCATTCGAATGAAAACATTCTCTTCAAAATGTGAGCAACTATGGCAGTATCAGAGTGGTTAAGTTAAGCTTAAGCAGAGCCTAAGTTAAGCTAGTCAGCTCGCATTGGGCTGTGGGCTTGTGTTTTGAAATACTTTCAGAAGGGTGCGATTCAAATGCTTAATTAAATGTCAGTTATCATGTCCCGTTCTCAAAATTAATTCAGGGGAATAGTATACATGTTTATGCCTTGTGCAAGGTAGTAGTGTAACAGGGTGCTCGGTAGTTTCTAAATGCTAAGCAAAATTATCCCCCTGTGTACTGTATTTTAAAAAGACAACGCACTGCAATAATGCGCCTGTGCCATACTGAGGAATGGACACGCATGCGAAGAACACATTAATACATTAATCATTCGGTTCTTTTTGGTTCTTTTTAAACTTAGATACTGCATTTCGCAAAGATTATGTGGGAGTTTCAGTATGGTTTATATATGTAACGATTAAGCATTTAGGCAAGTTCAACTACTGTTATAAAATTTACA
Source organism: Lamellibrachia columna (assembly GCA_963662155.1). Lineage (NCBI taxonomy): Eukaryota > Metazoa > Annelida > Polychaeta > Sabellida > Siboglinidae > Lamellibrachia > Lamellibrachia columna. Next base: position 57,004,575 of record OY759262.1, read on the forward strand.
GGATAATGTTGGCCAAGTTCAGTGACTTTAACATTTCGGGATATGCTTTAACAAACGTTGCCTTTTCTTATAAGTTTGCTTTTAAAAATGCTCTATGGACGACTGTATCTTAGACATCTTATTTGCTGAACTAGCGCTGCTAGGGCATGGTTGCCGATCTGTCCGCTACGCGTGACGTGGTTGCCGATCTGTCCACCAGGCGCTCGACGGACTGTCTACTAACTACGAACCACTGACCTATATAATGATCATTTTATTATTATTATATATAGATCAGTACTACGAACAGAGCTAGCTCTGTCACGAACTACAAGTAAAGCTACGAATTGTGGGAAGTAAATATGCTTTGGCGACGCCTAAAATGTATGTGCGAATGATTTAAAATTACCGTTTATTAACGCAAAATGACATTCGCTGTGCCTGTGGACAACTACTCCCACATCCAACTACCACTTTCCTGATGGCGTGGCAGTCTGGGTGAAGACGCGGGTCTCCAACAATGGTTTGTTCTAATCTCATTCTAAAAGTATACAGGCAGTACGCACTTTAGTTTATGGACATGGTCTTCAATGTTGTGTTATTTTATTGACCATCCTTATAATATGGGGTTCCTTGTGTCTAATATATTCTCAGTTATTATTGTAAACATTTGCAGCATCAAAAGTTTTTGTAACCAGATTGTAGTTTGCCGACATAATTACGAGTTGATTAAGTGAATGTCATGTTTCAGTTGACCTGAGGGCGATCGGCCACACAGGCAAACCAATTATAGTGGACAGATCTCCACCTATTCCAGGGCTTGTTTATGATGGTGACAACCTAAAAACGGATATCTCCTTCCAGTCATCTTCCTCCCGATACAGCGCCAACTGGAACGGGTTTGGAGACCCATAGAGTGGATTGAGTATGTTTATAGAGTGGGAAAATATTCTCAAATTATGATTGTCTGTCCCATTTTTGTTGCTCCCTGCAGCAGTGGGCAGAATGCTGATCTAAAATATGTTGGTTTATTCAAGCATAAACTGCACTGAAGCAGAAAGATATTCTTAGCTGTTTATACAAGGTTTCAGTGTTTGCAAAATAGTTAGAAATTATCAATCAATCAGTTGGTAATTTATTTCTAACAACAGTACAAATTCATGATAAAATTTTTTTTGCAACATTTGGAATTTAGGTATAATTAATAGTTTATTGGAAAGAGTGTGAACAGAAATCCCCTTTAGCCCATCAGAAAACTAACATTGGTCACAACTGTTAGAATGTACAAGTGCCAACTGCCAAGCCTTGTCATATTGCTTAACAAATATGTAATTTTTTTTGGAAGAAATCACTAAGTGGGAACGCCAGTAGATATTATCTACTTAGATTTTCAGAAAGCTTTTGACAAAGTGCCACATCAAAGATTACTACTTAAATTAAAAGCCCATGGTATCGGGGAAGGCATAACTGACTGGATAGAACAATGGCTGACTGACAGAAGACAACGAGTTGTAGTAAATGAAGAAGTTTCAAATTGGAAATCGGTTTTGAGTGGGGTACATCAAGGATCAGTATTAGGACCTATATTATTCTTAATATATATCAATGACTTGGACGACCGTATAATAAGTAACATACTGAAATTTGCCGGTGACACAAAACTGATTAGAAAGGTTAATACTGATGGTGATAAACAACATTTACAAAACGATCTAGACAAATCAGTGAAATGGTCTGAGAAATGGCGGATGTTGTTCAATTTTGGGAAATGTAAATGCCTATATACAGGACATGGGAACTTGAATGTAAACTATAAAATGGGAGATACTGTTCTGGGTACTACTGTAAAAGAAAAGGACTTAGGAGTTACAATAAACACTGATATGAAAGTTTCAGAGCAGTGTGGTATTGCAGCTTCAAAGGGTAATCAAATTCTTGGATTGATTAGAAGAAACATAACAAACAAGGGAAAAAAGTTAATTATACCTCTTTATAAAGCAATAGGTAGACCTCATTTAGAATACTGTATACAAGCATACAGACCATATCGTAAGAAGGATATACATACGCTTGAACGCATACAAAGGAGAGCAACTAAAATTATTCCAGAACTGAGAGACCCTGGTTATGAAGAACGCTTGAAAGAATGTGGTTTAACAACTCTAGAGACAAGGAGGTTAAGAGGAGATCAGATTGAAGTTTTTTAAGATATTGAATGGGTATGAAAATATTGATAGAAATGTATTTTTCTCACTCAAGAAGGATAGCAGAACTAGAGGACATGAGGTAAAATTAGTAAAGGATCAATGTAGATTGGACAGCAGGAAGCACTCATTCCCACAGAGGACAATACATGAATGGAACAAATTGTCTACAGATTGTGTAACTGCTAGCAGCGTGAATATGTTTAAAAACAAGGTTGACACATATCTCAGGAGGGCGGGTTATAAGTAGATGAACGTTGTTATACTCTCGATAAGCCTAAGGCTTCCTTGTCTACTTGCCATCTGGGCCTTTGGCTTGGATGGCAAATCTTGTTAAATATTGCTAACCCTGTTCCTGTTGCCTTTTTTAGACCCAGAAAAATGTACTGCTACATTTGTGCCTCTGCTAATGACCGGTGGTCAGTCAGGTCCAGGAGGGAAGTGTCTTCCTGCAGTGTATCGCCTACAGCTGTTCACTGAAGACAAGAGTTAAGACTAAGAATGCTGCTGGGTTGACATGGTTCATCTGCTTTGTGTGAATTAATATCAGTTAACTTGGTTTAAATAGGTTTATCCCCAGAATACTTGCTTCAGGCTGGACAGTGAATGTTTATAATTTATAATACCAACAGTTAGTTACATAAGAATATATTCCCACATACCATTCTCCATACGGGCATCACCACATCACTAAACTACATTTTAATGCATTATTTACCGTACTTATGACAAATCCTCTTTTTTTCTCCATTTCTAGTGTTGGATGTATGCCATGTTCTGAATGTATGCCATGTTCTAGATATATACCATGTTCTGGATATATGTCATGTTCTAGATATATGCCATTATACAACTTATGCGTTGTAAATGTGGTTTTCTCAGTGGCAAAGGAAATGATTGTTAAAACAGCCGTCCTGCAACAGTGCATTAACACAGCCTTTAGAAGGTGGACTCTCAGTCGGGAGGGGCAGGGTTCAAATCCTCTTGCTGCCATTTCGAAGCCGGGGCAATTTAATTCACTCCTCATTTCTTCAGTTCACTCAACTTTATAAATGAGTATCTGAGTAATAACTATAAAATAGTAGTGGATACATATAAACGAATAGTCTTCACACAGTAATTGCAGCATGGCTGAATGCTTCCCTGAGAACTTGGTCGGTGTTGGAATGAACAGATTTGCCAGGCCATGAAGTGTTTAACAAACACTTTGAAGTCTGAGGCTTTGAACCGTCCCAAGAACTGGATACAGCGATATATATATGAATGTTACCTGTATACAGTAACATGTCACTGCTCTCGTCTACACCAGGTTATCCCGCAGAGTCCTCCACCCTTGACTCGCATGGTCTGGGCTGCTCACCAGAATGGCTGTGGACCACACTACTCCCCAGACTAGCCTACTGGAGTGAGTAGCCGAAACTGAACACAGCAGTAACGTCTCTGTTGCTCGTCCCCATTGACAAATACAATGAGCACTACCATGACATGAAAGCTCGGTATGGGAAACATCTTGTGGAGGTGAGTTGTCCAAAATCCAGTTTAGTGACAATATCTGTCAGACACAAATTTGTTTCTTCATCTGGTGATACATTTTTTAAAGAAGAATTGACACTTAAGAGCACTCTCAGTTCAGTTGTATGTTGTGTGTTGCATATTAATTTAATTTACAAGTAAATTCTTTTAATGAATAAAAAAAATTATGCACACTTTTATTAAACCGACTGTGCATATTATCTTCAAAGCCCATGTCTATTTGTAAATAGTGTCGTGTATGTTATTATAAGCTTCATATTTTCCAGTACTATAATTTTGTATCAAATACTTGTGGCAACCAAACACATTCATCATTCAGGGAAAGTTGTGTCAGCTACATGTTTCTCATTAGATTACTACCCTGGTAACTGAAATTAATAATTTTCATAAATATCATGCTGTGTTTTATTGTTTTCATTCATGTTATGTAGCAGTTAAATTGAAAGGTAATTGCTAATTGTCCTACATAATTTGGACCCACGATTTGTGGTTTTTAGACATGGCCAGAAGGAACTGATCCTCGCAAATTCGTCTATGAAGATATCACCATTGCAGCCTATTTACTGGTGAATTTATTATTACTCAGAACTTCCCCATATTTGACGGGCTGAAGTCACCTTGGATTTGTACACAGATTTGTAGGCAATGTGTGGAAAATATGTTTATCTGTAATGGTACAGTGTACCACTAAATGGTACTGCCAAACTTAAAGTTGCATACAACAAAATGCATAGGCAGATTGTATGATACAACAGAACCGTTTGTTAAAAATTGCATTAATAACTTTGTGCTCTCTTACTTTACATTGATTTATGGTTTTAAAAAATGTGAATATGATATTGAAAGTGATTGTATATAATGTGTGATTAGCTTATTAAATTATGATGGGCGAGGGTGCTTTATGTTGCACAATTGGGATTTTATAGCTTATTTATTTGTACTTAATTATTTATTATACTTGAACTTTAGAAAACAAATTTAATGCATATTTGTATGCATATGATTTGTTAACCGGAAACAAAGGTATTCATATCTGTAATGCATTCATATGTGCATGCAAGCATGCCTTTCGCACACCACAGCAGACAGCCGTTGATGTGCACACACATACACATGCATGCAGGCTGTTGCACATTTTTTATGTGCAGCATTATTTTATGTTGTCCATAATAACCCATGACTCCATGTCCGAAGAAAATACTGTACCCAAGTAAAACATTTGAGGTTCTGTCTAATGCACTGATTACTTATGACTGCGTCTTCCCTAGGTTCTCTGGGAAAGGCGAACAGACAAACAGACATTTGTGGATCTGGGCTGTGGCAATGGATTACTAGTGCATCTACTCAACTCGGAAGGGGTATGTAGTGGCAGGATCCATAATTATTATTTTATTGACTTCTGTGGAATAACTGAAAAGTGTCACCACCTGTTGTTAAACAATTGACGCCATTTTTCAGTTGTTCTACACCAGTCACCAAATGACACCACTAGTGTTAACCCATTAGACCCCGCACATTGAATTATGCGTGTGCTGCTTTTCCCCGGGCAACTGAGGCAGATTTTTAAAATTATGGATGCTTGTAGTTTTTAAGCTGTAGTTTCAAAAGTATTGATATCTTATAATTGCAAGTTATGTTTATTTTGAAGCAAATTTTATTATCTATGCAATGGTGTAACTGTGGTGTATATAAGCATGTTATATGTTGTCATTCTGAGGTGTGGAACTTCGGAAATAATTTCTTTTAACAAATATTGAGTGAAGTTTGACATGATAGTTATATTTTATTACAATAACATCACCAACTGCTGGCTCCACACAAGGAAATGTTCTTCCTATGCATGATACTGCACAAAGAATCCAATTTTGCACAAATGCACATTGCATGTCAGACATCCAAAGCATGTCTCAATTGCACGTCCAGATGGCCGTTTCACTCCGTTTTTGCGACACAACTGATAAGCTCATTTTGATGACAATCAGTTGTTGGAGTTCTCATCAGGGATGTCATCACTACTATTACTTGCCACCTGAAACAAACAAACAGCTACAGTAATGAAAACAGAATAAGAATAAAATTTTGTATCAATTTGTCACATGTCATATCCATCACAACAATGTAAAATTATTTTTTTTACAAGCAGCCGATAATTACAAGACTTTTTTTAATTTACTAATATCTGAAATATAGATAAATATAATTAATTACAAAGACCACTGACGCCGTCAATATAATAAAATTGTCAACAATGTCCAAAGGCAAAACACCACCACGCATCCAGGGGCCGGGCTTGACTGTTTACATGCTCGTCGGGCCAGATGTTTCTGTTTTATTTACGCATTTGCTTTATAATTCATTATATAACAACATGCACAACTAACAACGTAATCTAAGACGAGTAAATGGCACAAAACACACAATGTTAGTGTTGAAACAGTCGACAAGTTGAATAAGGAACTCCGAGGCAGCTTCCGGTTACAATGTCTGATTACGTATGAGCTCCGCTGTTTTAGTAAATTTTTGGCTGTTTACAGTGGAGAAAGGGCGTTTTTCATCCTAATCATATTATTCTAATAGCATACTGATTATCACACCGTGATGTTTAGATGTAAATTCTGAGCTGATGCGATATAAATCCAATCTTAAACTATACATTGACCCATTCGAAATTTCCCACCAAAATTTTCATTCTTCCGGTTAGGTGCACAATGTAAACAACACAGATAATTAAGGCTAGACAAAATTTAGTAATAACGTGCACTCCCAACCTGAGTCATCTATATACTAACAGGCAATTTCAACCAAGGCGTCTTTTACCCAGAGTAGCCCTGGGACAGAAGTACGTTTCTTGTCGAGCACGGCACACTGTCACTATAGTCACAACGCCTTGGAAACCCCTGCACGTACTCTTAGTACAACAGCACGCATATGGTAAGTGTTACATGGAACTTGATTTTTTTCTGGAATTACGGAAATGAGTGAAAATGACCGACAGTGGTCCAAAACAAGATACTGGCGAAAATGTAGCAATTTCTAGCGCTCCAATCACAAAACTAAAAAATAATGGGACTCGGAGAGGTAGCAAAAACTCTGAATCGGGAAGCGATGTTAGAGAAGCTTGGAAATGCGAAGACTGCGAGAAAATCTTTAAAAGTGAGAAAGACAGAATGCTCGAGTGCGAGTACTGTGGAAACCGATACTGCATTAAATGCTTGAAATTTAAACCTGGCGAATATGAGGCAATGGGGAAACCTGGATGCATGTGGTTCTGCTTAAAATGCAAACCAAAAATAAAAAAAAATATTCTCAATGAGAAAGTTATCAAAGAGCGATGCAAGATGTATTTCAAAACTATGAACACGAGATTTGAGGCCATAGAAAAAAAATGGATGCTAAATGCAATAGTAAAGAAGTAAAAGAAATCGTAAGGCAGGAAATGGATGCATTACATACATGCAGACCAAATGATGATGAAAGCAGGAACCTATTAACCACCCAAAATAGTGGAATTGTTGTGGAGGAAACAGTAAGAGAAATCAATGAAAGAAAAAATAGGGAAACAAATTTTCTTATATTCAATGCCCCAGAACCAAAAACAAACCTAAAGGAAGAGAGAGTGACGATAGATATGGAGTTTGTTGAAGGGTTGTGTAATGAGGTGTGCAATCTGAACCTAGATGTAAAAGATGAGATAACCAAAGTTATCAGGCTAGGTAAAAAACAAACAGACGGAGATATGGGTGATACTGAGCAAAAACCCAGACCTATTAAGGTAGTAATGAAAGACACTAACAAAAAGATGGAATTGTTCAAACGACTATCAAACTTAAGAGATGCGGAGGACAAATATAAATGTCTCAGCATCCAGCACGACTTAACAAAAAAAGAAAGAGAGGAAGGAAGGAAACTCCTAGAGGAGGCCAGGACAAAAGAGATAAATGATGACGGGAAATGGTTGTACAGGGTGAGAGGCCCACCATGGGCCAGAAAAATTGTAAGATTCAAACCTCGAAGGGACGAGGAGTAAGACAAGAAAGATCATCTAACCAGAAAAACACGGTAAATACAAATTATACACATAAACAGTTAAAATGTTTCTACACCAACGCTAATCAATAAATTTACTGAGTTCAAAGCTCGAGTCGAATCACATAAGTGTATGGTGATTGCAATCACTGAGGTTAAACCGAAAAACCAGAAATTTCTATTAAACACAGCTGAACTGGGTTTGAGTGACTATGATTTATACCATAACATCGATAAGCAAGGACGAGGTGTTTGTATATATACCCACAAAACACTAAACGCAAAACCCTTCGTATCTTTAGGAACCAACTTTCAAGAATCGATATGGGTTGAGATAAAATTAAACAAAAAAGACACTTTTCTGATAGTATGTGTATATAAAAGCCCGGGCAGCTCTGGCACCAATAATGAACAATTAAATTAACTGATTAGTGAGGCAATGAGCTATAAACAATCACATCTTCTCTTGCTTGTGGAGATTTTAACTACCCCAACATAGACTGGCAAAACTGGTACACACTCTCAGAGAATACTAATAGCCCAGACACTAAATTTAAAGAAGGAATAAGAGATAATTTCCTCTTCCAACATGTCACACTCCCAACAAGGGGGCGATTAGGAAATAAATCAAACATTCTTGATTTAGTTTTCACCAATGAAAAAGGTATGATAGATGATATAGTGTATGAAAGCCCACTTGGTAAGAGTGATCACTCTGTCCTCATCATTACATTTAGGTGCTATGCAGAAATAGCAAGCAGTACTCGACTTAAATATTATTACGACCAAGAGGATTATGATAGTATGAAGACGAAACTAGACCACACAGACTGGGGCGAGATACTTGGCACGAGCACTATAAACCATCAATGGTTAGGTTTTAAAGAATATATTAAAAAGATAGAGGATAAATTCATCCCCATCGACTTGTGAGTAATATTAACAGACATAAAGGAAAAGTACCCCTAAACAAGGAATCAGTAAAGAAAATTAAGAAAAAACACATTTTATGGAAACGTTATATGGAGACAAAAGAAGGAAAATACTATACTGAATATTGTAGGGCTAGAAATCAAGTCCGTAAATTAACGAGGAGGATACAGAAGGAATTTGAGATGAAGCTAGCAACAGAATCTAAGACAAACCCAAAAGCAGTATGGAAATATATGAACTCCAAAAACAAGAATCGGGAAGGTGTTTCAGATCTGAACACAGACCCTAAAGATCCTAAATCTAGACTCACAGATTCTGATAGGGAAAAGGCAGATGTCTCAGGACATTTTTTTCAAGTGTTTTTACTATAGAGCCATATGGTGATATCCCTCATATTCCACCAGTGAAGTTAAGGCACAACATGGAAGAATTGACTATTGATGAGGAAATGATTAAAAAAAGACTTGATAACCTTAATGTGTGTAAATCGGTAGGGCCAGATGGTGTTCATCCTAGGTTGTTGAAAGAGCTATCTAATCATCTATGTAAACCACTAGCTAGGCTATTTAATAATTCACTGGCTGTGGGTGAACTACCAAAGGAATGGAAACAGGGAAGGATCTCAGCCATATTTAAGAAGCGTCATCGAAAAAACGCAGGAAATTATAGACCAGTCAGCTTAACAAGTATAATGTGTAAATGTATGGAACAATGTGTCAAAGATCATATTGTCAATCATATGATAAGGAATAAATTATTTAGTACGCAACAATTTGGTTTTATTAAAGGTCGATCTACGGTACTCCAATTATTAAATGTTATTGACTCATGGACCAAAGCTTTAGATAGAGGGGAATCTGTAGACGTTGTATATTTGGATTTCATGAAAGCATTTGACACTGTCCCTCACAAAAGATTGATAGGCAAACTTAAATCATATGGAATAGAGTATTACACACTAAGATGGATCCAGGCGTTCTTGTCTGACCGGGTACAGCAGGTCAATGTAAATGGTACAAATTCTGAGTGGGCAAATATAACAAGTGGTATTCCACAAGGCCAGTGTATTAGGACCGATACTATTTGTTTTATACATAAATGATCTTCCTGAGAATATAGTTTCAAATGTATATATGTTTGCGGATGATATAAAGATTTTCAAAACGATTACTAGTCCACGTGACCAGCGTATACTACAGAACGACTTAGATTATTTAACATCTTGGTCAAGTAAATGGTTATTAAGGTTCCACCCAGATAAATGTAATTTAATGCACGTAGGGAAAACAATACAGCAAGAGTATGCATACAACATGAAGATAGATAATATTGCCCATGAATTAGGAGTAGAAGAACAAAAAGACATTGGGGTTATAATTGATTCAAACCTAGAATTTGATAAACACATCAACCAAAAAATAAACAAAGCAAATAGTATCATGGCAGTTATTAGAACGTCCTTTACAACCCTAAATCAACATAATTTTGTGCCATTATATAAAGCTTTAGTTAGGAGTCATCTAGATTATGCAATATCAATATGGTCCCCTTATAAACAGAAATACAAAGATGCCATCGAAAATGTGCAAAGACGCGCAACAAAACAGCTTCCTGGTATGAAGAATATTTCTTACGACGAAATACTTCAGAGATTGAAACTTCCTACACTTGCATATAGACGAACTCGTGGTGATATGATTGAGGTATATAAACTGCTCCATGGGAAATATGACGGTGATGTATCTAACATTGTAAAGCTGCACAAAGACAGTGATACAAGGGAAGAAACAAGGGGGCATAGATTGAAATTGTTTATAGAACGTGCTTGTACAAATGTTAGAAAAGAAAGCTTCTCACTTAGAGTTACCAGATTATGGAATGATCTACCGGAAGTAGTTGTAACTGCCCCAAGTGTCAACTTTAAAAACCGTCTAGATAGACCTTGGAGTACTGAGGAGTTCTCTACAACTACAAAGCTGCCTTGCAAGGAAGTCGTAGAAAATTCCATGGGATAATTGAAGATCTGACCACCGAGGCCACCGCCTACGGTCAGGAAGAACCTAAGTAAGTAAGACAGTGACCAGGCTACTTTTGGACGAAGAAAACCAACCGACGCCATCTTCAATTTATCGCTCACTCAGTCAAAGGGGTAAGACCACAGTTGACCTTCCTGTTTATTGTTTCACACGAATGTAGGGCGTATTAAATTGCGATATGTGAATTTAAAGAATTCATACGATGTGACATAAGTGCAATTGAGCAGGCATATTCACAGGTTTGTTTGTAGAAGCTATTGGCTGTGAAATGGTGCATTTTGTGGAGAGTTTAAAAGGCGGAGGGATTTATGGGAATTTTTCTGCTAGGGGCCACGTGGGCGCATGAATACAAGGCTATTTTTGTCAAAATTGATGGGCATCGCACGTCGGGGCGTTTTAAAAGAGCTGGAGGTATGTGATTTTGATAAAACTTGGTCAGCATGTCAATGAGATGATGGCAGTTGCTGTGAAAACGTTTCAGAATTTTTAGTGGTCACGTTTTCTTATAATCTAACAAAACGTTAACATGGCCACCAATGCAATTTTCAACTGTGGTCTGACTCCAAATAGACGGAAGTCGGGGTCACAAACACGGTTATAAAATGTTGATGTGCTTATGTTTTGGTCGTTGTTATTAGCTTAATTGTGGATATTACACGTAATTTGGATGAAATTATTAGTTTGTTATAACAAATTTCTTATAATTTTTATAATTTGCAATTATGATAATATAATTAGGGCTCATATTTTGGAAAATAAATAAATAAATAAAAACGGTAGCTAACCTGTCCCATTTTGTGTGTGTTTGACTTAGACAATTGTCGGTGTCAGACTAGATAATATTATATTATTATATATATGTTATAGATTCCATCTAGTGAACAAGATCATTACTGGTTAAACGCCGCTACTATTTAAACTGTTTAACAGTCTCCCTTAGGAGGTGTCTTATAACCGATCTACTAAATATAAAACATGTCAAATAAATGTACATTTTAGTTTTGTACTATAACGTTTGATGTGCACGAGCTGATATATTGCGCAAGTTGATGTTTAATATGATATTTCATTGCTAATAAATATAATTTTTTAATTTTTCATATGCTAAAATAGCATTATAGAAATTGTGGTAAGCTAAAAGTGTACAATAAGCAATTTTTAATATCAACAAAAACTGTTGCCTTTCCAAAATGTCTATTCACCACATATCAATACCAATTTCATGTTGTGTGCAGTACTTTGCAACCCTAACGGTAGCTAACCCCATCTTTAGCTAACCACATGAATGGTTAACCCCATCTCTAGCTAACCCCATCCCTAGCTAACCTTAACTCTGAAGTGGTTAACATAAGATATAATCATTCCCATAGGCACAGGTTGATAGGAGAAGTGAACAGTTTGCTTGGAAAAGGCAGACAGCAGTAGCAATCACGAACATCATGATACAGATCGGATGCCAAAATGGAAAGTTTGCAAAAATTAGGGGGTATGACATAAGTATGTGACGGAACAGGTAACCATTTTGGACTAGAGCGATCATTGGTGGTATTTGTCTTGTGGCTCAGTGCATTAGCAACATTGTGTAACAAATTTGGACAGAATAGTTGTATTTTGGTTGTGTCACACCCACTGGAAGCACTGCGTAGATCAGCATTTTCAAATCTGGCCGCGACTGGCATCTGGTCATGTGATACCCTTTTATGGTGGCGTATCGAAATCAAGCCGTTCGCCTTGTATCTTATCAACTAGAAGTATGAAAGCAGTCACATAAACAATAAAATTGGACAAACCTGAATCATTGGAATTTACCCTAAATCCTGTTAAATGTGAAAAATGTCAAATTTTCTTACAAAGTTATGCCACGTTTGGTTTAAAATCAAGCAATTATATGAATACTAATTTAAAAATAAACTCATTAGTATATTCAAAGGGACAGTAAGCAGGCTTCATTGGTTCGCAGTGCTATGTAAATCTAGTGTACATGATCTATGATTTATCAAGTGTCAAAATCTACCTATAATTAAATTATGTGACTGGTTTTCAGCTAATAATACGGACAAAGAATTGTTTAGACTTGGCTGTCAAACAAATAATAATGACTTGACAAGTAGGAGTGTTCCATAATGTGTCTACATATACACTGTGCCGCAACTTGACATAAAATTTGACACTTTCTGAAACAAAAAAATTCCCTATTTGGGGTAAGACCACAGTTGACCTTCCTGTTTATTGTTTCACACGAATGTAGGGCGTATTAAATTGCGATATGTGAATTTAAAGAATTCATACGATGTGACATAAGTGCAATTGAGCAGGCATATTCACAGGTTTGTTTGTAGAAGCTATTGGCTGTGAAATGGTGCATTTTGTGGAGAGTTTAAAAGGCGGAGGGATTTATGGGAATTTTTCTGCTAGGGGCCACGTGGGCGCATGAATACAAGGCTATTTTTGTCAAAATTGATGGGCATCGCACGTCGGGGCGTTTTAAAAGAGCTGGAGGTACGTGATTTTGATAAAACTTGGTCAGCATGTCAATGAGATGATGGCAGTTGCTGTGAAAACGTTTCAGAATTTTTAGTGGTCACGTTTTCTTATAATCTAACAAAACGTTAACATGGCCACCAATGCAATTTTCAACTGTGGTCTGACTCCCAAAGATCGAGCCACATAAATCTTACCTCCACATCCATCTCAGAAGCACTTTCATCCGAAGATTCATCTCTAAAATCGCGCAAACTTCATCTGCAATGAATGTATCTGTTCTACGAGAAACGGCCATTTTCAAAGCCCACCAGTGCTCGACTTAAAACGCGATTATCTTCGAAACTCAATACGACCATATGTTAATTTTACCCACAATTCATAGCTAAGATATGTAGAATTCCGCTAGTTTTAGTTTCATATCAATCCACCCGATGACGCCACCTCCACAGCCTTTTTCCCCAGCGGACGCTTGCTTACAAGTGGGCCTGAACATCCACAAAGGAAAGACCAAGGTCCTCAGGATGAATGCAGCCAGCACTGACCCAGTCACACTGGAGGGGAATGCACTGGAGGAGGTAGAGACCTTCACATACCTCGGCAGTGTCATCAACAAGCGGGGCGGCACAGACGCAGACGTCAGAGCAAGGATAGGCAAGGCAAGAGTGGCATTCCTGCAACTGAAGAACATCTGGAGCTCCAGAGTACTGTCATCACGCACAAAGATCCGGTTGTTCAACTCCAACGTGAAGATGGTCTTGTTGTATGGAGCAGAGACATGGAGGATAACCAACACCACCATCAACAAAGTGCAGACCTTTGTCAACAACTGCCTGAGAAGAATCCTCCAGATCCACTGGCCAGACACCATCAGCAACAGTGAATTGTGGGAAAAGACACAACAACGACCTGTCGAAGAGGAAATCAGAAGAAGAAGATGGGCCTGGATTGGCCACTCGCTCCGAAAACCAGCAACAAGCACCACCAGGCAAGCGCTGACATGGAATCCTCAAGGCAAACGGAGAAGAGGACGACCAAGAAACACGTGGCGACGGGACCTCCAGGCAGACACCAGGAAGATGGGCTACACCTGGAACCAGTTAGAGAGGATGGCCCAGGACAGGGGACTCTGGCGATCTGTTGTCGACGGCCTATGCCCCAAGAGGGGCGACGGGCATAAGTAAGTAAGTAAGGACGCTTGCGGGCGCCGTGGGGAAAACAAGGTCGGACGCTTTCGGACGCGTGGGATCTAATGGGTTAAGCAGTTACATTATTGTCTAGAGATACACATTTTGATACACTTATAAGAAAAGATTCCTTGACGTTTTTCGGTGGCCCATTTTTTTCAAGCATACTGTATGCTTATTAGGTCGAATACGGTAACTGTCGTCGTGACAACACAATACTTGATTGTCATTAATCTTCTAGTTGTTGTGTGGCTATGAACAATCCACCATATTATAATAGAAACAGTAATAATTAGCATGTTTTATCATCGATAGGACATAATGGTAAAATTAATTATGTTATCAGATATTCCCATTTATAAAGGAAATCCTTCTGTTGTTTTTTGCTTTCTCATGACAAGCATTGCATTGATGTTTTATACTGTGTTTTGTATCACAGCATCCTGGAATTGGAATTGATGTCCGACGTCGGAAGACCTAGGATATGTATGGGCCTGAAACCCACCTGCAGGTGTGTGGCCCACAAACTTCAGTACACTCATCCTAGTTTGTGACAATGTTCAAGGTGGTAGATAACAATGAAGTAATGATTTTCTTCTAATCACAGCTATTAAGATTTACTTACTTAAGTCTTAACGTTTCAGCTAGAAGAAGAGAATTGTTACTTCAGTAGTCATAGTGTCTACTCCTGCTAATTATTAGAAACATTTCAAACATGTACACAATCAAGTATGACCTATATAGCTTGTTGGATGTTATTTGCAACTATTTGTACATATTCATATAAAACATCCGCACACCAGTTAATATGACAGCATATATAGCATCATTAATTTCACTTTGTATATGTGCATATATGTTTTATGACATTCGAACACATACGCACATGCGCGCGCACACACACACACGTGATCCCATATATATATAGCATCATTCACTGTAGTTTTTCCTTCTTCAGGAGTGTGCAATCACACCATCTGATTCAAACCTGTCTCCTGAGAATGACTGGATCCTTGTTAACCATAGTGATGAACTGACGCCGTGGATACCAGTCATTGCAGCAAGGTAGTGTGTTCTTCCAATTTGTCCAACTAAACACATTGACCACATCTGACACAGTTTACTATGTAGGGTGATTGTAGACACAATGTAAAAAAGATAAAGGTACGTTCTTATGTAGCGTTGACGCGGTATCCAGTCCTTGCGACTGTTCATAGCACTTTACACCCCAGCAGACCTGTTCATTCCAACACTAACTCCACTTCTCTAAGAAGCATTCAGCCATGCTGCAATTACTGCGTAAATACTATTCGACCTCGTATTCATTCACATATCCACCAATGTCTAATTTACAGCTGAGTGAACCGAGGCAAAGTGGAGTAAACAAAATTGCTCAAGCACAGTAGAACAGATATTTATTTTACGAAATATTATAGAACAGGTAGTGGAATGGCAGGCAACTCTATACATCACGTTTGTGGATTTTGAAAAAGCATTTGACTCAGTGCACCGAGAGAGTCTATGGAAAATTATGGAGAGCTATGGAATTCCATGCAAGATAATCCACATGGTACAGATGTTATACGAAGATAGTGAATGTGCAGTGTTAGACGAAGGTGAGGAATCTGAGTGGTTCAAGGTCAAAACTGGAGTTAAACAAGGAGATGTAATGTCTGGATTTATCTTCTTGATAGTAGTGGGCTGGATAATGAGAAACACAACAGCGGGAAACAAAACAGGAATAAGATGGAACTTCACGTCAAAACTAGAGGACCTGGACTTTGCCGACGACATAGCACTCATGTCATCATGCTACACACACATGCAAACAAAGACAAGACAACTGAATCAATTTGCAGCAAGGACAGGACTAAGAATAAATAAAAAGAAAACTCAAATATTGAGGATAAACAGCAAGTGCGAAAACAGAATACTAATCGATGATCAAGAGCTAAAGGAAGTGGACAAGTATAACTACCTTGGTGCGAACGTTAGTAAGCAAGGAGGAGGCGGCGATGACACTGTTAACAGAATTTGTAAAGCGAGGGTATCCTTCATGAAACTAAAGCAGATATGGAGTTCAAATATATACACATTGAGATCGAAATTGAGGCTTTTTAACACACTTGTTAAACCAGTGTTGTTGTATGGAAGTGAAACATGGAAAATTAACGAAGGAGACAACAGAAAGTTAGATACATTTTTTTTCAAGTGTTTAAGACGAATCCTACAAATTCGATGGCCATACGTTGTATCATATCGAGATATTCTGGCAAAAACAAAATTGAAGACAATCAGCAGTGAGGTCAAGATAAGAAGATGGAAGTGGGTAGGACATATCCTACGAATGGAGAAGAACAGCAATTGTGAGACTGCACTGACCTGGACGCCTGAAGGTAAAAGAAAGGTTGGGCGACCAAAGACAACATGGCGATCAACTATTGAAAATGAAAGACGTATACTGGGCTGGAATAGCTGGAACGAAGCCAGACGTGTAGCAGCTGACAGAACAAGATGGAGGAGATTCACTTCGGCCTTATGGGCCACTGGGCCCGAAGAGGATAGGTGGTGAGGTGAAACTAACTGACAAAGTTTGTTGAACTGAAATAAAAAAATTATTTTGTCCATATATCATGTTTTGCCAAAGTTCCTTTTAATTTAACTTATTAATTATATTTTTTATTTAATAAATTGTGTAGTTTTTGTAGTTTTTATGCATTCTATGTTAAGCACATTGAGCTTCCAAGTAAACTGCGTTTAACAAAAATTATTTGTTATTAATATAAAGGCTACAGAGATATTTATAGAGGTTTTGGAGTTTTGGTAAATGTTGATATGCCTAAAACATATTTGGCTTTAAGTGGTATGTCATGAAAACAATAAATGTTACTTATGTGTACTAAGTGGATATTTTTGATAAACCGTTTATTGCATTGCTAAAATTCGATGAAGATTGTAACTTATCAAGTTAAGTTGTTCTTCACCATGTAGGTGTGTTTTGTGGGAAGTCGACGCATTTACACCAAAGGGTCATTGGAGGAGAAGTGTTGTCAGATCCAAGCGTACATTGACTCGCGGTGCCAAAAGAAGGAGTCAACAATGAACTGTACGAATAGTGTATAAAAGTAGTTATATGTAATTAATATTAAGAAATATGTGTCACCTAGATGTGTCACCCAGATGTGAGCTCAATTAACATATATCCTAGGAAACAATAATAAACAAATCACTGTGGCGACAATGATCACTCTCACGCACTCACTCACTCACTTGGTCCTCTTCACTGCCACTGGAGTATAAGAAACCAACAAATCTCCTTCAGCCAGCACGGTCTAAGAATAGCCAGCCAAGTTCGATGCAGGTCTTCCCAGCCTTCTTCATCTCAAGAAACATATACATATAATTTTGTTGTGTTTTTGTTTTACAGTTGTAGAATATTGTATGATGCCAACATAGATTGTGTACAAACTTTTGTGTGTTATTGGGAGAAATAAACGTTCCCTGATTCCTACTTCATCAGGTAACCTACCCACAATTCCCTGTGCGACCCCTCCAAGTGACATCAGTGCTGATGCAGCAGTGACGGGAGACAAGCCCAAGGACGTGGTTCAGGGACAGACCTGGGCTGAACACTTCCAGGTGAGAAGTCGTACTGAGAAGTCCCACAACTGCATTGGGGTGGACAAGGACGTCATTGAGAGAATTGTGTGGCGGGTCTTTGAGGAGTTACTGGCAGATCCAGCAGCAGAAGTCAGAACTCTCGCAGATGGACGCTCCTGGAATGCCGGGGGGTAGTGAATGCTTACCGAGTTCTTCCTTACGATGAGTGTCAGATTGATCAAATTAATTAAGTAAATAGGTGGATGTGCGCAGTTTATTTATTTATAATGTTTGTGTTTGTATTAGATTCATAGACATATTTTACCTCATTGGTGTATTTAGATTCATAGACATATTTTACCTCATTGGTGTATTTAGATGTGTAGATGTATGTTAATAAATTGTGCATTTGTAGGTACATTTTGTCTCATCAGACATTGTACCACTGGATTTCCTTATCACATTTTGATGTTTTGCATCTTTTATAGGGAATGTTCAACGATTTTCATTAGTTGACTGAATGAATGTTTTACAGGCCATTGAGAAATTGAGTTGATTACTATTTCTAACATCTTGATTGCTTAAGACATATTATCCGTACAAAACATATTACTGTTGTGATCTTTTAAAATTTTAATATTCGACAACGCCATATAAAATCAGACCGACAACATTTTATTCACTGTTGTAGGTGAAGTATAATTTTTTGTATTAAATGATTGGTCCGTCAAATTCCTGTTTAATACAAATTCTGCCAGTAAATAATATGTTGCAGCAATAAAGATTAAAACATGAACTATAACATTGTTAATTTAGATGTACTTTGATGTCGATAAATTCAGAGAATTGGGCAATTTTAATTATCCATAACCCCCAACTGGTTCCGTATCAGTTAACTAATGCAGATCTTTGTACATCCGTTCAAGTTATTGGTGGCACATAACCTGGGGTCTCTCTTGCAGGAAGTATTGCACTCCCTGTCATAGCGACGTGGTTCGACAATCCAACACTTTGTCATTTCAAGTCAGAATGTGGCGGTCTACAAACACTGCTTCGAAACAAACACCAAATATTTCATGGTTTGTTTCCGGCATATTACATCATTGATACATTGCATGAATCCTATGTTGGTGACTGGTGTTAAGTTTGAAAATTGAGTCATCAGCATACATTATGTGATTAATCAAATGTCCATTCACATTACAATCTACATGACATACTTTGAATGGATAAATGATCCGGTTTCTTGGTTATTAATATTAAGCATAATTACCTCTCAAGAAACTTTGTGTTCTTTCTGAATATTTCGACTGCATCTCGCAGTCTTCTTCAGCAGACTGAAGTTACGGATGTGTCACATGACCAATGTCATGTGACACAAGCTGGAGTAGGACTCGTGGGAGCTCTTGGCCAACGTCTCGGTTCAGCGTAGGTTTCTTTCTGTGGATGTTAATCGCCGCCTTTATTTTTCTCCTGTGCCAGTTCTCGTGGTCTAGAATGTTAACGTCCTTCATAGAACACTGATGGCCTGTGTTCAGTTTGTGAAAGCAAGGTCGCGAAAACCAATTCTTCTTGCAAGTAGTATAAACTGTCACCGATAATTTAATTTGAAATTGTGTTAATGAACATTTAAAAAGTTACCTACAATGGTAGCACTTTTATGTTTGGATAACTAAGGAAAAATAGTTCGCCGTTAGCGTGTTCTGTCAACCCCGTGGATGGTTTCGACGTGATGATTTGCTTTATAATCTTAATAGTTTTTAAGGATCAGAAAGTTATGGGTTGTATTTTGACAAGGCGTACCAAGACTACCTAGATCATCATAACAGCTCTTGCACCCGCATTGTAACAATGATCAAATTCATGAGCCTTCATGACGGCAGTGGCTTGGCAAGTGTTGGTTTTAATTGGATGGCAGTTACATATCTAGGATCTCGCAAAGAGGGAGGCCAAGGGGAGCAAGCGTATTCACCCAGGCATGCTACCATGTAGCACGGGACATGGCCCAATCCACCCCACCCCCTACCCCCACCCCCTACAACCACTCCCACCCCCTGAGCCGGGAGAAGGTGGCTTGCATGTAACAACGTGTCTCGTCTTCTCCGGCCCAGGGCGAACTGCGCAGACTACTATGTAAAACTCGCTTAGATTGTTAAACTGGGAGTGACACTGGCCATAGCGCCCCCTAGTGACTAGCCTAACAAATATATAAACAGCTAAATCCACCAGGGTTACACAAAGAACGAGCATTCAGTGTGAGGAAGATCGAGAAAGACGTTCGTTTCGAGTTGGCTCAGAGCACAATATGTGCATTGCTCTCTATCAAAATGAACATCGACGTGCGCCCTTCACTCTACATGCAGACGTCCAGGTGCTGCAAGCAGCGAGGAGTGCAGCTGTAACTTAATACAACCGTGAACACCGAGATTGTTGACCGTCAATACGTTTTTCATAGGAACCATGTTTATGTGTTTTTTTTAACATATACTTTATGAATGTGTTATGCACACAAGTGTACGTTGCTGTGCGTGTGCGCTTTGTGCAAGTACATACAAATAGTGTTTGTTCGCTTTGTCCCTCGAAAGATACGACTGTTTTGACACTTATGCAACACGTGTAAATGGTGTAGCTGAAGCACAGAATGTGATGCAGTGTCGACGACAGTGTAGGCGTGACGTACTATTTATTTATTTATTTATTTTATATACCCACATCGGGGGGAATGGTGGGCGGGTCGAATTAAGCACAGTCTCGCCGCGGACCGAATAACAAATTGCTCCGTAGGCAGCCACGTGGCGCGCGGGCCGGACCGCATGCTGACAGAAATATATCTTGGATGAGATAGCTAATATATGTTCAAAATTGCTTACGCGGCGCTAGGTACTAGAATCGATAATTAAATTATACAAATATGCTATCATGTTTTTCTGTGTTGTGTTTTAATGAATAAATTTGGGTCTAAATTTGTAAAAACTAGATAGGTTTGCAAAATGAATGAGGTTATATAAAATATAATAAAATTATTCATTCATTTGCAATCATAATATATAATAAAAGGTAAAAAATATGCATTTGCTAAATATTGCATGCATAAGTTTTAGGTTAGGTTTCTCTAACTCGGTTAGTAGAAAGTCGGGGCAGTGGGCCACACTCGAGTATCCGGGCCTTGTGCAGTGTTGCTTCAGCTAATGCAGTGTGTGTGGGTGCCTGTTGTCATTAAGTATTATATAAAGTAAGGGCATTAGATAAGGTTTTTTCCGTTAACTTGCCATCAATGTATAATTCCTTTATTATATACACAATTGCGGTAAACACTGCATGTATTATGCAAGGACGAGAATCGTTGTTAAATTTTCAATTGTCGTTTGTTTAAAAATGTATTCAATAACAATTATTACAACATATGCTATAAATATTATTATTATTATTACTACTACTAGTGCTATGGTTAATACAACACATTGTGAGATAACATCTCTACAACCACTGATAACAATATACGAGTATAAATTGAAAAGAGACACCGCAGAAAGGAAATCGAATATCTTTGAAACACGGAGTCCGATACTACGACGATAAATCCCGTTTGTATGTGCAATGTCTGCAGGCGACCGACCTTGTGCCTCACGAATCAGACTGTTCGTCCACCGTCGCTCTCGTCAACGGAACTCTCAACGTCCTTTGTAATAAACATCAATGTCCTAACTCGGATCGTCCCTGTCGACGTCGATAATTGGGCAAAGAAGGGTAACCGTTCAAGTACGAAACAACTCTAGGATATGTTGAGTCACATACGACGTTATCGACACGCTGACCTCCGTATTCCGTCGTTGATCTGTGTCAGTGTTGTCACTTTGCGTAGCCGCAAACGTGAGTGGCCGGTTTATACACCAGCACAACTCCACATGACTTAGGAAAACATCTCTTGTTGTTATCACACTGGATGTAGTCGTGTGGATTTGGTGCTTCAAAATAGAAACCATGGGCAGTCGTGTTCTCGTCGAAGCAGGGATTCCGTGTGTCGCAATTGTACATCAAAGCTGCAAACAACACAATAACGCAACATTATATAATGTTTGTCGATACGGGAGTAACTAAACATCTTCAAAGTCAAACACAAATATGACAAACGTTAGGTGACTATCTTAAAATGGTAGGCAAATGTGTTAAATGGTGCAATCATAAAGCATTCGAAAACCCAATTTATACTATCTGACGCATTTTGTATGAATTGCGTGGAGGCAGAAATAGCATTACCCATGCTTTATTCGACATAACACGTTCTGGCCCGTTCTTGGTCGAATGTATAAGCAGTCACAGAACACTACAATACAAAGTAAATTAAAATGATGATATTGTTATATTGGTACAATGTGTTCAGAAGAGGTCGCCACTTACCACAGTTGGCGCCGACGAAGCCCGATGCACAGTCGCAGGCCTCTGTGATGCCTGGACATACGCCGTTATTTTGACAGTCAGCGTCTTTCTCACACTGGAAAGCTGCAAAATGTTAATTGTCTGTTAAATAACACATTTGTGAGGTTAGCTTGTTCATTGTTCAAACAGATGTTGGACTCATTCGCGCAATAATTGAAAGATCGTTTGTTCAATTCACTGGCCAATTAATTATAATGTATTAACACAAATGTATTATGTACTAAAACAAATTCTAATCGCCGTTTAACATAACGCTGCTAAGAATGAATGATATCAGCTTGCTTCACAAACTAGACGATTAGAACCCCGTGGTGTTAACATAATATACATATATGATTACTCTCTCGATGCGCCGTATCAAGATAGCTATCAAGCATTAAAGTCTAGTTTCCTAGTTATGTGATTGTACTGATTTAGTCTGAATGAGTCCATTACATTATGTGATGTCAAACTTGCACGAACATCGATGAGCATTACGCCAACAACTGTACACTTAAAT
>OY759262.1:57034989-57079989 GCA_963662155.1 Lamellibrachia columna
TCGCGCAGACCAATTATGCATACAAAACACTGCGCGAAATGTTCAGCAAAGATACACAATACTTGGACATTTAAAATATGATCTGCTTCGCCCTGTATCTCCGTGAACATTTCGTATTGGTTCAAACAGCCCGTCAATATTTGGCGCATTTCGATTTCGTGGTGGGAAAATATTTCAATTGACACTAGATAAACCGTTTTGTTTGTATTCCCGTTTACATGCGTAATGCAATCGTAATAACTAGTACTAGTAGTACTTTTTTAACGTGGCTGAAACGCAAAGACATGCACGTTAATCTTGACTGAAACACAACGTAGTACATGGGCCGTGGTCAGTGTGGCTGATCCACAATGACATACATGGTGGTCGTGATTGTATGTGAAATACAAATAACTACGTGTTAGGTATGGCTGAAGCATAAAATAAATCCATGGTCGGCATGCCTGAAATACAAAGTAAAAAAAATCTTCTTTACCAGCATATGACGTATTTGATGGAGTGAAAATGTAAATGACCTAGCCGAAGAGCGCATTTCGCGAAACTTTTATTCATTAAAATAATTAATATACCAGTCAATTCCCTTGTTGTCTTTGAATTAAGGTGTATTCAATAAAACATTCATTTTGTAAATTGGAACATTATGAAACAGACAACCGTTTTTTTTCCATAGACAAGTTATATAACTAAATCACGTACCGTCACAACTCTGCGTTTCATTATTGTAGCTGTAGCCGTCATTACAGTGACTGTCGTCGCATTTCCCTGGTCCGTTAGTGACACACTGAGTAAAGTTCGTGTCGCACTCCACTGCACTCCGTAAATCGTATAAATATAATTTTAGATGACACGTGGCATTAAACAGCACACTACCTACATTACGAAATATCATATTAAATCGTGTAAACACATTGTGTTACATAAGTCGGTTTATACACGTAACGCCATTGTGCAAAAAAGGCCCATGATACGATATAGAGCACAGACCAATTAAACATACGAAACACTACACGAAATGTACAACAAATGTACACAGTATTGTACATTTAAAATATCATCTGCTTTGCATCGTATTTCACCGTGAATAGCTAGACGTATCTGACCGAATAGAATTAAACATTTCGCTTTTGCATTGGTGCAATCACTCCGTCAATACTTCTCACTATTCGATTAATTATTGGCCGGAGAATATTTCAGGTGAGAGTGTATGCATTGTTTCTTTTGCATTCCCATTGGCATGCGTAATTCAATCGTAATAAGTAGTACGTGCTCGACGTGGCTGAAACACCATGTAGCAATGGTCGTTGTGGCTGAAACACCCAAAGTAGTACATGGTTGTCGTGACTGAAACACTATTTGGTAAATTGTCGGTTTGGATGAAAAGCAAAGTTGCACAACTGAGTTTTCGCATAGGTACAATCACTCCATCAATTGTTTGAACTATTCGATTTCTTGGTCGGAAATATTTAACGTGACACTGGATACATTGTTTCGTTTCAATTCCCATTGACACATGTAATACAATCGTAATAAGTATTGCATGGTCGACCTGGCTGAAACACAATGTAGAACATGGTAGACGAGGCTGAAAAGAAAAGTAGTAAATTGTGGCGTGGCTAAAAAACAAAGCAGCTAACACGTCTTTAACAAAATTTATTTGATTTGATGTAATGACACTGTAAGGGACCTAGTAGAAAAGCGCATTTCACGGTTACTTTGTACATTTAAAACAATTAATCTACCAGTCAATCCTCCAGCTTTTTTAGTCATAACGTTCTCGCTAAAATATTAATTTCACAAATTGGACCATTGCTAAACAGGCAACATAAGGTTTCCATAGTCAAGTTATATACCAAAAATCACGCACCGATATCGCAAAATGTAGGTTATTTAATTTATACAAACAGGAACATTGTGAAACAGGTAATCATAGACAAGTTAAATAATAAAATCACGCACCGTCGCAAGTCTCCGTTTCATTGTTGTAGATGTAGCCGTCATTACAGTGGTTGTCGTCGCATTTTCCTGGTCCGTTTATGACACATTGTGCGCAGTTAGAATCGCAAACTGTTGAAACAAATAACACGCATTTTAGTGTCATTGAATATTTATTTTTATATAATTATCATTATAGATGCACACGCATGGCATTAAGCGGCACGCTAACTACTTTATGGCATAATACATTACATGCTGGTCGTCAGGGGAGGTTCGGGGGTTCGAACGAACCCCCCTTTTTGAGAGACTTTATTTTTAACTGTAACATTTTTCAGAAATCATCCCAGAATTCCCGGCTGATTATGCACCCTCTAAGCCCCCCCTCAAAACCCTGGGGACAAGCCTGTATATTACATCGCCTAAGCACAGGTTGTTACATAACTTGCTTTAAACACGTAATGCTAATGTACGCCAAAACGCACATTATATGACATACAACTACGTATACTGAAGCATATAAAACGCAATACGAAATGCATATCAAATGATACACATGACTCATGAACATTTAATATAATTTGTTATGATCTACTTCGCCTCGCATATCATTGTGTAAAGCTTCACGTATTTGATAGAATAAAATCATAATCTGAGTTTTTGTATAGCTGCAATCACTTCATCTTATTAGTCAGAGAATGTTTCAGGTGACATTCAATAAACTTTATGCTTGCAATCCGGTTGACGTGCCTGGTACAATCGTAGTTAGAATTAGTTACATTGTCAACGTAGTTAAAACACAATGTAGCACATTGCCAACGTGGCTGAAACATAAAGTAGTAAACTCAAATTGGTCCATGGTCGGTTTGGCTGAAAGCGGAGTAGTTCGTGATCGATGTGGCTGAAACACAAAGTAGTGCATGTTCGGTGTAGTTAAAAAAACACGTTGTCGTCATGATTGAGTCACAAATTGGTACATGGACGGTGTGGCTGAAACGCAAATACTGCACTGTCGATTTTACTTAAACACACTGTAAGACATGTCATCTTCACTTAAACAAAAGGTGCATGGTTGGCGTGGCTGAAACAGAAAATTAGCAAAAACGTCCTTATTAATATCTGTAATTATTTGGTGTAGTGCAAATGTACGGGACCTAGTCGAAAGGCCCGTTTCACGAACATTATGGTCATTTAAAATAACTAATATGCCAGTCAACCCTCCTACTGCGTTTGAGTCAGGATACCCTCAATAAACCATTCATTTTGAAAACTGGAACATTATGTAGCAAGCAGTAATGCTGCTTTCATTGTCAAGTTATATAATAAAGTCACGTACCCTCACAAGTCTGCTTCTCATTGTTGTAGGCATAGCCGTTATTGCAGTGGTTAACGTCGCATTTTCCTGGTCCGTTTGTAACACACTTCGCACAGTTCGAGCCGCACACGGCTGCAACAAAGCGCACGCGTCATTGTAGACGGATATCGCAAAGTGTAGGTTATTTAATGTGTACTACGCAGGTCGTATATCATAAACATATCATTCTAGATGTACACAAATTGCACTACGTTGGCCACGTACTACCTATATAGTGAGTATGACATAACAAGCCACATCGCCTTAACGTTGAGTGTTATATAACTTGGTCAAACACATTATGCCATTGCGCGCCAAAATACAAAGCATATGACAAAGATCGCCGCCCAATGAAGCTGTCAAAACATTATAGGAAACGTAAGACAAATTTACACACTACATTTAAAATATGATATGCGTCGCCTCGAATATCTCCGTGATAGACAAGTCTATCCACCTATTGTGTTTGTATCAGTATGTTTTGGACAAAACACTATTATTTAAGGACATCCACGTTTTTGTATAATTAAATCATACAATGTAATAACGTACCTGCACAAGTCTGTGATTCAATAATGTAATCATAGCCGTTATTACAGTGATTATCATCGCATTTTCCTGGTCCTTTGGTGTCGCACCGTGCACAGTGCGCATCGCACACCGCTGCAATAAATAACACGAATTTCAGCATTGTAACAAAATATATAGCAAAACGCAGTTCATCTGCGTGTTGTCCCTCGCCACCTCCAGACTCTCTGCGAAGCTTAGTCTCGTTCACTCCTTTATATCGTCGACCCAAGATCTCGTACCACCGTTCCTTGTTCACTTCAACGAGCTATCTGGCGGTTGTAATTGGAAGCGAGAGTACGAAGCAAGCACTACATACTATGCACTACACTACATTACACTACACTACACTACACTACACTACACTACACTACACTACACTACACTACACTACACTACACTACACTACAGCAATAGGCGCATCACACAGACCTGTGTTTACGCACCGCTCCCGTGTGTGTTAGTCTGTTATCAAGTGAGCATACTATTGTGTGGTTGGACTCGACGTCGAGCGTGAACTGAAGCAGTATGACTAAATTTGGGTCTTGCTATATACAAACACCTTTGTCGTGTGAGCCATTTACGGATAAATCCAAATGTACTTACTATTACAAAATCACATACAAATACGTTTTGCCTGCGTGCGTGCGAACGTGTGAGCGTGCGAACGTGCGAGCGTGCGAGCGTGCTTGCGTGTGTGCGTGCGTGCGTGCGTACGTGCGTGCGTGCGTACGTGCGTGCGTACGTGCGTGCGTACGTGCGTGCGTGCGTACGTGCGTACGTGCGTGCGTGCGTACGTGCGTGCGTACGTGCGTGCGTGGAGACTACATAACATATTCACGTACGACAGTTCGTGCTAAAAGACCCCATCTACTCATAAAGAACACAGGGGGTGTGTACTCGATGCAATATTTCACTAATGCAAAAGGTGTCATGGGTGAGCAACCAGACATTTTGGAGGATAGGTGAAGCATTCACAGCCCAGACAGCGGGCGCCGTATTCATCCACAGGCGTTGGCAACAACATGTTGGATCCTTTTAAAAGAGTCCGCTTTTTATCTAATGCAATACATCAGATGAATAGGTCTATATGCACTTACGCCAGAGTGTTCGTAATTAAGTATCGCATTTCACTGAGATTCATAGTAATTTTATAATTAAATGTCAACGAATGTGTTCGGATATTGATGCGTTTTTCGCTGCCGCGATATATAATTATGTCAACGAAGCGGTGACGAAGCGTGGTTGTTGTTAAGCCCATAACGTGATGTTGTCGTCGGCAAGCCCTTTTTCTGGAACTGCAATAGCTGCACATTTGTGCGCTCTGGTGTTTTTCGCGACCGCTCGTGCTTATTGCAGCCTTTCTTTTTCAACCGATTGTTTTTACCTAATTTATGTAGTGAGACTGTAAGGGAACCAGTCGAAACTCGCCTTGCCTGAACTCTTTATTGACTTGAACTAATTAATATTCAGGCCAATCTACCTATTGTGTTTGAGTCAGGATGTCCCAAAAAAGCATTCATGTCGTAAACTGGTCTATTGTGTAATATGGTACGATGTCGTTTCCATAGTTAACCTATTATTCCATATTGTGAAGTGACGTACCGTCACAAGTCTGTGATTCGTTGTTGTATCTGTAGTCGTAATTACAGTGATTGTAGTCGCATTTTCCTGGTCCGGTTGTGACACACTGTGCACAGTTCGTGTCGCACACCGCTGCAACAAATAAAATGCGTTTTAAAACTGTAGGTTTTTGTATTGCAAAAAAATTATTTAGTTAAGTTGAAGCCCAACATTAAGGCAAATTTATGTTTTGCTTAGTCATACGCAAGAAGGGCAGCGAAAGGTGGCGGACATAAATTGACACCTGATTTAGGAAGAATCAGTGGATGTAAACGAGCTAGCGACGGAGTGATTTGGCTCTTGGGTCTCTCACAGAGACATGCATGACTTGTTATATCTCATACCAGGCTGAGACAATCAGCGGTTAGTGTCACTGATTTATTATCTACGCAGATGTGTTATGGGTAACTAATTATAAATGCATTAAAAATTATGTTCTGCCTTTTGATAGGGCCAACATTTTCGCAGCGTTTAGTTGGTTTTATTTACTGCGCTGTCTAGCACAAGCGTCCAGTTTAAATTTCATTTCATCACGGATACGGAAGGTTTCATGGATCTTCTCGTCAAATAAAAACATCGTGCAATTTTGTGTAATTTTCTACTGACCTTGATCTGTCTCTGACGACGGGTTACCAAAACGTGGCCATGCGTCCGGGTTCTTGGCTGAAAGGAAAGAAACTCAATCTAAGTACCTGTATATACGAAGGTGTATAGCGCGGTTGAAGAGTCAATACAATTTTTTTTATCAGCTCTATGGTTGGTTGGAAATTACACTTACTTCTATCACACAACATTTTTCACAACCTTTATTGTTTTGTTCCTCGACATATAATATTACGTTGTTGAAGAACAAAACAATAAAAACAATTTGTTGTATGTTAGAAGTTAGTGTAATAGACACATATAATCACAACTCAGAACATGGGTACACTCAACGTTGGGTATAACTAAGTGTGTTAAATAAATTAAAAAAAACTTTAATTTAGTTAACCCTTGGCGTCCGTGATATGTTGATTTTACAGAAACAGTACAAGCAGTTTCTTCTAGTTGCAAGTAAAATAGCCGCCTAATTATTCCATGACACTATTAGTTTTTGTTACCATACATCTACTTGCATACGTATGTTAGAAGTTAGTGTAATAGACACATATAATCACAACTCAGAACATGGGTACACTCAACGTTGGGTATAACTAAGTGTGTTAAATAAATAAAAAAAAACTTTAATTTAGTTAACCCTTGGCGTCCGTGATATGTTGATTTTACAGAAACAGTACAAGCAGTTTCTTCTAGTTGCAAGTAAAATAGCCGCCTAATTATTCCATGACACTATTAGTTTTTGTTACCATACATCTACTTGCATACGTATAAAGATTACTTTGAGCAATTCTTTATACAAAACCGCTGACATTTTTTTTCTGAATTGTATGTTGCGATTTGAACAGCAGTAACAGTGTTTTTTATTATTTCAGCAACTTCGTGTCTAATTTGTCTCGAAATAAGGAGTACACGTGTTCAAGTACCAAAAACTAAAAACTTAATTCCAACAATTGAATCATTGAATGAAATGCACATGTTTTTTTAATATTCATATACGTACTTGAGCTGTGTGTCTGTGCTATTCTCGACAAAATATTTACAAGTTTATAAAAAACATCGAGTACAGTTTACGACGCACGAGAGAACGACGTCACGCGAAATTAAAAAGTCAAAAAACGTATTCTTGCTCTGTGTTGAAATTGTTTTATATTAGATATATATATATATATATATATATATATATATATATCAAATAAAATAGTGATGCTACTTAAAAACGAAAACATCTGCTTTTAATTTTTAGGGTCGGTGCAACATTGGACTTCCATTGGTTTGTCTCTTCAACAGCGATATATTGATTTTCAGATCATCAATGAAATACTGCGCTCGTATTCTTGTATGACGTGTAACAAACTCAATCTAACTGCGTGTAGATACGATGTTGTATGTATTGATTCGTAGACTATCAGTGGGATACTGCGCTCGGTTTCTTGTCTGGAGATTAATTAACTCGGTCTAAGTGCATATAGATATTGTGATGTACAATATGTTGATTCACAGAACGTCAATGAAATATTGCTGAGTTAATGCGGAAATAAAACAATGCTTCATAGGGCATACATCTCATAAGCCCTTTTACGCACTTGCAATCTCATAAAATTGCCTACCTAGAGCAGGTAGGACGACAAGTCCCCCGACTAGACCGAGCAGTAGAGCAGTGGCCAAGAGCGTCAGGAGACAACAGCAGGGCGCCACCCACCACGCGCCGCACCGTCGCCGCGGCCGCTTCTCCGTTTTCTCCGTTTCGTCCGAGTACTGAGACTCGCTGTCCTGCGGGTAACTCGTGAAGGCAGAGGTCACCCAGAACAACGGGCGGTAGACACGGGGCCTGTACAAGTAGTAGTACATGGTAGGCTTTGCTGAAAGACAAAGTAGAACATGGTTGACGTGGTTGAAACACAAAGTAGTACATGATCGGTGTGACTGAAACACAAAATATTATAATTATGGTCGACGTGGCTGAATCACAGAAAGTAGAACATGGTCGACGTGGTTGAAACACAACACAGGACGTGGTCGGTGTGGCTGAAACACAAATTAGTACATGGTCGACTTGAGTGAAACACGAATTAGTACATGGTCAACGTGATTGAAACACAAATTAGTACATGGTCGACGTGACTGAAACACGAATTTGCACATGGTCGATGTGGCTGAAACACAGACAGTAGTACATGTTCGACGTGACTGAAACACAAAATGTCACAAAGTCGACGTGGCTGAAAGGTGGCGATGGGCTGCAAAACAAAAGGCAGGACACGGTAAACGTTGTTGAGGCACAATTAGTAATAATAAATAATAATAACATACACACCGTTTACATAGTGCCGTATAAAGTGAGTGTTCTGTGTTTTACATCACACTATTAATCAACGTATATATATATTTTAAAGACATATTTTAACAGTCAGTATAAGACATTAAAGCCAAACAATAAATGTAAGACTGATGTATATAAAATATTCGGCGTGGAACATATAAAACATGATGCAACTTTAGAAACAACGGTACATACTAAACATATTTACAAACGTTCCTGATTACATTCAAAGCAGTTTATATAAAACAAAAATCTTAAATGATCGTCTAAGAGCAGTAATATTAAAAATCTCAATAAAACTGGCTGGCAGATTGTAGCTGAAACATAAAATAGTTCGCGTCGACATCATTGAAACCCAAAGTACTGGAAAGTCGGTGTGTCTGAAATGTAAAGCAGTCACGGTTGACCAGGTTGAAACGCAAAAGATAAATTATGTCAAAATTAACTAAGTTGCCAGGTGTTGCACTGGAGAAAGGGCAGTCACGATTTGGTAGGGCAATGCCAATGAAGTGATGAATACAACTTGCAGCCAAAATCTTGTACCAATGTCGATTTGACGAAGAAACTGATGTTGGCATTTGAAGTAGATCATGTAACTCGGAACAATCGTAGAAAACATGCCTAGCGTTTCAAACAATTGTACGTATCTACGAACTAGTAATGTTCCAAACGTCCACATAAGTTATTTCGTAAAACTGCCACCCCGGGATTTTTTTTAGAGACATACCAATGGGCATCGCGGCACGCCTATAAAATGTCAACAACATGCGTGCAAAACTAAAGGAGATATTAGGAAATAGACAGACAGAGACATACAAACAAACACGGACACAAACTGTTTTATAGTATAAATAATAATAATAATAATAACAACAACAATAATAATAATAGCAATAATAATTATAGCAATACATTACATCCAAACCTTATGTTATAATAATGATAGCAAGAGTCACAAACAAATGTTTTGATGCCGATAATGATAACAGCAAACGCAGAAGAAGCACTCACGTCAAGTTGAGATTCACTGTAAGATCGTAAGGTCGGCAGCTGAGACGCTCGTTGAATGTCACCGTTCGACGTTGTCGGTGAATCTAACTCCACTCGAGTGTCCTAATCGCGTTCTTTACATCGTTCGGGGTCGACCCTCAGCGACGGAACGACATACACACCTCAGAAGCAGCACCTTCAGAGCGAATGTTTATCAACAGATTGCGTAGATGCCGACGCCCACGTCTCTGTTGCTATTCGCGGAGAGAACGCCCACGTCGTTTTGTATATGGTCTCCTTTCGCCTGGTATTTACACTGGAGTCAGGGAGAGTCGGTTCCTCTGATGTCAACGTTAATTGTTCGTCTTATGGGAAAATGTCAACCACGCCTGTGGATGTCTACATCACAAACATCTAAGCCACCTTAATTAGACGTAGAACATAATCCTTGTCAGAAAGATCTAAGAAAGGAATGAATGTTAACATAATATTGATTGAGTCATCTGCCAGATAGTACAGATCGTGTGATCGAAATGTCAACAGTGGGTCGTAGTCTTGTACCTACTGACCCCGGAGGAGTGTACTTTGTCATACTTTTAACAAGCGAAATGCTCGTCAAATTACGTATGGTAGTTATAAAATACAACCCGATCATGTATCCTTATGATTTCAATGTATCTTCTTTCCAGTACAGTTGGTGTATATTAAATAATTACCATGGATTAATGAATATTATTTCCACAACTCTAAGTATATGCAATTTATGTTTACCCTTTTTTATACGACGTATCAAGTCTCATGAAGTTGGGCTTGTTTATACGCCGTTTATACCTGTTTATACCTGGGTCTGTTTCTACGTTAATACCTACAGCTGCAGGTGAATCCATTTATGGGGGTTTGCTCTTTTCTGAATCCGAAGAATTCGTCTCCTGTTGTGAAATTGAAGAAGTCACAGGGCAGCGTGCTACCCTTTTCCATTTAAATTGGATAGAATAGACGAAGTGATGCCTTATGGGTATACTCCATGACGTTATCCTGTGTGAATTTATTGCAACGTTAGTGGCACTTTGGCCCAGGATGCCACTCGAGATTTTGCCAGTACGCCATCCTTGATAATGTATGTAACTGACTCCCACTCCCAAATGCTTTTAGACATATGTCACAAAAATACCCTTTTCAAGTTGAACGGATTAAAATAAGCCTATATAACTTCTTCCGTGCTATCTAGCGTGTTAAACCCGTTCGCCGTGGAAAGTTTGACCCGCAACCGATTCAGCAATTAGGACATATTTTATCATATAAGCTACATTTTTGGGCTATGCAATCCACCCATCTGCAATTTTGTCAAAACGTTGGTCTTCTTTGAATTTGTTTGGCACTCTGGACGACCACAAGAGTTCGCTAGAAAACCAGCCATTTACACAGTGATATATACATTACACAACGTCCCTTGACGGCATGCTGTGTTCAAATTGGCATACCCGCCCCTTTCACGCAACAAAAAGGGTTGACTACTAACTGGCTTAAACGAATAAAATTATATAATTCTTACAGGTTCAGTTATTAGCACCTTTACAACTGCAGCCACCGCCTCCATCGACAATACAACATTCGCCCTGCTCAATTTCACGGTGACACCCAATAACCCATTCTAGTTGTCTGCGGTTTCCTTACTGCATTTTTTTACACCTGCGTACGTTTTTCTTCACCCAGCCATCTATTACTTTGGTCTTAACCTTATGTTATAATAATGACAGCGAGAGCCACAAACAAATGTTTTGATGCCGATAATGATAACAGCAAACGCAGAAGAAGCACTCATGTCAAGTTGAGATTCACTGTAAGATCGTAAGGTTGACAGCTGAGACGCTCGTTGAATGTCACCGTTCGACGTTGTCGGTGAATCTAACTCCACTCGAGTGTCCTAATCGCGTTCTTTACATCGTTCGGGGTCGACCCTCAGCGACGGAACGACATACACACTATACCTCAGAAGCAGCACCTTCAGAGCGAATGTTTATCAACAGATTGCGTAGTTGCCGACGCCCATGTCTCTGTTGCTATTCACGGAGAGGACGCCCACGTCGTTTTGTATATGGCCTCGCTTCGCCTGGTATTTACACTGGAGTCAGGGAGAGTCGGTTCATCTGATGTCAACGTTAATTGTTCGTCTTATGGGAAAATGTCAACCACACCTGTGGATGTCTACATCACAAACATCTAAGCCACCTTAATTAGACGTAGAACATAATCCTTGTCAGAAAGATATAAGACAGGAATGAATGTTAACATAATATTGATTGAGTCATCTGCCAGATAGTACAGATCGTGTGATCGAAATGTCAACAGTGGGTCGTAGTCTTGTACCTACTGACCCCGGAGGAGTGTACTTTGTCACACTTTTAACAAGCGAAATGCTCGTCAAATTACGTATGGTAGTTATAAAATACAACCCGATCATGTATCCTTATGATTTCAATGTATCTTCTTTCCAGTACAGTTGGTGTACATTAAATAATTACCATGGATTAATGAATGACAGTTATTATTTCCACAACTCTAAGTATATGCAGTTTATGTTTACCCTTTTTATAGGACGTATCAAGTATCATGAAGCTGGGCTTGTTTATACGCCGTTTATACCTGTTTATACCTGGGTCTGTTTCTACGTTAATACCTACAGCTGCAGGTGAATCCATTTATGGGGGTTTGCTCTTTTCTGAATCCGAAGAATTCGTCTCCTGTTGTGAAATTGAAGAAGTCAAATGGCAGCGTGCTACCCTTTTCCATTTAAATTGGATAGAATAGACGAAGTGATGCCTTATGTGTATACTCCATGACGTTATCCTGTGTGAATTTATTGCAACGTTAGTGGCACTTTGGCTCAGGATGCCACTCGAGATTTAGCCAGTACGCAATCCTTGATAATGTATGTAACTGACTCCCACCCCCAAATGCTTTTAGACATATGTCACAAATATACCCTTTTCAAGTTGAGCGGATTAAAATAAGCCTATATAACCTCTTCCGTGCTATCTAGCGTGTTAAACCCGTTCGCCGTGGAAAGTTTGACCCGCAACCGATTCAGCAATTAGGACATATTTTATCATATAAGCTACATTTTTGGGCTACGTAATTCACCCATCTGCAATTTTGTTAACACGTTGGTCTTCTTTGAATTTGTTTGGCACTCTGGTCGACCACAAGAGTTCGCTAGAAAACCAGCCATTTACACAGTGATATATACATTACACAACGTCCCTCAACGGCATGCTGTGTTCAAATTGGCATACCAGCCCCTTTCACGCAACAAAAAGGGTTGACTACTAACTGGCTTAAACGAATAAAATTATATAATTATTCAGGTTCAGTTATCAGCACCTTTACAACTGCAGCCACCGCCTCCATCGACAATACAACACTCGCCCTGCTCAATTTCACGGTGACACCCAATCACCCATTCTAGTTGTCTGCGGTTTCCTTACTGCATTTTTTTACACCAGCGTAAGTTTTTCTTCACCCAGCCATCTATTACTTTGGTCTTAACCTTATGTTATAATAATGACAGCGAGAGCCACAAACAAATGTTTTGATGCCGATAATGATAACAGCAAACGCAGAAGAAGCACTCACGTCAAGTTGAGATTCACTGTAAGATCGTAAGGTTGACAGCTGAGACGCTCGTTGAATGTCACCGTTCGACGTTGTCGGTGAATCTAACTCCACTCGAGTGTCCTAATCGCGTTCTTTACATCGTTCGGGGTCGACCCTCAGCGACGGAACGACATACACACTATACCTCAGAAGCAGCACCTTCAGAGCGAATGTTTATCAACAGATTGCGTAGTTGCCGACGCCCATGTCTCTGTTGCTATTCACGGAGAGGACGCCCACGTCGTTTTGTATATGGCCTCGCTTCGCCTGGTATTTACACTGGAGTCAGGGAGAGTCGGTTCATCTGATGTCAACGTTAATTGTTCGTCTTATTGGAAAATGTCAACCACACCTGTGGATGTATACATCACAAACAATAAGCCACCTTAATTTGACGTAGAACATAATCGTTGTCAGATAGATCTAAGAAAGGAATGAATGTTAACATAATATTGATTGAGTCATCTGCCAGATAGTACAGATCGTGTGATCGAAATGTCAACAGTGGGTCGTAGTCTTGTACCTACTGACCCCGGAGGAGTGTACTTTGTCACACTTTTAACAAGCGAAATGCTCGTCAAATTACGTATGGTAGTTATAAAATACAACCCGATCATGTATCCTTATGATTTCAATGTATCTTCTTTCCAGTACAGTTGGTGTACATTAAATAATTACCATGGATTAATGAATGACAGTTATTATTTCCACAACTCTAAGTATATGCAGTTTATGTTTACCCTTTTTATAGGACGTATCAAGTATCATGAAGCTGGGCTTGTTTATACGCCGTTTATACCTGTTTATACCTGGGTCTGTTTCTACGTTAATACCTACAGCTGCAGGTGAATCCATTTATGGGGGTTTGCTCTTTTCTGAATCCGAATAATTCGTCTCCTGTTGTGAAATTGAAGAAGTCAAATGGCAGCGTGCTACCCTTTTCCATTTAAATTGGATAGAATAGACGAAGTGATGCCTTATGGGTATACTCCATGACGTTATCCTGTGTGAATTTATTGCAACGTTAGTGGCACTTTGGCTCAGGATGCCACTCGAGATTTAGCCAGTACGCAATCCTTGATAATGTATGTAACTGACTCCCACCCCCAAATGCTTTTAGACATATGTCACAAATATACCCTTTTCAAGTTGAGCGGATTAAAATAAGCCTATATAACCTCTTCCGTGCTATCTAGCGTGTTAAACCCGTTCGCCGTGGAAAGTTTGACCCGCAACCGATTCAGCAATTAGGACATATTTTATCATATAAGCTACATTTTTGGGCTACGTAATTCACCCATCTGCAATTTTGTTAACACGTTGGTCTTCTTTGAATTTGTTTGGCACTCTGGTCGACCACAAGAGTTCGCTAGAAAACCAGCCATTTACACAGTGATATATACATTACACAACGTCCCTCAACGGCATGCTGTGTTCAAATTGGCATACCAGCCCCTTTCACGCAACAAAAAGGGTTGACTACTAACTGGCTTAAACGAATAAAATTATATAATTATTCAGGTTCAGTTATCAGCACCTTTACAACTGCAGCCACCGCCTCCATCGACAATACAACACTCGCCCTGCTCAATTTCACGGTGACACCCAATCACCCATTCTAGTTGTCTGCGGTTTCCTTACTGCATTTTTTTACACCTGCGTAAGTTTTTCTTCACCCAGGCATCTATTACTTTGGTCTGCACTAACAATATCTTGTTCTAGAGAAATATTTGTTTTTTAGCTAGGTGTTTAACATACCAAATACGGGATAAATATGTCCGGCACCAAGACGCACCAATGTCTCCGTTTGTCTTACATACTGCTCTCACACAGTGTCACAACATAACTATTCAATCCTGTCAACGCAGCACTCGTGACGGCGGTGGCCGCCTTAACCTGCGGTGCGGATGTTTTTAATTAACGTGCCAAATAGATGACATTGCTGGCTTTGCCTTTGTTCTGGCGTTCGTCAGATATTAATCGTGTGTATGATGTAATGTTCCATAATAGAATGACATAGTAGCATATTAGATAGAATGTCGGAACCCAAATCAAGTTAACAACGCTGAATGATGATGTGATTTACTTAGATTTTTCAGAAATGATTGATATATAAATTAAGACAATATTATGGTATTAAAGGCAAAGTGCTGTTATGTATTCAATCTTTCCTAGCAGGTAGACGGCAGAGCCACAACGCTCCTTTACTATGTTTGTTATAATATGTAAACGATCTACCAAATGGTAAATCTGCTAAAATGGTTCGCGATGATACAAAACTCTACTTAAATAGTTCTCCATTGGTTGACTGTGAAGCTCTCTAACATGATCTAAACAAACATGCAGTTTGGTCAAACACTTGGCTATTAAATTTCAATGCCACTAAATATATAGTACTTAAAACAAGACAAAGCCTTAACTATGCATAAACATTAGGTGGAGAAATATTAGAAGTTGTAGAAGAACAAAAGGATTTAGGAATCACCCTCTTTGAAAACCGAAAACCAAGCACCCACATCAAGTATATTACAACAAAGGCAAATCTGCGCATAGGACTAATTAAACGATGCTTTGAAAGCAGATCGGAAGATAATATAAAGACTTTATATATATAAATATATCAGTGACCTAAACAGGAATAACCAAGAGCATTTTCTTTCTATCAGTGTAGCAGCAATCTGGGG
Source organism: Lamellibrachia columna (assembly GCA_963662155.1). Taxonomy (NCBI): domain Eukaryota; kingdom Metazoa; phylum Annelida; class Polychaeta; order Sabellida; family Siboglinidae; genus Lamellibrachia; species Lamellibrachia columna. The sequence goes on from OY759262.1 coordinate 57,050,714, forward strand.
GGACACAGCTTAAAGCTACAGAAGACGTACTGCCGTACAGAGATCCGTAAACACTTCTTCATAAACCGTGTCATAGATTGTTGGAACAAACTTCCTGAAGAAGTCGTTCAGCTCCTACTCTGAACACCTTCAAGAAGAAATTGAGATATCAAGTCACCTGCTGAAAGAGACTATACAACCAAATATACCAGTACGTGGGTACGAATCATCATATTGCTGCCGTTTCGAAGCTTGTATAATTTCGTTCACTCCACGCTGCTTCAGTTCACTCAGCCATATAAATGATTACACGGCTATATACAGTGGTGGATATATGGATATGTGTGAATGAATAGTCTTCGCGCAGTAACTGCGGTGTCGCTGAATGCTTCACAGAGAAGTCGCGTTAGTGTTCAAATGAACAGGTCTGCCAGAGATGAAAGGTAAAACGCTTTGAGCGGTTCCACGGACTAGATACCGCGCTATTAGAACTTACCTACTGTACTGTGTAATTACGTTCACTCATCAAGACTAGATACCAAGCTACAAGAACTTACCTACAGTACTGTGTAAGTACGTTCATTCATCAAGGTACACAACAGCGCCACCTGGTTCTGTTTAGTGTTTACTCTCCAGCAGAGACAACAGGAATCTTCAAGGGAAAAAACGAAGCCGAATTTTAGGCGATGTCCGCCTGTCACGCAATGTCCAAAGTATCACACATTGACCTACACTTGAGGCTTGGCTATGTGTGACCGGTATGCTGCAAACCATATTTGTTATGCTACCTCAATACCGGTGAATAATATTGTCATTTGTTGTGGTGCTCTTTGTTCTGATGAATTATTTATAGGCATATGTAAAAAAAGTTTACAGAACAACTTAGTTGACGCGACCTTTGGTGACTCAAATAGCAATCAGAATGAGAAACGTCCAGAATCTACCGCCTTGAGCAGACATGTGACAGGAAAGTGTAATCGCATTACTCTCTTTATGTTGTTCGTCTGGCACCATGAATAAGAACCGACTCGTCGAGTTGACTGGCGACGTCGCATTCTTCAGTAATGACATTTCCCAGTCTTGCTTCGACATTGGGGTCACCACCTGCCAAGTAAATAGTGGATTATTTGTGGAGTCGACGTCAACGCGTAAAAGAAATCAGATTGTGTGCGTTTATAGCACCACTTTTCTCACTCGGGAAACTACTTACATGTAGTTGCTATTACAGCCCATTACTGATACATCACGATTGAATCCATATTACGTTCTTTGAAGTATGATCGATTGGTTGAGCCTTGTTTGATACAAGTGTGATGCCACTTTTATCTTCGATGATAACCACCTCGACATTTTCGTTGGCCATGGATGTATCGTCGTGTCGTGTTCAGTTGCATCTATTGTATTCATTTGCGTAGCCTATTTCGCTAGGTGACACATGGCATAAGATATGAAACGTTCGCCAAAACCGTGCTGGTGGCTGCCGGCGACACTAGTACGGACACTCTAGGACAGTGTGCAAGTTAACTTCAGCAAAGCGTTCACTTTATACAGCGCCCTGCAACATTCGTTGCCCAGAACTTTGCCCCTGGCAGACCTGTTCATAGAAACACCATTTCTTAGAAGCATCCAGCCACGCTGCAATTACTGTGCGAATGCTGCTCGTTCTTATCATTTCAACACTGGAATTCAATCACCGTCTCAAACCAGGTGCTCATTCACACAGCTGACAGTGGCAACTGGAACTGGACGAAATTGCCTAAGCTTTGAACGGGAGCAAGTGAATCCGAACCCCGGACTTCTCAGTTGAGAGTCTGACACTCTTTCACTGAGCCACCATATCCTACACATACTTAAAAGGCGCGCCAGGACTCGCATTTATATCGTATTTGTATCGTTTCCTTCGCGGATGCCGATCCGCAGTGAACGCAATCTCGTGTGCTTAAGAACTCTATTCTTGATGATAGATTACAAACGGGCGTCGTGAAGACAGCTACGTTTTCCTCCAGCATAGTACATAATTACTCCGCTAGGAAAAGGGTATTACCCCGTTCCTGGGTCTTCACATTTCTGGTCCGGAATGTCACACTGTGTCCCGGTATTTTCCCGAATATTGTCCCGGTGTTGTCCCGACAATTGTGCCCGTGTTGTCCCGACAATTGTGCCCGTGTTGTCCCGACAATTGTGCCCGTGTTGTCCCGACAATTGTGCCCCTGTTGTCCCGAATATTGTCCCAGTGTTGTCCCGACAATTGTGCCCGTGTTGCAGATATTAACCGCCCTTATTCCTCTTCAGAAAGGATGACATCCAATCTACGTCTGCTCTCTCGTTGTCAGGTTATGTTTTCAGGACCTTTTGTGTGTGTGTTTGATTGCGTGCGTAAGTGCGTGCGTGCGTGCGTGCGTGCGTGCGTTATATTTATAAATGTATATTTATACAAGCTGAATATGCCTTATATAACTGACTTGACTGATTTGCATTACAGTTACCAGTGGGACCATTCACTACTTATATAGGTGCTGTGGCGACCCACGGTGTGATTAACTTGAGTTTAGAACTTTTTAACAAACTATTTAATAATTCATATACAACAACAAAACAAAATGAATGTTCAGATAACACAACAAATTGCAAACAAATCACGTATTCCGTGTCTTGACAAAACACATAATAAAATAGTTCATATAAAACATTTAAAGCATTGCACAGTTACTGTTTGCAACGCAGACGTGTTAGTATGTGGACATTGACGAGCCTCTTCCCAACAACGGTCAAAGGTCATTACAACCAGTAGTATGTAAATGGTTTAGTGTGACGAGACAACGAAAAAAATCCAGTTCGGTAGCAATGTCGGGTCCACAGAGGTTTACATCCATCCATATTTATTTCGAACCTCAGATGAGGTATTTACGAATCCCCTAAAATGTACCTCATGTATTTTCTGTCAGAAAATGTTGAGATCAAATTGCATCATTCGTTTGCCTCAGAAAGAGTCCACGCCAGAATAATTGCAGCCCAGAAATCTCTTAAGGTAATGCAGCACATTTAAGTGTATACATAAAACAGGTCATTAAGAGTTTAATAGTTACGTCAGTGATTTTCCATTTGTAAAAGTAATAACACGTTCCACGAATCATTGGCCCATGTCTGGTGGACACATCCCTCGTAGTTGTCAATTTCTAAAACACAGCACAGTTTACACAGTAATGTTATTATACTTTGCTGAATGTACGTATATAAACGCACGTCAATGCACTATAAAAGCTAATTCGTATGCATGGAATTTTGTATTGATTATAGTAGTAACGTTGATACAAAAACAACAACCATGCTATGTATGAAGAGTCGATGTCTACCTAAGTAAATCCCAACCGTACACCATGTGTGGCATGTCCAAACATATATCGACACCTTCGCCAACACTAGGCTCTGTGTAATTAACTATTACGATGATTGTCATTATTCTAAGGTAAACGCAGATTCCAACTAGAACGTTCTATTTTCACTGCTGCAAGGATGAAACAAGGATGAAACAAGGAAGGCCAACCTTCGTTAATGACTCAGTTTTGTAAGAAATTCGTCAAGACGTTTCTGATCCAACGCTTCTTGAAATTCGAAGTAGTCCTTAAATAAATAACAAAAGAATTTTTACACAAAAAACCTAACACCAACCATACTCGAATAAGTTATTTGAAAAATTTACCATTATGATCTTACCAAGTTATTAGCAGCAACGCGTGTAGTGTGCCAATTCACCACCCTAGGTAAGCTGATATCATCAACAGTTGAATGGAAGCATATTTAAAATGAATAATGACCTAATTTAAATAACCAATATTAACTAGTTTAAACAAGAACGGTATTGCACTTTCTTCATTCATGGAATCACACTTAGTCTTCTCATCACCATTATAATGAATTTCGGACATCACATCAAGGATACCTTAAACGCAATCTCTTTCATGAATCATGGTGCTTATGTTTTACAGAGTATGTTCAATTTAGCCGTTTAATTCTGTAATACAAATCTGAACGAAGATTACATTTTTGCGAAAAATATTAATCCATGCTACAACAATAATTGACAGTTTAATACCAATGTCATATTCCTGCAAAACTGAACGCTATTACATAATGCAACACTGGATTACGAATGCCAGTGCAAGTATTAAAACAAAGGGGACGTACCCCTAGGTAAATTTCGCCGCGGAATATCCTCGGTGGCACGGCGTTCTCGTTCATTGACATGTGCCGCATCCGTCGCTTGGCCATCCAGTTGTTCGCAATGTCAACGACCTGGTACGGAATCTGCTTGCTCTCCAGCGCATCGAGGACCCGTCGCTGTCGTACCTTCAGCTGCAAAAACCAAGCGGGACATTCGGTGGTTCAGTGCGCAATGGATACACAGGCTTGACGTCGTGTGCTGTGTGAATATGAAAGGGAATTTACGACGATTATCATTGGCTAACTCGTCGGGAGCTATAAGTAATATTTCGTATAACTAATATGCTTCAATTATCTTAATGTATCGACCTCAAATTACATATAAATTTACAATATTATATTTCTTGTTTTAATATTTATTATTGTAGCATATTTACCGTTAGAAATTGCATAAACTAGAATTAAAAAATCAGGAACAAAAAAGAATAGGTCCATTTTAATAATATCTATGCAAAACTGATCAGCCAGATATGGATGTCTCCTCGCGATCATTAATACAGCCTGGAGCTGCTTGTCTCACATGGCGACTGACACACTTAAATGTCTGATAAAACGATAGTGGATAGTAGTATTGATATAATAGTATGCGTCACTGCTCCATTTAGAACATCGACTCTGACGTCATAATACCAAACTAAATTATGTCGCCATTAACAAGATCACACTGTGGTGCCATCTTGCGAAAAGGTTTGCATACTAATTTTGCACTTACCACAATTATTGCGGTCAGTTACTTTTCTGTTTCTATACAAACACGTATGCTTTTTCATGTAACTATAATTGCAAAATAGTGCATCGAGAAACGCTATGTAGAAGTGCGTCATTATTATTCGATGGAATACAATAAGGGAGTGTAGTGTTTGTTATGATAATTGATTGACAAGCGACGTCACGAGCCTCGGTTTCATTGTGTGTGTATATATATATATATGTGTGTGTGTGTGTGTGTGTGTGTGTGTGTGTGTGTGTGTGTGTGTGTGTGTGTGTGTGTGTGTGTGTGAGAGAGAGAGAGAGAGCGTGCGTGCGTGCGTGCGTGCGTGCGTGCGTGTTTGTGTGTGTGTGTGTGCGCGCGCGCGCGTGCGTGCATGCGTGAGTGCGTGTGTTTACTAGTGAGTTATTTAGTTTTATTACTGTCTGTCGGATAGGGGGGCTCTTAGGGGTCTTAGGGGTCTCAAGACTCCCCTACGCCATGTAGGGGACGGTCTTAGACATCCCTGCGTCCGTGACATATATTAAAGGACAACGTGTGTAGGCCTACATCGGAACTAGTGTCAATGTAAAGATTGAGGTAATAGCAGCCGTCTAACAATAACTCTTCTGTAAGTAGAACGACACCTGTGTCTCCCACCCCCACCCCCCCGGTTCGTAAAGTAGAAAGACACATGACTACGGCGAGCGGCCTCGACGGGGCCTACGTCACGGCTGCATGGCGCCACCCTGGATAACGAATCTAGTCGTCGTATGTCGGAAACCTGGTGAAATCAGTCAACAAGGCCATAATTCCAGTTAAATATCCTTTGCCGGCGATTGAGGAACTGTCTGTTGAGTTCCACCACTCCACTGTCTTCACCAAGCTCATATCTTCTGTACTCAGCGGAATAGATGGTTGCATCAACCTCCTAGACGACATTGTCATACACTGGTGCACGAAGGACGAGCACAACAAGCGACTACAGCTAGTGCTCGACCGACTGGCTGAGTATCACATCGGAGCTTTCACGACCGACCAGTGCGAAAGAAGTTGCGTCGTTTTTGGGCTCAACGAATTTCCATCTGAAATTCGTCCGCCACTACGCGGACACTGCCGAGACACTGAGACGATTACTCAGCAAAAATGTGGGAATGGACAGATGAGCAAGATCAAGCGTTCCGTACACCTAAACACAAAATCACATCTGCTCCAATTGTTGCGCACTTCGACCCAGATGCTCAAACGATCTAAACGACAGATGCATCATGAAATGGCCTTGGCGCTGTATTGTCGCGAGTGTCCGGTGGCAAACAACATCCATTAGTATATGCTCTGAAGATGCTGTCAGCAACGGAATGGAAGTACTCCACAGGCAAACGTGAAGCTTTGGCGTGTATCTTTGCATGCGAGCATTGGCTTGTGTTTCTCTTCGGTAGAAAGTTCACGTTAATGACTGTTCACCAAGCATTCATCTACCGATGGTCAGATCGCCTTCATCACTATGACTTTGACATTCGAAGAACCAGATATTCTAAGCAGACTGGTCAAAGATGAACCGTGTAAGTCGATGACAGATGATTGTGTAATGGAAGTCGATTTGGATAACCTCGTTACACCACTTGAGTTGAAGGCTGCTTCTTCCAATGTCACATTGACGCAAGTCCGTTACTTCATCCAGAATGATTGGCCCCGACCCCCACCTGCTGGCTTGGAAACTTACTTCCGGCTAACAAACGAACTTTCTGTGTTCGATGACGTATGTGTGTCGCGTGGCATTCGTGCTGTCATCCCTACGTAACTCCAACAGCAGGTGCTGCACATGGCCCACGAGGGTCATCCAGGGATCGTACGAACTAAGCAGCGATGTCGCAATACCGTATGGTGGCCTGCAATTAATTGCCACATCGAAATTATCCTCCGAAACTGTGAGATAAATGACCGCTGATGGTTTTGTGGAATATGTTGAGACGAGTGTTCGCTCTTCTGGTGGTTGGTTGTTCCCAATGTAAATTCCTTATCATTTCGTGCACCCAACCCCCCGATTATCTGGATGCGTAATCATTGTAACTAAAGCGTGCCGCCCTTATCTACACCATATCTATTTTGTTAATGAGGACACGGGTGTATAGTAGTTGGAATATATGGATCCCATACGGATGAAGAGTATTTTAAACGCGGACGAACAAGGGTTGTGTAGGCAGTTGTGTTTATGTTTGAGGGCATGAGTACAAGTTGTTTTTAACGAATGCAAGAGTACGGTTTGCTGAGGCTGTAATCTTATGGATATGTGTATTCCAGGTGAGGTATTTGATGATGCAAATTCTTACTAGTCTTAGGTAGGAATGATTGCCAGTTTCCCCTATTGACTGTCGCTGGATAATTCGTTCTCCGAAGCTTTGATGTTCTTGTCAGCAGATGGGTACCATAAAGTCGACCCATCCTCTACTCTATGCCAGACGACGTCTTGTAGCAGTGTGATGTTCTTATCACTATTGTATATGTCGTGAGTGACGACACGCCTATTAATTTTGTCCCGATCCGCGTCAAATCCAACCTACTTAATAGAATATGCCGTTTTCACAAACATCTGAATAAATATTTTGTGAAAGAGATCGATATACCAATTCGTTAACAGCTACTTCATCCATCAAATTAAATATATTATTAGAACAGTTGTTTTGAGTGAAAAACTTATGAATATTGAACGTCCGAACAATGTTGCGCGAGACGAGGAAACCGGTTAAATTCAACCTACATCTCTGGCAAGCCGTACTGACAATAACGAAATAAATGCATAAACGTCAATCGGCCGTTTGTTGATTTTGTTATAACTTTCCAATTATTTAAACTGTTACAACAAGTCGGGATTGTCTTAGCTCTTTCACGTGCTTAATAAAACGCATACACAAATACAGGTGGTGAATATATAACGCTAATTTTTTATTTTTTATACAACATTTAACGCGTTTTAATTATTCCTAATTTAATGGCCAGTTTGGCTTGTCATACATCTTCCACAACAGGGCATTTATTACCACGTGGCCAAGAACGAGACACCAGCAGCACCAGCAGACGCTCAATAATAATTATAATAATATGGTAAGCATGCAAAGTCGTTTATTATCTGGGTATGAATATCATAAAAGTGTTCCGTGTTCTATTATAAATATAAATATACTTTGCTCATACAAGACTCTATCGTTGTTGTCGTAAGCATACGCTGTGACGACTATAACGCGATACCAAGCGATAATTCAATTGGTTGAATTTGACGCCGGTGCGCGATAGCTGAAAATATACACTCTGTGATACATAAATTATTTCACCATCAGCACTTTATAAATCTTAATACAGCATAACAACCTGATGTCTGAGTTTATTTTTATTTTTGTACGCGATAGCTGACAATATGCGTTCTGTGCTACATAAATTAATTAATCATCAAAGCTTTATAATTTTTAGTTAGTACAACGAAGTGTGTCCATTGAGCGTTTAGCTAATGTTCAGATTTCATCCAACTATTGGCATTGCTATTACATGCACTATAACTAACGAGCTTTATTTTTTAAAAGTACTATAGTTCGATGCATTACAAATGCGCTACGTGCAGAAAGGCGTGTGAAACATGCGTCAGGCGCTTCTTGGTAACCAATCACGAAAGCGCAGGGCGTGGCTTAAAAGCTCTGCGTAGATGTTGTATACCGAACCACAAAGACACCGGCGGGTACTAATACGGACGTGCTGCCACCTTGCGATTACCGTAACATTGTTATCTCATTTGCGAGTTTTTGCACATCATCCAGGATACATGTTTCGGATTTTTTATCTACATGCTATGTGCTAAGCGAATGGATAAGCTATATCAACAGTTACCTTTATATCCCACCACATTTCAGGAATGTTTGTCTGTGCGTAGTTCTAGAACACCTGGCAGATGGCGGGACTGCATAAACGTTGCTGCTACAATTGATTTCCACTGATACATGCAAATTCACCCACAACGATTCCACACGAAAAACAAACATATTAAGTAAACAGCTAGCGGTAGATCCAATAACATGGCACTGTTGTCAAGTCCAATCATTGACATTGCGATTGCGTCTAATACTTGCCAAATGACCTTCATACGAAGGCCAAATGTCACTTATCTGGCAAATTCGTTGTCGTCTACTTCCTTATATTGTGCAGCTTCAAACTAATATCGTACAGGAAAATCTGAATACGCCTCCATGTCTGAAATAGTCATCATAATACATATTATAACTAATAAAATAGTTGTGCCAATAGTGTGCCAACAATACGTATAGACGTAAAGTCGCACTTATTATTAGATTATAAAGTGGTGCTGTTTTTAGCGAAATATTCTAACAAAGTTAGCAATGTTTATTATCAGGCATCTTTGTGTTATTAAATATAATGTATTGTGGTTGGCTCATCTTGTTTTAGGAACGTTCGATGGTATGTGGCACCATCTCGCGAACAGTTTCTAAACCACGAATGGTTATTACTAAACATACCCGCTAAGTGACCACTGTGTACGTGCGAGTAGGAGAGCGGTGTAAATTAACCCATTTCATACCATCACATCCAATATCTAGGGTTCAAACTACAGTTGATCTTCCTGATTGTCATTTCATACGAATGTAGGGCGTATTAAATTGTGATGTGTGAAATTAAACAATTCATATGATATGACACCAGTGCAGTTGAACTGGCATATTCACCTGTTTGTTTGTAGAAGCTAGTGGCTTTGAAATAAAGCAATATTTTTAGAGTTTAACAGGCGGAGGGATATATGGGAATTGTTATGCTATTGGCGTCGTGGGCGCATGAATACATGGATGTTTTTGTAAACATTGACGGGCATTGTATCGAGCATTTCAGAATTTTTCTTATAATCAGAAGAAACGTTAACATGGCCACCAGTGCAATTCTTCACTGTGGTCTGACCTCTCCATATCAAGATCTTATAGACTGTTCTGTAATTATCAGAAAACAATGTGTGTATATTGCGACAAAGAGTTAATCAACCCTAGTTAATTCATCTAGCGTTGAAGTCAGAGTTAACGGAAAGCTGTGCAGTCTGTTTTAGAAACCAGTGTTCCTGCGTTGCGACTGTATCACGTGATGGATGTGTGTAATTACGTATGTGTTTAATTATGCATGTAAATATAATATGTAAGACATAACCAAAATGGGCGAGTTAAGAGAATATTGGAATGAAGAAATTAACACTTCAAAACGAAGGTAGTGGGGAGCAGAATGCAATTGGCAGGACACACACATAGAATGATTGAGGAGAGTGACAAAGATAGCATGGAAGACAGAAGAGATTGGTAGAAGGAGAAGAGGAAGGCCGAAATTAAAATGGAGTAATAGTACTAAGAGAGACATCGAAACTGCAGGGGTGAACAGCCGAGGGTGGGAGAGAATGGAAGGAGATGATGCACTTCTATGAAATTACAAATTTATCGTAAATGTTCTGTTCATATAACACACAAACCGTTTTAATACAATGGTTCTGCTATTAATCAAATGAGAACACATACACTCAGTACGACATTATATTCAAATCAAATTCAGGATCGATGTACATCTTATGATGATCAGTATGAGAATGTTCACATGGAGAATGTCCTTCTACCATCATATCTATTTGACAGGTTTCCTGCATGCATTTCTTACAGTTTCTTCCACCACATCACTGACTCTGTCCTAAGTGTGTCATCAGTAAGTGAAGCATGTGTGTCTTTCTCCTGTCCACAACCAGATGTTTCATATATCTGCCTGCCTGCTCACCAGGCATCCTTTGCCCCTTTATCTTGGTTGAAGTGAGGAGCATCACTTTATGTCAAGATGCTACTTGTTGTTAGGAAAGCGTCTACGGGTTTGTCTGAAATCACATGGAATTTGTTGAAGTTGTGCATGCTCTATTTGACCCATAGCACATGCATAAATTGCGAACATTATACATACGTACATATAGTACCATGATAATTTCATACATTTACAAAAAATACATACTACTTTATTTATATGTATATCTACATAATATGACTATATCAAATAAAAACGACAACAAATTCATCATGGACCAGGCTTGATTGACATCGCACGGGCCACCATGCTAATAGTATCCAACTATTTAATTAATTAATCATTATTGATTACTGCTCTTGACATAAAACTTCATCGTACACCTTCACGTCTTATTTATCATCAAGGAATATGTAGGAAGTAGCTATATGGACGGTTAGGCTATCGTGACTGTACGCCGTTACAATCCACGTGTCGATGATTAACTCTCCTGTAGAAGTGTCAGTTGTGACAATAAAGCTATGTGTCTAAGAACAATATAAAAAAGCAACCCAGCCATACGTTAAGATGAGACACGGCAGCTTGATCATGTTGTCTTAATTTGCACAGCTAGTGCATATTTTCTGTCCAAACTGTAGAGTGTGTCTTACTGAGTAAAACAGTATGTTGAATGTGTTCTGCCACACCCTCCGCTTCCATGATAAAAAACAAATTACCACCATTTTTAACAACTATTAGCAAATTGCGCATCAATGGCATTCTTTACAAGTTGAGCAAAGATATCATTATAATTCTTACAATACAATACTCATATTTAATTTTATTGCACAACTGGTAGGACAGTTTTAATCAAAGTTGTTATTGTTTTTAATATATGTTTGTAATTTCCGAGAAAAAATACTTAGCCTAATTTGGCAAGAATAATTGCTTCCAGAGATATCTTTCTTCAAAAACAAAATAAAACATGGTTTTCAGAAAACAGCCGACAAATATTAAAAAAACGTCATTTATTATATCACAGTCAAGCCACGAGGCGCTGGCTCTTCCCACATACACCAGTGGTCTGGACGACACACAACTCAGCCCAACAAACATTCTGGATTATCTCCTCACGGTCTTTGAAGCTGAGAAGTATAACGATGGTCGGCCACTGTTTGGGGCGGTTCGTATCAGGTTTACCGATCCGATTGGCTCTCTCGATTTATATTTTCGTGTTGTCGAAATGCATCTTGTTTTTCAGGATGTCTCGTACTTTTGCCTATGTTGTTTTCCAGTCCTCGTTCGGGAATTTTTGGACGCCGTCAATTCCAATGCAATTTCAGCGAGAGTAGTTGTCTAGACAGTCGACTTGGTTGGCGAGTGATTACAATAATTCTTCTATGTTTTTCCTTTTCTCGTCATCATCGACTGGACGTTTTCGGTTGATGATTTTCGCTCCAATTCTGCCATAGTCGACTTGAGATTAGCAATGTCATCTCTGGTGAATTACAGGTTTGTCTTCTGTTCGGTTATGTCCTGTGTCATTTTGGTCAGGAACCTGTTGACTCTGCTGTTTGTTGTCGATATATGCGCTTTTAACCACGATATGTCTTTCTTGCTAAGCAGTTAATTACCGGAAGAGGATATCTTGGGTGTTAATGGTCAGCATAGTCGCTGTCAATGGCAACGTTCGTAATTTGATCATCTGTTGTGGTTGGCGCAGACCTTCGTCCCGCTATACCCAGTACGTATTTACACTTGATGCGAGCTCAGTCCGCCGGAGCGAAGTAGACACGTACCGTTAAGTCAATTGTATCAACAATCTAGCAAAAATATTCAGCGTAACCATTTACATAAAGCATTATACATCATAGGTATACTCAACAACTTTTTGTGTTATTCGACCACAATTGTATTTCGTTAAGTTCCAGGTGATGGTCTAAAAGTATAATGACTACATTACATCGTAGGTCCTTCAACCAGATGTTTAAGCCAGGAGTAAACTACTCCACAGAGAGGAGAACTATATGAATCATAAACCAAAGGAGATAATATATATATGTTGTCAAAATGAAAGAGTGAACTGTGTAACTCATGCAGGTACATTAGCAAAGTTAGCCTAAAGTTCGGTTCTATCGCGCATGTGTTTTGTATCGCGCACATATTTCCAATGGTCGTCCCGGTATCGTTGCTGCGGATACAGAAAAACATGTTGACCCAAGCAACAGCTTTTACCAACTAGACGTTGAGGAAACGTAATGCCACTGACGGATGGTATCTTACTTATGATTGACAAGCACTAATTTTGATGTATTGGGCGATAACATGTGATGACCCATTCATTAATTTTCCTCACGTTTCCAACGGTTTGCTACTAGTATAATATGGTGTAGCAATAACGTCCCGCCTAGTGCACGACTGATGACAGTAAAGCTCATAAGATCTTAACACCTGGGCCGCTGGTGTTCGTATGCATCTACCCTGCTTCAAGATCTGTTGTGATAAGTAATTAATTTCATCATGGTCACATAGTTATACGAATAAAGTGTTGATATTGTACTTCCAACGTAGATGTCCGTCATGTAGACGGCTGTGGGTCCCATCGGCCAATGATTTAGTAATACACAGTTTTCCTTTAGTCATCAACAAAATATAATCTGAACGATTAGGTCTTATAGTAATTACATTTCTCTCTCATTTGTTTGGGATTTCGCCAACATTCTCATTATGACGAAGCCATCGTATATGATATTCTACGCTGTTTTTGTGTGAGTCAGAATGTCCTAAATTCGTTTTGTAGTCTGGATCATTATCAAGATTAAACGAGGTTGCCATCCAAGGCAAAACACCCATATGGTAAGTGGACAAGGAAGTCACTGGCTTATCACATCAAAATAACGAATAACGTTCACCACAACATGACCTTTCTACCCTCCAGTACCTAATTGTGCAGTGCTGCTTCCGCTGATGCAAGTCGACGCACTGTTATCATTAAGAATATAATTTTAGGGCATTATATAGTGTTTTTCTCCGTAAACACGTTGTGTTATCAATGTGTAATTGCTGCATTATATAAGCAATTGCGGTAAACACTTATATTATGCAAGGACGAAAATCGTTTTTAAATGTTCAATTGTCTTTAGTTTAACAAATACTGTAATAACAATTATGACAATATATGTTATAAATATTATTATTGTTAATATTATTACTACTAGTATGGTAAATACAACACATTGTGAACTGTGTCAAAAGCAACATCTCTACAAACAGTGATAACAATATACGAGAATAAACTGAAAAGAAACACCGCAGAAAGGTAAGCGAACGTCTTTGAAACACCGCGTCCGATACTATGACAATAAATCCAGTTTGTATGTGCAATGTCTGCAGGCGACCGACATGGTGCTTCACGAATCAGACTGTCCATCCACCGTCGCTCTCATCAACGGAACTCTCAACGTCCTTTGTAATAAACATCAGTGTCCTAACTCGGATCATCGCTGTCGACGTCGATAATTGAGCAAGGAATGATATGTTGAGTCACATACGACGTTATCGACACGTTGACCTCCACCATGTCACGAAAGGTGTACTCCGCCGATGAACTGTGTCGGTGTTGTCACTTTGTGAAGTCGTAAACATGAGTGAGAGGATTATACACCAGCACAACTCCACATGACTTAGTAAAACATCTTTTGTTGTTATCACACTGGATGTAGTTGTGTGGATTTGGTGCTTCAAAATAGAAACCATGGGCAGTCGTGTTCTCGTCGAAGCAGGGATTCCGTGTGTCGCAATTGTACATCAAAGCTGCAAACAACACAATAACGTAACATGATATAATCTTTGGCGATACGACAGTAACTGGCAATTTTCAAAGTCAAATACAAGTATACCAAACGTTAGGTGACTATCTTCAATTGTTATGCAAATAAATTGTGTTAAATAGTGCAATCATACAAGCATTTGAAAATGAAATTTCTACTATCTGAAGCATTTTTGTATGAATTGCATGGAGGCAGAAATAGCACTACCCATGTCTTATTCGACATGACACGTGCTTATCTGTTCTTGGTCGAATGTATAAGCAGTCACAGAGCACTACAATATCTAGATAGCTATCAAGCATTAAAGTCCAGTTTCCTAGTTATGTTGCGACTGTACTGACTTAGTCTGAATGAGACCATTACATTTCTTGATGTCGAACTTGCAAGAACATCGAAGAGCATCATGGCAACAACTGTACACTTAAATGTTCGCGAATCGTTGATACACACAATATAACTGATTGTGACAAAAAAACATGTTATGTTTATACAATATTAAATAAAAAAAAATAAAAAAAACACATTCTCTATCTGGTTCGCAGTTGTCTCCTATGTAGTGGTATGTGCAGTGACAGACGTTCATGTAGCGATTCTGCAATTCGGAGCTGTTGACACAAGTCATAAGTCATTAATATATGAAGTCGTTCATTGAACAATACACAAACATACGCGCGCGCGCGCACACAAACACACACACACGCACGCACACACACACACACACACAAACACACACACACACACACACACACACACACACACGCACGCACGCACGCACACACACACACACACACACACACACACACACACACACACACACACACACACACACACACACACACACACACACACACACACACACGCACACACAGTATTAGATTTACCGAAACTAACACAGAATAAATGTTTGATGGCCTATTTGCGTTGCATTCATTCGACCTTACGGGGAAGTTTTTTCGGTAGGCTTCATCTTCAGAGGCCTATTGGTGGTAGGGTGAAACGACGGAATGCAAGTCAAAAGGGAAATACCAATGTACTGAGCGGTAGAGTACATCATTGCGGGAAACTTGCAATACTTACACATTCGTGTTGTCGTTTGTTCCGTAGTCGACTCTACGGTAGGTTCAGTTGTTTCGGTTTCAGTTTTTGTTTCAGTGTAAATTCTATTGTCATGACAAAAAAGGCAGTCACAGCTATAACTGATGGGTGAATGGATTGGCTAGGAAATCACTACTTTCAATCACAGAGAAGTGCGACATTGCATACAGTGATAACGCATAATGTCAATGGATGTAACAGTAGCAAAAAAAACTATTTATCTAGTTCTTGCCTTGTTGTTGATCGGTAAGGTAAACATGTGCAATCACAGAGAGGTAGAGTACATAGTAAAATTAAGTCGAGGTCGCTACTTACCACAGTTGGCGCCGATGTAGCCCAACAGGCAGCAACAGGTCGCTTTGAAGCCCGGAGAACAGTTGGTGCATTTGCCGTTATTGAGACAGTCAGCGTCTCTCTTACACTGGAACGCTGCAATAAGCGAAGTGTCGATGTTTCATTCACACTTGAAGAGCACATTATACACCCGCCAATTGCATAGTACATTCCACAAACTGCAGGCAATGTGCGTCACAGGGTGTCATGCCCATTAACATAAAGACGCAGTATTACGTCAAATACCAACTTTTGTAGGTCACAGATATGCACGAGGGGCGGGTCAAGGTCCGTCAATGACCGCTGTATGTTTAGCCGCAAAAACGATTAGAATGACGACAACCAGCGACTTTATGATTAATTGACCCTAACGTATTGTTATCACCCATAAACGACCATATCGGACAATATATATCGCTATATGTTAATTGATTTGTTCCTGTAAGTTTGACCATTCATTTTAACAGTTATTTGCACATGCAAACAACTGAACCTGTCCAAACACAAAATGTCCCCAAATGTGCATCAGGAAATATGCAATGGTGCGTAATTTTGTGGCGCAGGAGTACGTGAAAGATCATATATTTTTGACGAACATATTTAATTATGGACAATGAGACACATTGCCCGGGGGAGTTGGGCGGGTCATGCACTTGACGGGTGTGTAAACTGTGTCTAGTTTGTGCTACAATTGCAAATTAGTTTATTCTGGTTACAGGCCAAACCTTATTTGACACTTTCATGCAAACACAGTAAGTTCGCCTACTTCCATCACAATATTATGAGATAAAACGCTCTTAAGTACGTGAATATACATTATTGGATATAATTGCTAAATATTTGTCAATAACCTCTCTCGTGGTAACGAAAGTCAATAACCTTTAAGGGCAACAAAAGTCATAGCCCGAACGCCGACATTTTTATTTTAATGTGCCATATTATTTTATGAGGCAACTGTCATATGTTTAATAAATACACACAGCGTGTATATTCTCACCTTTTTCGCAATGGTCACCAATGTAGAACTATGCAGTGGCTTATGTTCTGGAAGCAGTTTCCCCGTTCAAGCAGTCACTCGACTTTCTGCATATCGGATCTGCTGACACAATATGTTGGGACCTATGCATCACTGCACAAATGCATTACCATTACGTGTTATGGGAGATGGCCCGCGTTTGTCAAATGGCTTCCGAATAACAGATCATCCGTTCAAAACACGTCCGTAGAAAGACTTTGGTGAACCCGTAGCAGTGCGCAGTCAGCTGTGCCAAAGTCTCGCGAGATCTAATCAGTGTATGCCAGTTTCAACGGGGAGTTCCATTACAGCATGTATCTTATTGGTGTGCACAACTCAGGATTGACAAATATGAAGTGATACTAAATCATGTTCGTCTTCTGCGCTCGCCAACCATGGCAATAGTGCTAGGCAATCGATTGATAAATTAGATATTCTACAAAATTACATATGTGATTTTTAGAGACATTGTATGTATTATTAAGATATTTAGATTAGGGCGTGTCTTCCAAATTAGTAGCGACGGCGGCCCATCCATTTATTAAGAAACAATGGATTCGCTTTCATTACCGACCTTTGGCATTCCAAAATAATTGACACAATAAACATAATAGATCCCTCCTATCCGGTGTCAAGATAAGAGAAGTAAGCGACTCCGTAGAGAAGATAACTATTTGACGATTGACTACAACGTTGTTGAACCAACGGGTTGCGTAACTCTATCTCTGTTTCGTCAAAATGAGAGGGTCAGATGTACATATTATTAAGTTGTTTTAACCATATTATGTTGCATTGTAAGGTAAAAAGTTTTGGTAAAAAAAATCAAACAGATTAATGCGGATCATTTCGGCCGGAGGACAGTTATTCTTAACACACCGGCTTCAATGGACCGGACGTATTGCTGGTGTTCTTGAGGCTAAGGTCGAAGAAGTTTTGAGTCAGTCCAGACAAGCCTCGGGGCTTACATTCAGGGAGAATAAGCCGCAGCCGTAGGGCGAAATGTGCAGGACGATTCATAACCAAGCAATTCATACCTCCGACAACAGTGACATCAGCAGATATTTTGCGTTACACGTAGCATAAAAGTCACAAACGATAACGACAGCAACGTCTACGTAGACAACAATGACGTTGACGCAAATTTGAAACAAAAAACGAAAAACGTACTGACCGAAGACGCAGCCACCGAGCGTAGGCTCGACTAATTGAACGAAGACGACAAGAGTGACCAGGACATACGTCTTTACGCTGGCCATTGCTGATGCAGTAGTTTCTTCTCGATCGTTAATTGCGAAGACAGTCGTAGAACTTCGCAAAACCTGAGTATTTAAGCGTTGCGTCACGACGTTACTGCTCCAACCGGTCGACGTGCGACCTTCCCCATCGATCAAGGGCAGCAGTTGTGTCGTGTTCACAAAGGAAGCAGACGATTTAACCATTACCTGTAGGTGTAGAATGTGTTCATCTATAAAGTGCCGGCTAATGATAAATCACTTTCAGTGCCAACTCGTTAGTTTTTTTCGGCATTCGTACATTTATTTCCAGCATTGCGAGTGAGAAATGGTTCTTCTCTCTCTACTGCTGAGACGGGCGTCTCTGCACAACGTCAGCTTACACAATGAGCCAATTACATGGGAATTGAAAAAAAGGAATGTCGATGACGTATAAAATGAGGCAATAATTATTGGTGCGGGTGTGAACCAAACTTCCAGTTCATACCAACCGTTGTACCAGAAAACTAAAGTAAATTAAACAAACCTCTTGATTTCAAGGTAGTTAGTGTTTCTTCTTTCGATATTTGACAAGCACGACATTGAATATCTTAAACGATAATATGTGATGGCGCCTTTGAATATTTGTCAGTTGCAGTGGACATACTAAGAGAGGTACTGTACGCCGACGACCTAACAGTGGTGACAAATAGCAAGAAGAACTACAAAAGACGCTGCAAAATAGAATAGCATCTATAGAAAACATGGCCTCCGAATGAATTTTCAGAAGATGGGCGAACTGGAGGTTGGCCTGCATGTAGTTGTAGACGGAAACGCAATTAAACAAGTGGACATATTTGTGTATTTGGACGGAACAGCTCATGAGGATGGAGGAAGTAGCAGAGATACACAGAGGAGGTTGAGTGGCTAATGAAACATTATGCGTCAAATTGCTTATTTTCGTTAGGTAGTTATCAGGAGTGTTTAAGCGTGTGTGCGTTCTTGTCGACGCTATTATAATTCTTCAACGTTCGATTTGCCAACAACCGCTGGTTTTCGTTTCTATGCATTATGTTATTCGTCAACACAAACACGTATGCAGATGTAAAATGGCAAAACACTGCTTAAGCGGAAGTACATTTAAGAAACAATAGCCGTTGCAACGCGGAAAACACCTCGCGAAAAAAGCAGATAGGATACATATTGCATTCACCTAGCAGCCATTATCGTATTAGAGCCACAGCGGCAAGTTTGTGTTAAATTTTAAATGTATCCTACATCTACTTGTAAGGTAGGCGTGGACAAGGCAGGAGATACCAATAAAAGTGTTCAGAAATGATGCTGAGGAGCAGTGTTTGACCTTCACCCGATAAAGTTGCTGGGCAGCAAGACCAACAACTTTCAGAAGTTCCTTTTCCCCTGGAAAATGGCTGCCCAAAACAAATTTTAAGAACATATGTTAGAACTTAGAAAAGATAAATATTATAAGCAAAATACCGTGAATTCATTTGGTTTTTATTTCCTGGTTACATGTCAGTGAATATAGGAATTTATGGTTTATAAATGTGCGGCAATCTCCTCCAAACTTTCAAAATACTATCGGAACAATCAAGCCGAGTCTCTGTGGTTCGATTGAACTGCTGCTGCACCCTCATACTGAGGTTGTTATATTATCCCATCAGCTGCCCTTGCAGCTTTAACTATTCCTGCTTGACCATTCACGCCTGCTACTTTCCACAGGACATATAGCACATCGCTTATGACAAATCAAATCGACACTACCACAATGAAATATATATATATATATATATATATATATATATATATATATATATATATATATATATATATATATATACTAATAAAACTCAATGGTCGCAACATTTGTTTACACTGTTTTCTTGTTAACAGTGGTATTCGAAATCATGTCTTCTGTTTAATTTCCAGTCGGTAAATCATTAGCATATGAACATCTAAATCCCTTACAAATATGAAAAATATTGTTAAAACCAAACCACTGACCATTTCACCACTGCTAAAACTTACATTGATACATCAGCAATATCCATTGTCTCGTCTACATCCGTTTATAACGCGTTTATAGCGCGCTGAAATGCACCAGCCTCTGCGATTATCGCCCAACGGCGCGTGGTAAATCATTTCGCAGCACTATTTAGACTAAAAAAGTGCCCTATAGTGTAATATTTGATTATCACATCTGCACTTTGTTTACCTGAAGCGCCCTGTATATATTTCGTTCTTTCATTCCAGCATACAGTTTACCTGTATGGTGGAAGTAACGTATCAAATTAGCTAAAACGAGATAGGAATGAAATATAAAGCCGACATCAGCAGTACTAAATTACTAAATTACCCATTTCGGAAAAGGGGTCAGACAACAGTGCAAAATTGCATTGGTGGCCATATTAACGTTTTATCTGATTATAAAAAAAAATTTACCATCCAAGGTTTTGTCAAAATCACATACCTCCAGCTCATTTTAAACGCCCCCGACGCACGATGCCCGTCAATGTTTACAAACAAAATCCATGTATTCGTGCGCCCACATGTTCCATAGCAATTCAGTTACTTCCGACGCGGTCGATATGTGTTTTGCGTGGCTGCACCCGTCAGTGGCCGGTTTACACACCATGATACCACATGACCTATGATAACATACTTCGTTGGCGTCACATTGGATGTGCTTGTGAGGATCAGGATGTTGGTAATGTAAACCATGGACGTCTGTGTTGGCCTTGAAGCAGGGATTCCGATAACTGATAATTTCAACACATTAAAGGAGCAATGATAAAGGCTGCATGGTATTTATTACATTCAGTGATGAAAGTTCAAACACGAAACTCTGGGATATGTTGATATATACGACGTCATCGACACGTTGATCTCCGACGTGTCACGTCTGTGGCACTAAGTCGGTTTTGTTACGGTGACGCGCAACCTAGATGTGTCTGTTTCCACACCAGATTTCCTGGGCATGACTTATCATAACATCCACCGTTGGCGTCACATTGGATAAACTTGTGTGGGTCCGATTGTTCAAAATAGAAACCATGGACGACAAGGTTCGCGGTGAAGCATGGACTTCGTGTATCGCAATTGTACTTCAAAGCTGTAAAACACCACGAAGGCAGCATTATATAATGTTTGTCGATACGGCACGAATTAAACAAATATCAAAGTCAAAAATTTCGCTCACACCCTTACACTCCCGATGTACCCACTGCCTACACCCGCCACATTGCACCCATCCTTCACCTTTCCTACTGTCCGAATATATATCCGCACTGTATAAAAACCTTTATCATCTAATAATTATGGCGTTTATTAGGCTAATGTGCTGTAGATATTAATCAATAAATTGATACTAGTCTGTGATTTAAACAGTAGGTCTAATAATACATTTTCACATTACCAAATTAGGTAATTAATGTACATTGTAGCAACGCCTATGGTATAACCTCATATCCATTATGTTCAAAGTAACTGCGCGATGTGGCCCACATTGGCCTTTTGCAAAGAGCATTGGTCGGATGCCGTTTTGTGTTCAACGCGTGCATTCACGTCACAATGGACTTGCACATTCCACTAAATAAAGAACTTCCGTAAACATGCCTCATTTATGGCTAAATACCCTGGCCATTTCTTAAAATATGGAGTTTGAAAGTATTTTAATGAAAGTGCCAAAACACAAATTTATGACTCAAGGTTTTGGATTCGCGCCTGTACGACGTTAGTTACTGTCTCCTTGCGAGTCTCTAAACACTAGTTTACCCCCAGTGCACGTCAGGATAGCTAAAATGGCGGGTCCACTTTGGCCGAGGGGTCCACCTCAACCTCCTTTCCCCTACTTAAAATGGTACGCAATCATAGAAGTGTGGAACACCATGTGTTTGACCATCTGACGCAAGGTTTCCGTTAATTGTTTTATGAATACTGTCCTGCTTTCTAACAAGATCGACATTTCCCGCACTTGCCCTATTCTTGGCAGAATGTTTAAATAAGCAGTAAAAGATAGCTACAATGCAGAGAAAATTTAAAACAATCGTAATATTATGAAGTGCTCACAAGAGGTCGCCACTTACCACAGTTTGCACCGACGTAGCCCAAAGCGCAGTCGCAAGGCTTGGTGTTGTCCGGAGGACATGTTCCGTCATTCAGACAGTCAGCGTCTTTCGTACACTGGAACTCTGCAAAAGTTCTTTGTTAAATAACACATATAGGCGGATAGTGTGTTCGACAATTGTAAACTCGTTTGCTCAGTTCACTGGCTGAATAAAAAATATGTAGGCATGTTGAAAGAAATCGTCGTTTGATGTTAAGAATAATTGGCATCACCGTGTGTCCATTTGTCTCTTCCTTCACAAAGTAGTCGTGTTAAAATAACAGGCAAATGTTATTACTCTCTCGATGCGCTGTCTCTAGATATCTATCAAACATTTTAAAGTCAAGTTGCCTTGTTATTGTGCGTAAGTGTAATGGTGTATTCTGAATGAGACAATTGTGTTATCTGATCACACTTACAGGGACGCTGAAGAACAATACGACAGAAACTTTACATTTAAACTTACATTTGCGATTCATTTGTTGTGATAGTTAATATTCAATTATTAATTAATATACAATTATAAGTATAAATATTCTCAACCTGTTTCACAGTGGTCTCCGATGTGTCCATCTGTGCAGTGACAGTTGTTCGTGTGGCAGGTTCCATCGTTTAGACAGTCACTCGACGCGGTGCAATTCGGAGCTGTTGACAAAAATCACAAGTCAATAATACATTGAGACGTTAAATGAAAAACAACTATAATATTACGCCAACCAGCAACAGCAATAACACTGGTTGTCCAGACAAACTAGTTATTGCTTAGCAATGCATGAGACAAGCCTAGACATATGCCAGGTACCAGTCGATTTGTTTTAACAACTGAACCAGAGTGACATAGAGTGGACTACAAGTCATTACGTCAGTAACGTTCTGAGTCACAATTCGTCAAGTCATATGTGCATTATATTAATTCGACCTTACGAGAACATGTTGCACTGGTGCTTCATCGCTTACGACTTCGAATGTATTCATTAGCAGGATTATTTGACCGCAGTAAAAACTCACGCGTTCAAAGTCCCTACTCAATTAATTATAGCCCATCGCGAATCAGGTTCGTTGATGCTCACATTAATATGTGGCGCGTATAATATTATAGCTTAAGCAACGTACTCAGTCGGTTTAATAAAAAAGAGAAGTGCATTGTTTTTGTTTATCTGACTTTGATTTTGTTTGATTGGGAAAATGTGAAATAGCCTGATAATATATGGACGCGATATATTTGCTTTTTCGCAGTTATTATAACAAATTGAACTGAGGACGGAGCTGTAAGAGCGAGTTTGTGACACCGGACTTCTTTATGACATTACGCTGTCTGGTAGTGATGTGTAGTAAAACGTACCATGGACTCACAGAGACTTACTTTACTCTATTTCCTACAAATCAAAACGAGCAACAGCAGAGAGTCAACGGAATTGTTAATGCAATTCCGTTAACCGCATAATACTAGATTTCAACGAATGGCGACTTCTTATTTTATCCGGCACCGCCCGCAGGCCGGCAACTAATATTCACTGCTAATTACCTGGAGTAAGCATGATGGAGTAAGCATAGGAATTGTAGGGCGATGCGGAATGCAGGTAAAAAGAGCGAAACACCGATGTACTGAAAGGTAGGGTATATCATTAGGGGAGACATGCAATACTTACACATTGGTTTTGTCATTTGTTCCGTTGTCGACTCAAGGATAGTTTCAGTTGTTGTCTCAATGGCAGACTCTGTATTGTGACAAAAACGACACTCACAACTTTATAGGAAGGAGGAAAGGATTGGCTAGTAAATCAATACTTTCAACCATAGATAGGTGCAACAGAGCTCACAATGATCAGGCATAATGTCAATGGATGTCAGAGTAGCAAAAAAACTATTTAGTTTCATTAATAGTTAATGCGTATTTATATATATATATATATATATATATATATATATATATATATATATATATATATATATATATATATATATATATACACACACACACACACACACACACACACACACACACACACACACACACACACACACACACACACATTCACAAGAAAATAAATGGAGGTATGTGACGAACCTGTTTCGCAGTGGTCTCCGACGAATTCAACTGGGCAGTGACAGACGTTGTCGTGGCAGGTTCCTCCATTGAGACAGTGGATCGATGTGCTGCATATCTTATCGCAACTGTATTTGAAAGCTGCAAATGTCAAGAAGACGCATATCACGCTCCTGTTGGTGCATAACTAATTATATATTTGGCACAAGTAATTACAAATCTGTCAGATCACAACCGACTGCGTTTAAATATGTCACTGGTGAAATTATCAGTCAGTTGAGAAATAATTATTCGGACATGCTTTTAATACAGGAAGCACCCAACATCGTCAGCATGTCTGCACAACACTAACTGACTGACACGTTGATATGAAAATCAAAAATCACACCTGGACATTTAAACATTATATTCTCCATTCCTTTCTCTACATATCAAGTTCTTGCCATTTTGTTGGTCGAAGGTAAATATGTGTAATCACAGATAACTATGTTACATGTACATGAAAAGGACGGTGTTGTTAGAGAAGTGACCACGAGAGGTCGCAACTTACCACAGTTATCGCCGATGTAGCCAAACGCGCAGTCACATGTCGCTTTGAAGCTCGGAGAACAGTTGGTACATTTGCCGTTATTGAGACAGTGAGCGTCTGTCTTACACTGGAACGCTGCAATAAGCGAATTGTCAGTGTCATGCACACTTGTAGATCAGATGTTGCTCACATTTTACACCCGCCGATTGCTTGGCGCACCTCACGACCCCCGGGCAAAGTCCGTCAAAGGTGCGTCATGTCCATAGAAACAATGACGCAGTAGTACGTCAAATTCCAACTTTGGTGTGTCACAAACATGTACGTGGGGTAACGTATTGTTACCCGCATAAATGAACTTATCGGATGATATATATCACTACGTATTAATTGTGTGGCTCCTATATTTTTATCATTAATTTTCAGTTTTTCGAGCCAGCAAACAACCGAACCTCTACACAAAACAATGCCCCAGGTGTGCGTCAAAAATGTGTGCCTGCCTCAAAAAACAAGCAATGTTACATAATTTTTTGGGGCAGGGGTACGTATAGGAAATTTTATGTCTGACGCACATACGGACAAAGACGCACATTGCCAGGGGATCGGGTGGGGGTGAGTCACACAATTGACGGGTGTATTAACGTTATATAATTTGTGCGACGATTGCAAATTCGTTTACTCTGTTTACACGATTGACTATAATTGCTAAAGATCAGTCGACAACCTTTTTCATGGTAGCAAAAGTTGTCGTCCCGACGCTGACTTTCTTTATTGTGCCATATTATTTTACGAGGCAATAGTAACATGTTTATAAAGTACACACAACGTTTATAATCTCACCAGTTTCGCAATGGTCTCCGATGTAGAATTCTGTGCAGTGGCAGACGTTCTGGAAGCATGTTCCTCCATTCAGACAGTCACTCGACTTGCTGCATATCGGATCTGTTGAAACGATATGTAGGGGCCTATACGTCAGTGTACAATATTGATGAATGTTAAGTTACTTAGCAAACATTTTACAGTTATGAAGTTGCGATAGGTGTCTACGCCAGGACCATGCGTCCAAATTGCATAAATGCATTACCATTCCGTGTTACGTGAAACGTAAGTGGCTTGCTAATAAGAGATCATCCGTTCAAAACACGTCTGTAGAGCGACTATTGCGAATCTTTAGCAGCGAGCAGTCAGCAAGTCTCGCGAGATCCCATCAGTGTATGCCAGTTTCAACGGGCAGCTCCGTTTCAACACACATCTTACTGGTGTGCACCACTCAGATTGGCACATATGAACTGATAATAAAAGATATTCGACTATTTGTCTTCACGCAGACTTATTCGCACAGTGGTGCTGAGGAGAGCCAACTGCTAGCGTTCGTCGGCTGGTGTAATAGTGCTATACAATCGATTTGTAAATTAGATATTCTGCAAGTTTGTATATGTGATTTTTAGAGAAGCTATACGCAATATTAAGATATTTAAAGTAGGGCGTGTCTTCCCAACTTCCAACGACGGTGGCCCATTAATTAAGAAACAAGTGGGTTCGCTTTTATTTCCGACTCCCCCGTCTGGCATTCACAAATTAAGTTTGACACAATAAACATCATAGGTCCATCCTACCCGGTGGTCAAGACAGGAGAAGTAAGCGTCTCCACACAGAAAAGTTTGACGATTGACTACAACGTTCTTGAACCAACGGGTTGCGTAACTCTGTGTCTGTTTTGTCAAAACGAAAGGGTCAAATGTACAGCTCATCAAGGGGAAATTTCAGAAATACAAATGCGGTAATTTTGGCCGGAGGACTGTTATTCTTAACACACCGGCTTCAATGGACCGGCAGTATTACTGGTGTTCTTGGCGCATAAGGTCGAGTAAGTTTTGAGTCAGTCAAGACAAGTTTCGGGGTTTACATTCAGGGAGAATAAGCCGCAGCAGTAGGACGACAGATGCAGGACGAATCATAACCAAGCAATTCATTCCCCCGATAACAGTAACATTAGCATACATTTTAGTCACAGGTAGCATAAAAGTCACAAACGATAACGACAGCAACGTCTGCGTAGACAACAATGACGTTGACGCAAATATGAAAAAAAAAACGAAAAACGTACTGACCGAAAACGCAGCCACCGAGCGTAGGCTCGACTAATTGAACGAAGACGACAAGAGTGACCAGGACATACGTCTTTACGCTGGCCATTGCTGATGCAGTAGTTTCTTCTCGATCGTTAATTGCGAAGACAGTCGTGGAACTTTGCGAAACCTGAGTATTTAACGTTGGGTCACGACTATGCTACTCTAACCGGTCGACGTGCGACTTTCCCCATCGATCAAGGCACAGCAACTGTGTCGTGTTCACAAAGGAAGCAGACGATTTAACCATTACCGGTAGGTGTAAAATGTTTTCATCTATAAAGTTCCGCCTAATGGTAAATTACTTTGAGTGCCAAATCGTAAGTTTTTTTTCGGCATTCGTACATTTTGTTCCAGTATTACGAGTGAGAAATGGTTCTCCTTTCTCTACTGCTGAGACGGGCGTCTCTGCACAACGTCAGCTTACACAATGAGCCTATTACATGGGAATTGAAAAAGGAATGTCGAAGGCACATAAAACGAGGCAGTAATTATTGGTGCGGGTGTGAACCAAACGTCCAGTTCAGACCAACCTTTGTACCAGAAAACGACAGTAAATTAATCAAACTTTTGATTTAAAATTGTTTAATTTTTCTTCCGTCGAAAGTTGACACGAAATTAAATGTCGTAGGTGATAACATGTGATGACGCCTTTGAATATTTGTCAGTTGAATACTAAGATTCAGCAATGACGTTCCGTCCAGTGTAGTGGACATACTGAAAAATGTACTGTACGCTGCCGATTTAACAGTGGTGATAGATAGCAAGGAAAAACTACAGAAGACACTGCAAACTTGTATAACAACTTCAGAAAACATGGCATCCGAATGAATATTCTGAAGATGGGTGCACAGCAGGTTGGCCTGCATGTAGTAGTAGACGGAAACGCCATTAAGCAACTGTACATCTTTGTGTAGTTGGGCGGAACACCGTATGAGAATTGATGAAGTAGCAGAGAGACACAGAGGAGGTTGAGTGGCTAATGAAACATTATGCGTCAAATTGCTTATTATGGTTAGGGAGTTAACATTCAGGAATTCATGGAGTAGATGTTAGGTGTGTTTAAGCGTCTGAGCGTTCCTGTCGACGCAATTATAATTCTTCAACGTTCGATTTGCCAACAACTGCGTGTGCTCATCCTGGCTCTCGTATCTAGGAAAGACGCCCCTATGCAAAACAGTGCTAACCCCCTCCATCTAGCCATGAGGCTCGAAAATAATAATTTCGAGATGGCCAAAAGGAGCCGCATATCATCAAGTGCGTCTGATTACAGTACGGTTAAATTTTTAGGTTCGTAATTATGCAAATCGTTCCTTTCCAAAGTGGGACTATATACAATAGCCACGGGAAACTGAGACAAAAGAAGTAAATGTATACAATATGCCAATACGATTATAGTAGTGGCATACATGTATCCGTTGTGGGATATATATTCAAATAAGGAAATTATAATATTGCAAATAAGGAAATTATAATATTGCAAACGCCCAGAGGAGGCTTCTTGCCCCGGGGGTGGGCTTCTTACCCCACCATAGGAACCTTCGTTAAATTGACTACAACTTTTTCACAGATTAGGTACGTCAACAATTTCAACACACGGAATGTACCTAAGTTAATAAACTAGATCACTCATACCACATGTACGATATTTACCAAAATGATTCTTTCCCACTTACGATTTCCCTTTAAGGGAGTCTCTATGCCCCACCCTACCCTATATGCTTTCCATAAAATATCGCAGTTTTTAAGCTTGTCAGTCGATCCACGTGATATCACACGTGACAGGCTTAAATAATTGATGAACATGCTGCTACTATGCGACATAATTTGCATTAATAATTTGTCTGTAGGACGTATGTTACAACAAGCCCTGTTACAACCCGGTCTCCCAAAATTACCTAACAAAATGGAACTTACCGGAGCTAAACTAACACGTCGCTCTAAGAGAAATGCAAAAACTAAGTATTAATGAAACTGTGATAAAGGAAATGTCATGCACAGTATGTAAACAATGTCGCTGCTTTCCAAAACACAACGATGAACGATTGATCGTCCGGAAAACCTTTTCCCACTTACGATTTGGCGCAGCCATTAACGTTAGGTAGGACCAATTCCCACCAATTTTTACAGGCCACCTCACATCCTCCATCAATCTTACCTCATTCTTCCTACCCATTTTTAAGATCAACCTCCCATCTCCCACCAATTGTTAGGACCAATATCCCACTCCCCATGTGCACTCCCTGCCACCCCTCTTCTATATTGCAGACATGAGTGTCA
>OY759262.1:57084989-57109989 GCA_963662155.1 Lamellibrachia columna
GGTGTATTCTGAATGAGACAATTGTGTTATCTGATCACACTTACAGGGACGCTGAAGAACAATACGACAGCAACTTTACATTTAAACTTACATTTGCGATTCATTTCTTGTGATAGTTAATATACAATTCTTAATTAATATACAATTATAAATATAAATATTATCTACCTGTTTCACAGTGGTCTCCGATGTATTCAACTGTGCAGTGACAGTTGTTCGTGTGGCAGGTTCCATCGTTCAGACAGTCACTCGACGCGGTGCAATTCGGAGCTGTTGACAAAAGTCACAAGTCAATAATACATTAAGTAAGTTTAATAAAAAAACAACTATAGTATTGCGTCAACCAGCAACAGCAATAACTATGTGTGTCCAGACAAACTAGTTATTGCTTAGCAATGCACGATACAAGCTTAGACACATGCCACGTAACAGTTAATTTGTTTTGACAAGTGATTCAGAATGATTGCGAGTGGATTTTAAAGAACTGCCTTAGTAACTGATTCACAATTCCACAAGTGATGTGTAGTATTAGATTGAGGGTGACTGGCAGAGAATAAATGTTTGGTGGACTATTCGCATGATATTTATTTACCCTAATGGGAACATTTTGCCTACGTTTTTCATCGTCTACAAGTACAAGTATTTTCCCTAGTCCTCACTTGTTCAAAGTCCCTCGTCAATTCATTTAGTTCATCATGTATTAGGTTCGTATGTGCAGCGTGGATAGTCTGGGTAACACGCTCAGTCGGTTTAATAAAAGAGAAGTGCATTGTTTGAAATTTGACGTTGAATGTTAGATCGAGTAGCTTGCGAAAGTGTGAAATAACCTGAAGTTATATTATTATAAAGGCCAGCTGCCTGTGTCTTTATTCGCCGAATTGTTAATGGGTCCAGTGTCGTAGTAGGTACTAGATAGAAATATGTAGAAACAAATTGGATTGAAGAAGGAGTTTTAAGTGCGAGTTTGTGACGCCGGACTTCGCTTCTCGCATTCCGAGGATTGTGGTTCTGTCGTTTCTCTGTCTGGAGGTGATGTGTTGTAAAACCTCTCATGGACTCACATACACTTACTCTATATCTTAAAAATCAAAATGAGCAACTGCAGGGAGTTTCAGATAATCATATTATGTTTCAACGAATGAAGGGCACTGGCTGCAGGACTGCGTATAAGATTTATGGCGAATTAGCTCAATAGTGACGGAACAGGGTTCTACGTCGAAGGGCGAAACAGAATGCAGGGCAAAATAGCAAAACACCAAATGTACTGAAAGGTATGGTATATCATGAGAAAAACGTGCAATGCTTTCAAATTGGTGTTGTTTGTTCCGTTGTCGAATTAACGGTAGGTTCAGTTGTTTCAGTTTCATTTGTTGTCTCAATAGTAGACTCTGTTGTCGGGGCTACGGTAGTCTCAGTTGTTGTTGTTGTTGTTTCAATTGTGTGCTCTGTTGTCGGAGCAACGGTAGTTTCAGTTGTTATCTCAGTGGTAGACTCGGTTGTCGGAGCAACGGTAGTTTCAGTTGTTATCTCAGTGATAGGCTCTGTTGTCGGAGCAACGGTAGTTTCAGTTGTTATCTCAGTGGTAGACTCGGTTGTCGGAGCAACGGTAGTTTCAGTTGTTGTTGTTTCAATTGTGTGCTCTGTTGTAGGAGCAACGGTAGTTTCAGTTGTTATCTCAGTGGTAGACTCGGTTGTCGGAGCAACGGTAGTTGCAGTTGTTATCTCAGTGGTAGACTCTGTTGTCGGATCAATGGTAGTTTCAGTTGTTGTTTCAATTGACTGCTCTGTTGTCGGAGCAACGGTAATTTCAGTTGTTATCTCAGTGGTATACTCTGTTGTCGGAGCAACGGTAGTTGCAGTTGTTATCTCAGTGGTAGACTCTGTTGTCGGATCAATGGTAGTTTCAGTTGTTGTTTCAATTGACTGCTCTGTTGTCGGAGCAACGGTAATTTCAGTTGTTATCTCAGTGGTAAGATCTGTTGTCGGAGCAACGGTAGTTTCAGTTGTTATCTCAGTGGTAGACTATGTTGTCGGAGCAACGGTAGTTTTAGTTGTTATCTCAGTGATAGGCTCTGTTGTCGGAGCAACTATAGTTTCAGTTGTTATCTCAGTGGTAGACTCTGTTGTCGGAGCAATGATAGTTTCAGTTGTTATCTCAGTGGTAGACTCTGTTGTCGGAGCAACGGTAGTTTCAGTTCTTGTCTCGGTGGTATGTACTGTAACCGCAACATTAAGAAGATGCATGTCAGACATAAAATGTGGATAAGTTGTAAAACAGTGTTTACTGTTGCACATTGTATAAATATTATACGGAGAATTATGCATTGGCAATTTTATTTCGAATTAATCATTAATATCTCATCAGCCCAATTCACAAGTATACATTTTTAGCGTTCACATGGTTGAGCGAGCGAGCGAGCGAGTGAGGGCGCGAATTTGAGATTAAGTGGGTTTGTTAGTGTGAGTGAGTCGGTGTGTGAGTGTACATGTATGTGAGTGCGAGTCAATGTGTGTGCGCGAGTGTGAGATTGAGTGTGTGCACGTCTGTGGGTGAATGTGAAGGTTTGTGTGTGCGTGTGTGCGTGTTGCCACTAATTGACAACACAACAACAGTCTGGGTATCTGTGCGCTTGCGAGCGTGCGCGCGTGCATGCGTGCGTGCGTGCTTGCGTGCGTGTGCGTGTGCGTGTGATAATGTATGTAGGGACTACATAACAAATTAGCACGCGACAGTTTGTGGTAACAAACTTCGTCTACTGCAGAAAGACCATAGGGCGTATTTACTCAATACATGTTTCACTATTGCATTATGGAGTCATGTGTGAGCAACCAGGCGTTTGGGAATTTGGCAACAAAAGGTTAAAAGGGTGCGTTTTTTCAGTGAAAGTCTTCAAATGAATACATGCACTTACGCCAGTGCGTTTGTAATTAACTATGGCATTTCACACCGACTCAAGATCAGTAATTTTATTTAAATGTCAGCAAAGGTTTTTAGATATTAATTCGTTTTTCGCAACCGCGATATATCATTATTATTATTACGACGAAGCCAGGCGCACTAGAGTTCGTGTCTTATGTTGCACGTAACAACAAGGGAAGAGTTAATAAAACACCCAAGCCGTAGGGAATAGGACAAATTGCAACTGGGTATGTTAGTTATCAAGTGTATTGATAGGCATTTCACGTAAACGCTATTTGAAGCTGAGGCGAAGGAGCCGTCTGGTTCCCAGAAACAGGTCGACCAAGACAGCAAGTGGGCCGAATTACAAATGATTTGGCGCATTTCCGTACACTGTGTAGGGTACATGGGTAATAGTAAGACTATCGTTGGCTCGCGAGGATAATAAAGCCTATATGCCGCTCGTGTGAACGGTACTTTTTGGCTGCCCCATTTTTCGCTAGAAAAACGCGGTAGCGCAAATGCACTTTGTCACATACACACCCTAATACAATAGTACACAACTATACAAAGGTAACCACATTATATACCAGCCTCACTTGCTGTTGTGCTGTTTAAGGGACCTAGTCGAAAGGCGAATTTTACGAACATTTTATTAACTTAAAATAATTAATATGACAGTCAGTGCCCCTATTGTGTTTAAGTAAAAATGTGTTCTGTAAACCTTTCATTGGTAAATTAGAACATTATACAAAACACATAGTCAGGTTATACAATAAAATCAGGTACCGTCACAAGTCTGCGTTTCGTTGCTGTAAGTATAACCGTCATTACAGTGATTGTCGTCACATTTTCCTGGTCCGTTTATGAGACACTGTGTACAGTTCCAGCCGCACACCGCTGCAACAAAAACACGCATCTTAGCATCATTGATGATTGATACTTGGAACATATAAGGGATCTAGTCGAAAGGCGCATTTTGGCAGCACTTCATTCACTAATAACATTTAATGCCGGTCACTCCTCTTAATGTGGTTTAGTTAGGATGTCTTCTGTAAAACATTAATTGGTTAAACTGGATCAGTATGCAACATGGAATCATATTGTTTCCATAGTCAAGTCATATAATAAAATCACGTACGGTCACAAATCTGCGTTTCATTGTTGTACGTGTAACCTTCTTTACATTGATTGTCGTCGCATTTTCCTGGCCCGTTTGTGACACACCGTGAACAGTTCGAGCCGCACACCGCTGCAACAAAAACACGCATCTTAGCATTATTGAAGATTGATGTCGCAAAATATAGGTTACTTAATTTGTATAATTCTAGACATACTAAACATTCTAAACAGCGCACTAGCTGACAGGAATCGCTTGGTGCATACTCGAATTATTGCGTGTATCCAATAACGAGATTTACTTACCCGGTTTTACAAAAAAACGATGTTAACAACATGATTAACGCACTCTGCACTTGTTAAGCAGGCTGCCAATGGTTTTTTGTTTTATTCAATTGTACCTAAACTATTGTGTACGAATAAATGATATACACACTACCTACATCATGATATAATATAATGCATCCCGTAAACACAGGCTGTTATATTTTATTAATATTTTTATTTATTTATTTTTATTTTTTATTGTAAACACCTCTAATTCTGTTTTTAGAGATACGCGGTGTAAAAATAAATTTGATTTGATATAATTTGGCTCAAACGCGCATTGCCATTGCGCGCCAAAACAAACACCATAATGACATCGATCGTCGCCATTTAATCCATATTACATTACATAAACGCATGGTGTTACACAATTCCCCATGTTGCCATTGTGCAACATAACGCACATGATACGACGTACAGCGCAGACCAATTAAGTGTACAACACACTGCACAAAATGTACAGCAAATGTGCACAATACTTGGATATTTAAAATATGATCTGCTTCGCTCAGTTTCTCCATGAACATTTCGTATTGATTCAAACACCTCGTAAATCTTTGTCACATTTCGATTTCGTGGTCGGAAAATATTTCGGTTGACACTGGATAAGTTGTTTTGCTTTTAGCTCCGTCTACATTCGTAATACAATCGTAATAACTAGTACTAGTAGTACACCGTGAAAGGGCTGAAACACAAATACATGCACGGTACTTGTGACTGAAACACAACATAGTACATGGGCCGTGGTCGGTGTGGCTGAATCACAATGACATACATGGTGGTCGTGACTGTAACTGAAATACCAATGAGTATATTTTTTGTATGGCTGAAACAAAAAATTAGTGCATGGTCGGCATGACTAAAACATAAAGTAGCAAAACCTTTCTTAACAAGCATTTTCCATATTTGATGGAGTGAAAATGTAAAAGACCTAGCCGAATAGCGCATTAAAATAATTCATTAAAATAATTAATATATCAGTCAATTCCCTTGTTTTCTTTGAGTCTTAATGTCTTCTGTAAAACACGCATTTTGTAAATTGGAACAATATGAAACAGGCAACCGTTTTTTACACAGACAAGTTATATAATTAAATCACATACCGTCACAAGTCTGCGTTTCATTAGTGTAGCTGTAGCCGTGATTGTGATTGTCGTCGCATTTTCCTGGTCCGTTTGTGACACACCGTGAGCAGCTCGTGTCACACACCGCTGTGACAAATAACACGCAACTTAACATCTTTAAAGAATGATACCGTTAAATGCAGGTTATTTAATGTGTACTACGTATATCAAAAGATAGCATTCTCAGTGTGTACACCTGGCATTACACAGTACACTACGTACGTTATTAGCATGTTTAAATATTTGATGTAGTGAAGGTGTAAGGGACGTGATCGAAAGTCGCATTTCACGAAAAATTCAATCAATAAAACATTTAATATGCCGGTCTATCCTACCATTTTCTTCGAGTAAGGGTGTCTTCTGGAAAACATTAATTGGGTAAACTTGATCATTTTGCAACAGGGAACCATAGTGTTTACATAGTCAAGTTATATAACAAAATCAATTACGTTCACAGGTCTGCGTTTCGTTGTTGTATATGTAACCGTCATTACAGTGATTATCGTCGCATTTTCCCGGTCCGTTTGTGACACACCGTGCACAGTTCACGTCGCACACCGCTGTAACAAAAACGCCCATCTTAGCAGTATTGAAGATTTTTATCGTAAAGTGTAGGTTATATAAATTATACCAGGTTTATCATAAAACATTAGTCTAGATGTGCTCACGTGGCATTAAACAACTTTACGACAAAACATATAACGTCTCGTTAACACAGGCTCTTTTAAAATTTAAACACGTCATATCATTGTGCGCCAAAACAAACAGCATATGACATAGATCGTCGCCATGTCACACATATTATATTACATAAACGCACGGCGTTACACAATTCCTCATGTTGCCATTGTGCGACAACACGCACGAGGTACTACATACAGCGCAGACCAATTATGCGTACAAAACATTACACGAAATGTACAGTAAATATACAAAATACTTGGACAATCCGTGAACATTTCATATTGGTTCAGACGCAGCGTCAATATTTGGAACATTTCGATTTCGTGGTCGGAAAATATTTCAATTGAAACTGGATAAACTGTTTTGTCTATATTCCCGTTTAAATGCGTAATGCAATCGTAATAGCTAGTACTAGTAGTACATTGTGAACGTGGCTGAAACAAAAAGACATGCACGGTAGTCGTGACTGAAACACAACGTAGTACATGAATCGTGGTCGTTGAGGCTGATCCACAATGGTATATATGGTGGTCGTGATTGAATGTGAAATACAAATGAGTGCATGTTGTGTATGGCTAAAACATAAAATTAGTGCATGGTCGGCATGGCTGAAACACAAAGTAGCGAAAACCTTCTATACCATCATTTGACTTATTTGAAGGAGTGAACATGTAAACGATCTAGCCGAAGAGCGCATTTCACGAAAACTGTATTCATTTCAATAATTAATACACTAGTCAATTCCCTTTTTGTCTTTTAATCTTGATGTCTTCTGTAAAACACTCATTTTGTAAATTGAAACATTATGAAACAGACAACCGTTTTTTTCCATACACAATTTATATAATTAAATCACGTACCGTCACAAGTCTGCGTTTTATTATTGTACGTGTAGCCGTCGTTACAGTGATTGTCGTCGCATTTTCTTGGTCCGTTAGCTACACACTGTGCACAATTCGTGTCGCACACAACTGCAACAAATAATATACTTTTGACATTATTGCACATTTATATCGCCAAAACAGTAAGTTATTTTCTGTGTATTCCGTAAATCGTATAAATGTAATTTTAGATGACACGTGGCATTAAAAGAAGACACCACCTACATTACGAAATAGCATATTAAATCGCGTAAACACATTGTGTTACATAATTCGGTTTAAAAACGTATTGCCATTGTGCAAAACAAAGGCACTTGATAAGACATAGTGCGAAGGCCAATTAAACATATAAAACACTATATGAAACGTACAACAAATGCACATAGTATTGTACATTAAAAATATTATCTGCTTCGCATCGTATGTTACAGTAAATAGCTAGACGTATCTGACCGAATAAAATAAAAAAATTGAGATTTTGTATTGGTGCAATCACTCCGTCAATACTTCTCACTATTCGATTAATTTTTGGCCGGAGAATATTTCAGGTGAGAGTGTATGCACTGTTTCTTTTGTATTCCCATTGGCATGCGTAATTCAATCGTAATAAGTAGTACGTTCTCGACATGGCTGAAACACAATGTAGCTAAGGTCGTTGTGGCTGAAACACACAAAGCAGTACACGGTTGTCGTGACTGAAACACTATTTGGTAAATAGTCGGTGTGGATGAAAAGCAAAGTAAAACAACTGAGTTTTCGCATTGATGCAATCACTCGATCAATTGTTTATACTATTCGATTTCTTGGTCGGAAATATTTAACGTGACATTGATACACTGTTTCGTTTCAATTCCCGTTGACACGGGTAATACAATCGTAATAAGTAATGCATGGTCGACCTGGCTGAAACACAATGTAGTACATGGTAGACGTGGCTGAAAACCAAAGTAGTAAATTGTGGCGTGGCTAAAAACAAAGCAGCAAACACGTCTTTAACAACATTTATCTGATTTGATATAGTGACACAGTAAGGGACCTAGTAGAAAAGCGCATTTCACGATTATTTTGTACATTTAAAACAATTAATCTACCAGTCAATCCTCCAATTGTTTTAGTCAGAACGTTCTCGCTAAAATACTAATTTCATAAACTGGGCCATTGCGAAACAGAAAACATAATGTATCTATAGTCGAGTTATATACACAAAAATCACTGTCGCCAGTCTACGTTTCAGTACAGTGAATGTCGTCGCGCTGAATATTTATATCGCAAAATGTAGGTTATTTAGTTTATATACAAAGACGAACATTGTGAAACAGGCAACCATATATACAGTCAAGTTATATAATAAAATCATGCACCGTCGCAAGTATGTGTTTTATGGTTGTGGATGTAGCCGTCATTACAGTGATTGACGTCGCATTTTCCTGGTCCGTTTATGACACACTGTGCGCAATTAGAATCGCACACTGTTGCAACAAATAACATGCACATTTATATCAATGAATATTTATTTATATATAATTATCATTCTTGATGCACACACATGGCATTAAACGGCACGCTATCTACTTTATGGCATAATACATTACATGCCCGTCGTCAGGGGAGGTTCGAGGGATTCGAACGAACCCCTCCCCCTTTTTGAGATAATTTATTTCTAACTGTAAATTTTTTCAGAAATCATC
Source organism: Lamellibrachia columna (assembly GCA_963662155.1). Classification (NCBI taxonomy): domain Eukaryota; kingdom Metazoa; phylum Annelida; class Polychaeta; order Sabellida; family Siboglinidae; genus Lamellibrachia; species Lamellibrachia columna. The sequence goes on from OY759262.1 coordinate 57,093,712, forward strand.
CCATAATTCCCGCCTGATTGTGTACCCTCGAACCCCCCCTCAGAACCCTGTGGTCAGGCCTGTATATATTCGCCTAAACACAGGTTGTTACATAACTTGCTTTAAACACGTGATGCTATTGTACGTCAAAACACACATTGTGTGACATACAACTGCGCCTATTGAAGCATACAAAACAAAGTACGAAATGTATATAAAATGATTCACATGATTCATGCACATTTAGTATACTTTGTTATGATCTACTTCGCCTCGTATATCATTGTGTAAAGCTTGACGTATTTTATAGAATAAAATCATAATCTGAGTTTTCATATAGTTGCAATCATTCCATTAATAGTTGGCACTATTCGACTTATTAGTCAGATAATCAGGTGACATTGAATACACTTTATGCTTGCAGTCCTATTGACGTGCCTAATACAATCATAGATAGAAGTACATTGTCGACGTAGCACAAAATAGCGCATGTTCGGCGTGATTGAAAAAAAAACACGTTGTCGTCAAGATTGAATAACAAATTGGTACATGGTCGGTGTGACTGAAACGCAAATACTGCATGGCCGATGTTGCTGAAACACACTGTAATACATGTCATCTTCACTTAAACAAAATGGTGCATGGTCGGAGTGGCTGAAACAGGAAATTTGCAAAAACGTTCTTTATTAGCATTTGTAATTATTTGTTGTAGTGAAAATGTACGGGACCTAGTCGAAAGGCTCTTTTCACGAACATTGTATTCATTTAAAATAATTACTATGCCAGTCAATCGTCCTATTGTGTTTGCGTCAGGATATCCTCAATAAAACATTCATTTTGTAAACTGGAACATTATGTAGCAAGCAGAAATGTTGCTTGCATTGTCGCGTTATATAATAAAATCACGTACCGTCACAAGTCTGCTTGTCAACGTTGTAGGCATAGCCGTTATTACAGTGGATGACGTCGCATTTTCCTGGTCCGTTTGTAGCACACTTCGCACAGTTCGAGCAGCACACGTCTGCAACAAAGAACACGCGTCTTAGCATCATCGTAGACGGATATCGGAAAAAAAGTAGGTTATTTAATGTGTACTACGTAGGCCCTATATCATAAACATATCATTCTATACGTACACAAATGGCAATACGTTGGCCATGTACTACCTACATAGTGAGTATGACCTAACATGCCACATCGCCTTAACATTGAGTGTTATATAACTTGGTCAAACACATTATGCCATTGTGCGCCAAAACACACAGCATATGACTTAGATTGCCGCCCTGTGAAGCATTTAAAACATTATTCGAAATGTAAGGCAAATGTACACACAACATTTAAAATATGATATGCGTTGCCTCGTATATATCCGTGAAACACTTCAAGTCAATCCACCTATTGTATTTGTGTCAGTATATATTTTGGATAAAACATTCGTTCTATAAAAAAACACTATTATTTAAGGACATCCACATTTTTCATAATTAAATCATACAATATAATAACGTACCTGCACAAGTCTGCGATTCACTAATGTAATCATAGCCGTCATTACAGTGATTGTCGTCGCATTTTCGTGGTCCGCTGGTGTCACACCGTACACAGTTCACGTCGCACGCCGCTGCAACAAACAATACGCATTTCAGCATTGCAGCAGATTATAGAGCAAAATGCAGTTAATTTGCGTGTTGTCCCTCGCCACCTCCAGGCTCTCTGTGAAGCTTAGTCCCGTTCACTCCTTTATGCCGTCGACCCACGATCTCGTACCTCCGTTCCTTGTTCACTTCAAAGAGTTATCTGGCGGCTGTAACTGGAAGCGAGACTACGAAGCAAGCACTACATACTATATACTACACTACACTACTTTTAAGGGTCGGTGCAACACTGGACTTCCATTGGTTTGTCTCTTCAACAGCGATATATTGATTTACAGACCATCAATGAAATACTGCGCTCGTATTCTTGTATGACTTGTAACAAACTCAATCTAACTGCGTGTAGTTACGATGTTGTATATATTGATTCGTTGAATATCAGTGAGATACTGCGCTCGGTTTGTTGTCTGAAGATTAAGAAACTCGGTCTAAGTGCGTGTAGATATTGTGGTGTACATTATGTTGATTCATAGAACGTCAATGAAATACTGCTGAGTTAATGCAGAAATAAAACAATACTTCATACAGACACACAGCTCATAAGCCCTTTTACGCACTTGCACTCTCAGAAAATGGCCTACCTAGCGCAGGTAGGACGACAAGTCCCCCGACTAGAACGAGCAGTAGAGCAGTGGCCAAGAGCGTCAGGAGACAACAGCAGGGCGCCACCCACCACGCGCCGCACCGTCGCCGCGGCCGCTTCTCCGTCTTCTCCGTTTCGTCCGAGTACTGAGACTCGTTGTCATGCGGGTAACTCGTGAAGGTAGAGGTCACCCAGAAGAACGGGCGGTAGACGCGGGGCCTGTACAAGTAGTAGTACATGGTCGGTGTGGCTGAAACACAAAGTAGAACACGGTCGACATGGTTGAAACACAAAGTAGTACATGTTCGGTGTGGCCGAAATACAAAATAGAATAATTATGGTCGGTGTGGGTGAATCGCATAAAGTAGTACATAGGCGACGTGGCTGAAACACAAAATAGTACATGGTCGGTGTGGCTGAACCACAAATCAGTACATGGACGACGTGACTGAAACACGAATTTGCACATGGTCGGTGTGGCGGAAACACAAATTAGTACATGGTCGACGTGACTGAAACACGAATTTGCACATGTTCGGTGTGGCTGAAACACAGATAATAATACATGTTCGACGTGACTGAAACACAAAATGGTACATGGTCGACGTGAATGAAAGTTGTCGATGGGGCTGCAAAACTAAACTAAAGAAGAAAAAAAGACAGCACATGGTAGACGTTGTTGAGACACAACTAGTTATAATAAATAATAGTAACATACACACAATTCATATAGTACCATATCAATTGAGTGTTCTGTGTTTTACATCACACTGTTAATCAACGTATATATATATTTAGAAGACATTGTTCTAAGCGTCCACATAAGTTCTTCGTAAAATCGCCACCCCCAGGTTTTTTTTTAGAAACATACCAATGGGCCCCGGAGCACGCCTGTAAAATGTCAACAACTTGCGTGCAAAACTAACGGAGATATTAGGAAATAGACAGATAGAGACAGACAAACAAACACGGACACAAACTGTTTTAAAGTATAAATAGTAATAATAATAATAACAACAATAATAATAATAGCAATTATAATTATTGCAATACATTACAGCCAAACCCTATGTTATAATAATGATATCGAGAGCCACAAACAAATGTTTTAGTGCCGACAATGATAACAAAAAACGCAAAAGAAAAACTCACGTCAGGTTGTGATTCACTGTAAGATCGTAAGGTCGACAGCTGATACCCTCATTGAACTTCACCATTTGACGTTGTCGCTGAACCTAACTCCACTCGAGTGTTCTAATCACGTTCTTTACATCGTTCGGCGTCGACCTACAGCGACGGAACGACATAAAAACTATACCTCAAAAGCAGCCCCTTCAAAGCGAATGCTTATCAACAGACTGCGTAGATGCCGACGCCCATGTCTCTGTTGCTATTCACGGAGAGGACGCACACATCGTTTTGTAAATGGTCTCGCTTCGCCTGGTATTTACACTGGTGTCAGAGAGGGTCGATTCCTCTGATGTCAACGTTAACTGTTCGTCTTATGTGAACATGTCAAAATGCTAACCACGCCTGTGGATGTCTACATCGCAAACATCTAAACCACTTTAATTAGACCTAGAACATAATACTAAGAAAGGAATGAATGTTTATATAATATTTATTGATTCATCTGCCAGATAGTACAGATCGTCTGATCGAAATATCAACAGTGGGTCGTAGTCTAGTACCTACTGACCCCGGAAGAGTGTACTTTGTCATACTTTTAACAAGCGAAATGTCCGGCAATTTACATATGGTGGTTATAAATACAACCCGGTCATGTATCCTTATGATTTCAATGTACATTAAATAATTAACATGGATTAATAAATTATTTGCACAACTCTAACTATATGTAGTTTACGTTTACACTTTTTATCAGACGTATCCAGTCTAATGAAACTAGGCTTGTTTATGTGCCGTTTATACCTGTTTATATCTGGGTCTGTTTATACATTAATACCTATAGCTGCAGGTGAATCCATTTAAGGAGGTTAACTCGTTTCTGAATGCGAAGAATTCGTCTCGAGTTGTGAAATTTAAGAAGTTACAGGGCAGCGTTCTATCCTTTTCCATTTAAATTGGATAGAATAGACGAAGTGATGCCTTATGGGTATACTCCATGCTGTGTGAATTCACTCTACGATTTTTTGCAACGTTAGTGGCACTTTGGCCTAGGACGCCACTCGAGATATTGGCAGTATGCCATACCTGAGAATGCATGTAACTGACCCCTCCACCCCCAAATGCTTTTAGACATATGTCAGAAATATACCCTTTTCAAGTTGAGCGGATTGAAATAGGCCTATATAACCTCTTCCGTGGAAGGGAGTCATATTCTTCCGTGCTATCTAGCGTGTTAAACCCGCTCGCCGTGGACAGTTTGACCCGCAACCGATTCAGCAATTAGGACATATTTTATCATATAAGCTACATTTTAAAACCTTAGTTAGTTACGAAAGCCGCTTATTACAATGTGGTTTGACAACACTAGAGACCAGGAGACTAATAGAAGTGTTTAAAATAGTGAACGGTTATGAGGATGTTGATAGGAATATGTTCTTCCAACTTAAAGAAAGCAGTAGAACCAGAGTACACAAAGCAGCATTAGTTAAGGAGCAGTGTAGGTTGAACATGAGAAAGCACTCTTTCTTACAGAGGGTGATAAATGAATGGAACAAACTCCCAAATGATTGTGTTAATGCTAGTAGTGTGAATATGTTTAAAAATAGAATTGACATATATGTGATAAGGGCGGGCTACACATAGATGAGAAAATGGTTGGCCTCTCGATAAGCCAATGGCTTCCTTGTCCACTTGCCATCTGGAACTTGTTGTTTGGGATGGCAATCTTTTTAAATCTTGTTAAAAACCTTTTTCGTGGATGGGAGTAACATTCCGCAAGTTAGAGTAAAACAAAAGAGTTACCAATTAAGGAGTAAAATATGCATTGTTTCATTATATGTGACATAATATAATGCATTAAAAATTTTTTTTCATATATTAATATTAACTAAGGATACGTAAAGTTCCTCTGACGTGTGAGATGTCAAAATATCTACCTTATTTACCCAATTAGTGAGATTTGATACCCCCATTGACTCAGTTCTTACATGACAAATATATCAGTGCTATCTAGCGAATTAAACACGCTCGCCATGAAAAGTTTGACCTGCAACCGATTCAGCAATTAGGACATATTTTATCATATAAGCTACATTTTTGGGCTATGTAATCAACCCATCTGCAATTGTGTCAAAACTTTACAAACAGGGGCGGCTTGTCGACATAATTGTCCCATGATGCAACTCGCAGAACAACAAGTGTCTCGTGTGTTAACCGTACCTACTATTTACAGTAGCGATATATAATTTCAACTGTTGCTGTTATCGTCGCAGGGTAGAGGCCACCTGAACGCAGACCAGCTTCTTTCCTCGCCCGAACATTCATTACACGACGTCCCGTGACGGCATGCTGGCATCACAGCTGTGTTTAAATTGGCATACCCGCCCCTGCAACGCAACAAAAAGGGTTGACTACGAATTGGCTTAAACGTAAAACATGATATATTCTTACAGGTTCAGTCATCAGCACCTTTACAACTGCAGCCACCACCACTGCCGACAATACAACACTCGCCCTGCTCACTTTCACGGTGACACCCAATCACCCATGCTAGTTGCCTGCGGTTACCTTAATGCATTTTTTTACACCTGCGTAAGTGCTTACTTCGTCCAGGTTTGGTCTGCACTAACAGTATCTTGTTCTACAGAAATATTAGCTTTTCAGTTTGGTGTTTAACAAACCAAATACAGGATAAATGTGTCCGGCACCAAGACGCACCGATGTCTCCGTAGGTCTTACAAACTGCTCTCACACAGTGTCACAACATATCTACTCAATCTTGTCTACCCAGCATGCGTGACGGCGGTGGCCGCCTTAGCCTGCGGTACGGGTGTTTTTAATTAACGTGCCAAAGACATAGCATTGCAGGCTTTGTCTTGGTGCTGGCGTTCGTCAAATATTAATCGTGTGTGTAATTTTCCATAATAGTAGGGTAGTAGTAGCATATTAGTTAGAATGTCGAATCCCAAATTAAGTTAACAGTGTTGAAACTGATGTGATTCACTTAGATTTTTCAAAGTGTTTGATATTGTACTTCATAAATGATTGATATATAAATTAAGACAATATTATGGCACTAAAGGCAAAGTGCTGCTATGGATTCAATCTTTCCTAGCAGGTAGACGGCAGAGCCACCATACTCCTTTACTATGTTTGTTATAATATGTAAACGATCTACCAAATGGTAAATCTACTAAAATGGTTCGCGATGATACAAAACTCTACTTAAATGGTTCTACATTAGCTGACTGTGAAGTTCTCTAACATGATCTAAACAAACTTGCAGTTTGGTCAAAAACTTGGCTATTAAAGTTCAATGCCACTAAATATGTAGTATTTAAAATAAGACAAAGCCTTATCTATACATAAACATTAGGTGGAGAAATATTAGTAGTTGTAGAACAAGTTGGTGTATATTAAATAACTAGCATGGATTAATAACTGATAGTTATTACATGTGTATGCACAACTCTAAGTATATGCAATTCATGTTGTCCCTTTTTATACGACGTATCAAGTCTCATGAAGCTGGGCTTTTTTATATGCCGTTTATACCTGTTTATACCTGGATCTGTTTCTACGTTAATACCTACAGCTGCAGGTGAATCCATTTACGGAGGTTTGCTCGTTTCTGAATGCGAAGAATTCATTCGTCTCCTGTTGTGAAATTGAAGAAGTCACAGCGTGCTACCCTTTTCCGTTTAACTAAGCACCCACATCAAGTACATTACAACAAAGGCAAATCAACGCATAGGACTAATTAAACGATGCTTTGAAAGTAGATCGGAAGAGATTATAAAGACCTAATATATATAAACATCTCAGTGACCTAAACAGAAATAACCAAGAATTTTTTTTCTATCAGTGTAGTAGCAATCTGAGGGGACACAGCTTAAACCTAAAGAAGACGTACTCCCGTACAGAGATCCGTAAACTTTTCTTCATAAACTGTGTCATAGATTGTTGGAACAAACTTCCCGAAGAAATCGTTCAGCTCCTATTCTGAACACCTTCAAGAAGAAATTGAGGTATATAGTCACCGGCTGAAAGAGACTATACAACCAAATATACCAGGACGTGGGTACGAATCATCCTATTGCTGCCGTTTCGAAACTTGTATAATTTCGTTCACTCCACGCTGCTTCAGTTCACTCAGCCGTATAAATGAATACACGGCTGTATACAGTGGTGGATAAATGGATATGTGTGAATGAATAGTCTTCGCGCAGTAACTGCGGTGTCGCTGGATGCTTCACAGAGAAGTCGTGTTACTGTTCAAATGAACAGGTCTGCCAGAGGTGAAAGGTAAAACGCTTTGAGCGGTTCCACGGACTAGATACCGCGCTATTAGAACTTACGTAGACAGTTCACGTTAAGGACTGGTCACCTGGCACTCACCACTCTCTTAGCGACGTCTTGCTCTGGGCGCAGACCATTACGAATCTACCGATGGTCTGATCGCCTTCATCGCTATGACTTTAACATTCAATACATTGCAGGTTCGAATAACCAGATTTTCTAAGCAGACTGGTGATGAACCGTGTAAGTCGATGACAGATGACTGTGTAATGGAAGTCGAGTTGGACAACCTCGTTACACCAATCGAGTTGAAGGCTGCGTCTTCCAATGATGTCACATTGACGCAAGTCCGTCACTTCAACCATAATGGTTGGCCCCGACACCTACCTGCTGGCTTGGAAACTTACTTCCGGCTGACAGACGAACTTTCTGTGTTCGATGACGTATGTGTGTCACGTGGCATTCGTGCTGTCATCCATACCGCACATCAACAGAAGGTACTGCACAAGGCCCACGAGGGTCATCCAGGGATCGTACGAACTAAGCAGCGATGTCGCAATACCGTATGGTGGCCTGCAATTGATTGCCACATCGAAATTATCCTCAGAGACTGTGACAGATGCACAGTGTGTGAGAAATCGATGAAGCCAACACAACCACCACTTCAAGCCATACCTTATAGCCTGAGAAACCATGGCAACATATTCACTTCGACATTTTCGGCGAGGTGCAGGCTGCACCCCACAGTCAAAGATCACTTGTACACTCGAAGTGGCCAGAGACAGCTGCAACCAGTACGGTGGCGTCTTCCGCCATCATTCAGATACTGAAAGAACTGTTTTCTCGATGGGGAATACCCTTCTGCAAAGCGACAACGGACCACATTTCATGTCATACGAATGTGAAATGTTCCTGCAGAAACTCGGCATGGAACACCGTCGCAGCGCTTTGTAAAAACCCTCAATGCAACAGGGGAGTGGAGAGGCTGAATCGTGTAATCAAAGATAGTCTTGGTGCGCAACTCAAGGACGATACGATCTATTGTTCAGATGTGATAACATAATGCAGAGGCCCGCGTGGAATGTTTCATATATTCCCAAGTCCATCCGTTACCAGCCAGATATTGACGGCAAGACGCCGATGTGCAAAATGACAACGTTCCTTCTTCCAATTATATAACAGCAACTTTGCCGTCAAAACTAAGGGGAAATTTAAATAGCTTGGACGATTCTGCTAAAAATATACATTCGAAAAAAAATTGCATACATGTGTGAATTAAAAACAGCAGTGGGTCTTTCTCAACAACTGTTTCCGTGTTAACTGTAGCAAGTGGATGCTTTACACTATTAAGTGTCATATTATTATGAATTCCATTTCTGTGTTTACCAACAACCTCTTAACGAGTTCCCGATCTTTTTGTCTGCTGTGGATCTTTATATTGATTGTAAATACAAAAATCAGAGTTACTTAATTTATGCAGGCCATTAATGTATACTATAAATAACAAACGTCCTAATATTGGGTATGCCTGATACAAACTCGAGACAAGGAGACTCGCTGCCGACGCGCTCGATACGAGACCGTCTCCAGAAGGTCCTGTCGTGTTATCTCGGCCGTGTGAGGGCTTTTCAGTCACTAAACAGGGCAGCTTTGATCTGTCGCCGACGCGTTGGCAATGAGTCTCGAGCGAGTCTCGAGAAAAAAATGTTTTATTTGTGGAGCGTCGCCCACGCATATTTTTGTTTCCGCTTGAGTCAACAAGCTGAGCATGTGCTCGACCCCTCTCATCGTCTCCTTGTGCGGCGCGAAGCGGGACTGGCAGTATACGGGGTGCTCAAGACGCCCCCCCCTCCAGTCGTCATAAACGAGTGTCGGCCCCGTCTATAACCAGTCTGCCCCCTTCCATTCGTCGGAAACGCGTCTCCGCCCCGTCATTGACCAGTCTATAAAGTGCGCAGCCCGCTTAAATGTGCGGCGCTTCACGACGGGTTTACGGTCGACGTGGACGAGATTTTTGTCGTGGATCTTCGTACAAGTGGAACATATTCGGATTCTACGACGATTTGTCGGCGATAGTCTTATATAATTGTCGTACAATGTGCCACACTCTCCGAATCCGATTCGCCGTACACCGTTAGCCAATTATAGGCCTACGGATGTGTTCAGTCGTGTAGCTTTGTTCCACAATCTGATGGCATTTGGGAAGAATAAATATTAACAATGTTAGTCGATCTGTGATGTGACGAGGTGGAAGCCTGGTACTTCGTATAAGTCGAACGTTTTCTACGATGTTTTGTCGGCGATAGTCTTATATAATTGTCGTACAATGTGCCACACTCTACGACGATCTCCGACTCGTCGTACACTGTTAGCCAATTATAGGCCTACGCATGTGTTCAGTCGTGTAACTTGCCGCAGTGACAATCCGCCTTATGCACCGTGAATACGAGAATTCACGACATGTAAATACAGTACAACAAGTTGTATTTACGAGTTGCCAACTCGGGCGCCTTTTTTGCTTTCAGGTTCACGACTCGTAACTGTATGTGGTGAACTCGTAACTGTATTTATATGTGGTGAATTCGTATTCACGGCAAATACGAGCGCTCTGGAACACACCATTATAGCATAGTGGCAGATTTATAGCAGGAGAAGGAACGCAAGTTGATTAACATCAATCATCTTGGTGAGTTTGCAAAAACCGCTAGGGTCGTGTTGTCCATTAATTTCGTTCACGACGAGTCCACGTCGTGGCTTGTGCGGTGACCCACGACACGACACGGTTAGAGTGTATTCAAAATTTACCCACAACGTCAAGTTGCGTCGCGTTGCCGTCGTGTAGTGTTCCGCGGGCTGCACGGGAGGCAGGGAACAACAACTGGGCTTCGGATTCTATTGCCCTGGATAAGTGTTTCGAAGGTAGTGCTAGCCCCAGTTTTAGAGGAAGTTGTGTTACTGTGCGCATGTACACACGTCGCGTGTATTGTGGAAGAATGCGAACCCTGCAATGACAGTGGATGGTGTTGTTATAACCTGGTTATAACGCATTCGCGTTGGTGAGTATATAATATATTTCATGTTTCAACACCGACAACATAATCCATCAATACGTCGGTGTACTGCTTCTTGGGTGTATTTGTTCCACAATCTGAAGGCATTTGGGAAGAATCAATATTAACAATGTTAGTCGATCTGTGATGTGACGTGGTGAAAGCCTGGTACTGTTGGTGAGCGTTGTTTGTTTTCTGAAGGCTTTAACCATTAGGTATCCAAAACACAGTGCGGCATCGCAGATAGTTGCCTTTCACAATGCGGGATTGTCGTGTCTTGTGTTGTGTATCATAGAACACTCATAAGGAGTCAAAATGTCAGGGTTGGTGTGCATGGAGTAATTGCTGCTTCGTAGTGTTGGCTTGGAACTGAGTGGGTTAGAGCTTGCTTAAATTGTTTGGGTTCTGTGGTGTTGGTTACTATTTCTGGTTGCGAGTTCCAATATTTCATTATCCTAGGAAAATAGGAGAAGTATTAACAGTTATTGCTGGTTTAGATGGCTTTGCTGTCGAGATGCCGTGATTGACGCTGCGGAGGCTGGAGAAGCTTTCCGACTGGTAAGGATAAATTACCGCTGATAGCTTTGTGGAATATGTCGAGACGTGTGTTTGCTCTTCTGAAGTTTGGTTGTTCCCAGTGCAAATTCCTTATAATTTCGTGCACACATTTCTTTACTCTGGATGTGCAATCATTGTAACAAAAGCATGCTGCCCTTATCTACACCATCTCTATTTTGTTAACGAGGACTTGGGTGTCTAGTAGTAGGAATATATGGACGCGGACGAACAAGGGTTGTGTAGGCAGTGGTTTCTATGTTTTGAGGGCATGAGTACAGGTTGTGTTTAACAAATGCAAGAGTACTGTTTGCTGAGGCTGTAATCTGATGGACATGTGTATTCCAGGTGAGGTCTTTGATGACGCAAACTCTTACTAGGACTAAACTTACTTACTAGGATTGGTTGTCAGTTTCCCCTATTGACTGTCGTTGGATATTTCGTTCTCCGAAGCTTTGATGTTCTTGTCAGCAGTCTCATACAGTCGACCCATTCTCTACTATGTGCCCAACGAAGTCTTGTAGAAGAATGATATTCTTATAACTATTTTTGTCATTTTGTCCCAGTATACTGGTCGGCGTAAAATTCAACCTACTTAATAGAATATGCCGTTTTCACAAACATCTGAACAAACATTATGTGCAAGAGATCGATATACCAATTCACTAACAGCTACTTCATCAACTAATGCAAACACGTTATTAGAAAAGTTGTTTTGATTAAAAAAACTTACGAATATTGAACGACCGAACAATGTTGTGCGAGACGAGGAAACCGGTTAAATTCAACCTACATCTATGGCAAGCCTAACGAAATAAATGTATAAACGTCAATCGGCCGTTTGTTGATTATGTCATAACTTTCCAATTATTTCAACTTTTACAACAAGTCAGGCTTGTCATAGCTCTTTCACATGCTTTATAAAACACATACACAAATACTTGTGGTGAATATATAACGTTAATTTAGTAATTTTTGTCTCGAACATTTAGCGCGTTTTAATTATTCCTACTTTTTATGGCCATATTGACGTGTCATACATCTTCCCCAACAGGGCAATTATTACCACGTGGCCAAGAACGAGACACCAGCAGCACCAGCAGACGCTCAATAATAATAATAATAATATGGTAAGCATGCAAAGTATATATATATATATATATATATATATATATATATATATATATATATATATATATATATATATATATATATATATATATATATATATATATATATATACATATACTTTGCTCACATATCATTATTGTCGTAAGCATGCGCTGTGACGTCTATAACGCGCGATCAAGCGAGATTTCAATAGGTTGAATTTGACGCCGGTGCCTATTACATTCGAGCACGGTGTGTAGCGTCTTTGCGATTCGGTATACAAAATCTACGCAGAACTTTTAATATGACGTTTTAATACTTCTGTATCGTTACCGGTGGTAAATATGCCATGCATAAGCAAATTTGCCGAACTTTTGCGCAAGGGATTGATATTCTAAAGAAATAACACTTAATGTTCCTTTTTTGCTGGAAACATTAATATGTCCATGTCACCAACACATCTTAAAGGTTTACCTGTTTTAATGACAATTATACTGTGATCTTTTTTCTGTGCACGGACAAACCACTACGTTCATGACCATGTTCTGTTCTCTAGTCGCCAGCTAGGCTACCCTGATAGTGTTCCAAATAACTACTACGACAATATTTTAATGCGATCGCGTCAACGAGGACAGAGCAGAAAGGGCAGAGGTGAACAGCCGAGAGTGGGAGAGAATGGCAGGAGATTATGAACTTCTATGACATTTCAAATTTTTCTTCAATTTCGGTTTATATAACATGCAAACTGTTTTAATACAATGGTTCTGCTATTAATCAAATGAGAACTCATACACTCAGTACGACATTGTATTAAAAACAAATTTAGGATAGATGTACATCTTATTATGACCAGTATGAGAATGTTCATATGGAGAATGTCCTTCTATAATCATGTATATTTGACAGGTTTCCTGCATGCATTTGTTACAGTTTGTTCCACCACAACACTGATTCTGTCCTAAGTGTGTCGTCAATAAGTGAAGCCTCTGGGTCTTACTCCTGTCCACAACCAGATGTTTCATAGATCTGCCTGCCTGTTCGCTAGGCAACCATTTCCCCTTTATCTTGGCTGAAGTGAGAAGCATCAAACATCTGGGCGGTGCACAAAAAAGGGAGCCTTCATCATGCTATACGCAACGTAAAATTTATATTATCATTGGTTTATTATTCAGAATGTATCAAAAAACCAACTAAAACCAAGTGTCAAAATTATTTGTGAGTATTAATTACCTTGCTTTGTGTCAAACGTGACGTTGACATGTGGGTGACGCCATCGTGACTGTACGCCATGACAATCCACGTGTCGATGATTCACTCTCCTGTAGAAGTGTCAGTTGTGATAGGAAAGCTATGTGTCTAAGAACAATGCAAAGAGCTTACCAGCGAAACGTTACGGTGAGACACGGCAGCTTGATCATGTTGTCTTAATTTGCACAGCTACTGCATTTTTTCTGTCCAAACTGTAGAGTGTGTCTTACTGAGTAAAACAGTATGTTGAATGTTTGTTTGCCACACCCTCCGTTCCCATGATGACAAACAAAATGACCACCGTTTTTAACAACTATTAGCAAATTGAGATTCAATGCCATTCTTTACAAGTTGAACAAATATATCCTTATAATTCTTACAATACAATACTCAGATTTAATTTTATTGCACAACTGGCAGGACAGTTTTAATCAAAGTTGTTATTGTTTTTTAATATATGTTTGTAATTTCCGGAAAAAAAACTTATCTGGGGGCAATAAATACTAATTAAAAATTTCAAACTTTATTGTTTTGATGTGTTCTACCAGCTGCGTAGAGAAGAACAATCATAGGCTAATTTGGCAAGGATAATTACTTCCAGAGATATCTTTCTTCAAAAACAAAATAACACATGGTTTTGAGAAAACAGCCGACAAAGATTGAAACACGTCATTTATTACATCACAGTCAAGCCACGAGGCGCTGGTTCTTCCCACGTACATTAGGGGTTTGGACAGCACACGGGAAGATCCTACCTCACAATCAAGCCACGAGGCGCAAAAGTGAGAATTAACTACCTTGCTTGGTATCCAACGTGATGATGACATGTGGGTGACGCCATCGTGACTGTACGACATGACAATCCACATGTCGATGGTTCACTGTCCTGTAAAAGTGTCAGTTGTCATAGTAAAGCTACGTGTCTAAGAACGATGCAAAAAGCAACTCAGCCAAACAAACGTTCTGGATTATGTCCTCACAATCTTTGAAGCGGAGAAGTTTTACAATGGTTGGCCTCTGTTTGTGCCGGTTCGCATCAGGTTTGCCGATCCGATGAGCTATCTCGATTTCTATTTTCGTGTCGTCGAGGTGCATCTTGTTTTTCAGGATGTCTCGTTTTTTGCCTTTTTGCAATTCTTCGTCTATGTCGTTTCCTTTTCTCGTCATCATCGGCGGGACGTTTTCGGCTGATTATTTTCGCGCCAATTCTGCCATCGTCGACTTGAGACCAGCAATGTCATTGCTGTTGAATTACAGGCTGGTCTTCTGTTCGGTTATGTCCTGTGTCATTTTGGTCACGAACCTGTCGACTCTGCTGTTTGTTGTTGATATATGCGCTTCTAAACACGATATGTATCTTCTTGCTGCGCAATGATTTCCCGGAAGGGGGTCTCTTGGGTATTTAATGCTACGTGCATTTGGTCAGCATTTTGGTCAGCGCCAACGTTCGTAATTTGGTCATCTGTTTTTGTTGGTTCAGACCTTCGTCCCGTCATACCCAGTACGTTTTTACACTTGACGCGAACGCAGTCCACGAAGCGAAGTAGACAAATCCCGTTAAGTCAATTGAATCAACAATCTAGCAAAACGTCATAAGTATTCAGCGCAACCATTTACATAAAGCAGTATACATCAGACGCGTACTGACCAACTTTTTGTACTATTCGGCACATATTATCGCGCACATATTTCAAATGGTCGTCCCGGTATCGTTGCATCGGATACAGAGACACATTTTGACCCAAGCAACAGCTTTTACCAACTAGACGTTGAGGAAACGTAATGCCATCGAAGGGTGGTATCTTACTCATGATCCATGGGTAGTAAGTGTATTCTTAATTAAGAAAACTTTATATATAATTTGTATTATTAATGAAGAAAATGTTATAACATATATCTAATTCAACCTGATGCAACGACGGTCGGAATTAATATATACGTGGATGTAGTCGTCTCAAAATATCAGGATAATCGTGTTAATTACAATTGTCAAAAGTGTGGATCCAGGAGGATTATCACTAAATGATCAATGGCGGTCAGAGCTAATGTATATGATGTTTGTTAGTATCATCCATGGCACCAGGTTGTATCAGTGACAATTCATTCGATGATTAATACGATTAAATATGATATAAAATTGTATTACGCCCACATATCAAACAGTGTGTTCATGTCTTAAATAAAATAAAAACTAACATGGCGAAGTGAGAAAAAAAATGGAAAATGAAGTTATTTTTTGCAATTTCTATATTTTTAATCGTCACAGCTAAATAACGTTAACGTCAACCTCGATATGCTTAATGCCATGTGACGTAACTCGTCTACATACTTATTCTGATGAAATCTGGTGAAGTTATCAATGTAAAAAAATAGTAAGACGATTTGGGTGATTTTGTGTGTGCAATTTTCACATTTTCAAAGTTACTTCAATAGTATTAATGTTGTATGACGTAATATCTCCGGGTTACTATTCTGATGAATGATTGCGAACTTGCCAAAGCTGAACATATTGTCAGGACGATTTTTGGGAGAACATGTTTTTATAGGTCTTCAATTTGGACGCCAATCCTTTCTTTTTGCAATCGATTTATATGGACCATATCTATAATGTGGCGAAGTTTCAACCCGACATAATGTTGTAACTACGAGGATCTATTGCTTTTAAGAT
>OY759262.1:57112489-57132489 GCA_963662155.1 Lamellibrachia columna
TGATCCTTCATTTATACATTTAGTGATTTCTTCTATAAACATAGCATATTTGTTAAGCATGACCTCGCTTTTAGGAGTCATGTTGACACTGATTTAATCAGTTATACCTAACAAGGAAGTCTATCGTATGGTCTTTAATAAACATGTCTAATAATAATTTACAAATCATCTATGTTACATTCAAGGCGCACATGACAGAAATAACGCTAGTTTATGTTTGCCACTGTTACGCAGTCACGTGCACAGCCGCAACGACGTACCAAGTCGTAAACAACGGTAGGGGAAGGCAGTGTTAGTTGAGTCATTCTTCATTCTTTGTTGGTGTCTAGGGCGCAATCACATTTATAAGTCAACATTATTTTACTCACATAAACTATGATTATTAGTAAATCATCTTAAACCAAGAAAATACATCTAGCCTGCATATATAATTATATATAACTGATTCAAATACGGTTGGTAAGC
This sequence comes from Lamellibrachia columna, assembly GCA_963662155.1. NCBI lineage: Eukaryota > Metazoa > Annelida > Polychaeta > Sabellida > Siboglinidae > Lamellibrachia > Lamellibrachia columna. The sequence continues at coordinate 57,112,955 of OY759262.1, forward strand.
TGGCTCAACTAACACATGGTGTGGGATAAGTTGAGCCACAGTATAGCGTAAGTTGCTTAAATGCTTTATTTGCATAACTTACGTAGGCCTTGTACAAAACATTCATAACACCTCAGCCAACACATCTACCCTATGGGTTCAACTGTCTCTGACAAGTCTACACGCTTAATTAATAAGTCGACACGCTTAATTAATATAGACTTGTAGGTCAATCGCAACCAGTGTAAACAACTGCTAATAAAAAGGGTTCGAGAAATAAGTCAGAGAATTACAGACCAGTGAGTTTAACGTCAGTGATTTGTAAATTATTAGAAAGGTTAATTAAAGACCATATGGTGGACTTCCTCGTTAAGCATAAATTATTAAATTCATCTCAACATGGATTCCTTAAAGCGAGGTCATGCTTAACAAATATGTTATGTTTTTTGGAAGAAATCACTAAGTGGATAGACGTGGGATCGCCAGTAGATATTATCTACTTAGATTTTCAGAAAGCTTTTGACAAAGTGCCACATCAAAGATTACTACTTAAATTAAAAGCCCATGGTATCGGGGATAGCATAACTGACTGGATAGAACAATGGCTGACTGACAGAAGACAACGAGTTGTAGTAGATGGAGAAGTTTCAAATTGGAAATCGGTTTTGAGTGGGGTACCTCAAGGATCAGTATTAGGACCTATATTATTCTTAATAAATATCAATGACTTGGACGACAGTATAACAAGTAACATGCTGAAATTTGCGGATGACACAAAACTGTTTAGAAAGGTTAATACTGATGGTGATAAACAACATTTACAAAACGATCTAGACAGATTAGTGAAATGGTCTGAGAAATGGCAGATGCTGTTCAATTTTGGGAAATGTAAATGCCTACATACAGGACATGGGAACTTGAATGTAAACTATAAAATGGGAGATACTGCTCTAGGTACTACTGTAAAAGAAAAGGACTTAGGAGTTACAATAAGCGCTGATATGAAAGTTTCAGAGCAGTGTGGTATTGCAGCTTCAAAGGGTAATCAAATTATTGGATTGATTAGAAGAAACATAACATACAAGGGAAAAAAGTTAATTATACCTCTTTATAGAGCAATAGTTAAAACGCATTTAGAATACTGTATACAAGCATGGATACCATATCGTAAGAAGGATATAGATACGCTTGAACGCATACAAAGGAGAGCAACTAAAATGATTCCAGAACTTAGAGACCTTAGTTATGAAGAACGCCTGAAAGAATGTGGTTTAACAACTCTAGAGACAAGGAGGTTAAGAGGAGATCAGATTGAAGTTTTTAAGATATTGAATGGGTATGAAAATATTGATAGAAATATGTTTTTCTCACTCAAGAAGGATAGCAGAACTAGAGGACACGAGGTAAAATTAGAAAAGGATCAATATAGATTGGACATTAGGAAGCACTCGTTCTCACAGTGGACAATAAACGAATGGAACAAATTGTCTACAGATCGTGTAACTGCTAGCAGCGTGAATATGTTTAAAAACAAGGTTGACACATATCTCAGGAGGGCGGGTTATAAGTAGATGAACATTGTTGGACTCTCGATAAGCCAATGGCTTCCTTGTCCACTTGCCATCTGGGCCTTTGGCTTGGATGGCAAATCTTGTTAAATCTTGTTAATATGTTGCCTTGTAGCTGTCCGATATCCCAATTTGCTCCGCAAAATGAATTCCTTGATAAATGTTGGTATAAAGAACACTCGTCTTCGTTCTTTAGCCGCTGCTCAACTAACCCTCCCTTGGGCCTTGGGTGGCGCAACTAGCCCTCCCGTGGGCCTTGGGTGGCGCAACTAACCCTCCCTTGGGCCTTGGGTGGCGCAACTAGCCCCGTTTCGACAAATATTAGTTTTTAATTAGCTTCTCATTAAAGCGCAAAGTGATGTAAATGCACAGACAACAAAGTCTGGTCACATGCATTGATAGCTTACACAACAGCAGAAATTAATCACATTCACTAAAAATTTAGAAAAATATAAAAAAACTTACTTTTAACTCACGTTTCCTGACCGATGTGACGATGTACGTCAATCGTTTTCTAATAACATGTTCAATCACTGGGTGGTAACATGTAATTGTCCCTGCTGTAGTTTCCTGGGAAACATGGGTGGCTCAACTAACCCAGTGGCTCAACTAACACTGTCTTCACCTAACCATGTTGATGTTTGTTTTTTTAACATATAATTTATGAATGTGCACAAAAGTGTACGTTGCTGTGCGTGTGCGCTTTGTGCAAGTACATATAAACAGTGTTTGCGCGCTTTGTCCCTCCAAAGATACGACTGTTTTGACCCTTATGCAACACGTGTAAATGGTGTAGTCGAAGCATAAAATGTGATGCAGTGTCGACGACAGTGAAGGCGTGACGTATTATTTCTTTATTTATTTTATATACCCACACCAGGGGGAGTGGTGGGCGGGTCGAATTAAGCACCATCTCGCCGCGGACCGGATAACAAAGTGCTCCGTAGGCAGCCACGTGGCGCGCGGGCCGGCCGCATGTTGCGGACCACTCTGTAAATCATTACACAAAAAATTGTCTTTGATGAGATAGTTAATATATGTTCAAAATTGCTTACGCGGCGCTACATACTCGAATAAATAACAAAATTATACAAATATGATCTCACTTTAGGTGTTGTGTTTTAATGAATACAATTAGGTCTAAATTAGCCAATTGTTTCATCACCCCAGTAGTTCCGCGCTCTCTCAAAAACACCTCCCAAAACCAACCACGCTACGGACCTGGCAACATGTGTACAAAATGATAATAAAACAAGACGAGCGAAACAAATTGAACTGAGGACGGAGCTTTAAGTGCGATTTGTGACGCAGAACTTCTGGCATTCCGGCGATCGCGGATCTGTCGTTCCTCCGTCTGGCGGTGAAGTGTTGTAGAACCCACCACGGTCTCACTGAGACGTCCTGTATGTCTAACGAATCAAACTGAGCAACACCAGCGAGTCGACGACATGGCTCGTGTAACATCGTAACCGCCTCATATGAGGTTTCAACGAATGACGGCTTCTTATTTTACCCGGCACGGCCAGCAGGACGACGAATAATATTCATAGCGAATTAGCTACGTGATGAGGGAGTAAGCATAAAAATCGTATGGCAAAATGGAATACAAGTAAAAAGAGCGAAACACCACTTTACGTAAATGTAGAGTATATCATTGCGGGTAACTAGCAATACTCACATATTATTGTTCTTTGTTCCGTTGTCGACTCAACGGTAGTTTCAGTTTCAGTTATCCTGTCCGAAGGATGGGCATTTTCGTTAGTAATAATAATAATAACAATTATAAACTGGGTAGTAGCTTTACAACATAATAAAGAATAACGTTCACCATAACATGATCTTTATTACAACCATTATAATTATGTGTCATTCACAGTCACATTTCCTAACATGTGCCGCATGGCGTGCATTGGATGAAGCTGTGTGGATTCAGTGTCACAAATTAGTATTTCCGCTCTTCGTGTTCTCAGGAAAGGAGGTTATAATATATAATAAAATTATTCATTTATTTGCAATCATGATATATAATAAAAGCATAGGCACAAAATATGCATTTACTATATATTTTAGGCATACGTTTTAGGTTAGTCGGTTAGTAGAAAGTCGTGTCGGTGTCCTACACTTCAGTACCAACTTGTGCAATGCTGCTAATGCAAGTTGTCATTAAGTATATACAGTTAGGACATTAGATAAGGTTATCTCGGTAAACACGGCGTGCTATCAATGTGTAATTGCTGCGTTATATAACCAATTGCGGGAAACAATGATGCATGTATTATGCAAGGACGAGAATCGTTTTAACGTTTTCAATTGTTGTTAGTTTAAAATTTTATTTAATAACAATTATGACAATATATGTTATAAATATTATTATTGTTAATATTATTACCACTAGTATGGTAAATGCAACACATTGTGAACTGTGTCAAAAGCAACATCTCTGCAAACAGTGATAACAATATACGAGAATAAACTGAAAAGAAACACAGCAGAAAGGTAAACGAACGTCTTTAAAACACCGCGTCCGATACTACGACGATAAATCCAGTTTGTCTGCAGGCGACCTTGTGCCTCACGAATCAGACTGTTCATCCCCCCTCGCTCTCATCAACGGAACTCTCAAAGTCCTTTGTAATAAACATCAATATCCTAACTTGGATAATCGCTGTCGACGTCGATAATTGGACATGGAAGGTTAACCGTTCAAATACGAAACAACTCTAGGATATGTTGAGTTATCGACTCGCTGACCTCCGTATTCCGTCGTTGATCTGTGTCGGTGTTGTCACTTTGCGTAGCCGCAAACGTGAGTGGCCGGTTTATACACCAGCACAACTCCACATGACTTAGGAAAACATCTCTTGTTGTTATCACACTGGATGTAGTTGTGTGGATTTGGTACTTCAAAATAGAAACCATGGGCACTCGTGTTCTCGTCGAAGCAGGGATTCCGTGTGTCGCAATTGTACATCAAAGCTGCAAACAACACAATAACGCAACATTATGTAATGTTTGTCGATACGGGAGTAACTAAACATCTTCAAAGTCAAACACAAATATGACAAACGTTAAATGACTATCTTAAATTGTTATGCAATTTTTTTTTAATAGTACAATCATAAAAGCATTTGAAAACCAAATGTTGACTATCTGACGCATTTTTGCATGAATTGCGTGGAGGCAGAAATAGCATTACCCATGTCTTATTCGACATCACAAAGTCTGTTCTTGGTCGAATGTATGAGCAGTCACAGAACATTACAATACAGAGAAAATAAAAATGATGATAATGTTATAAGATGCTCCAAAGAGGTCGCCACTTACCACAGTTGGCGCCGACGAAGCCCGATGCACAGTCGCAGGCCTCTGTGATGCCTGGACATACGCCGTTATTTTGACAGTCAGCGTCTTTCTCACATTGGAACGCTGCAAAATGTTAATTGTCTGTTAAATAACACATTTGTGCGGTTAGCTTGTTCATTGTTCAAACAGATGTTGGGCTCATTCACGCAATAATTGCAAACATATCGCTTGCTTCACAAACTAGACGATTAGAACCCCGTGGTGTTAACATAATAGACACATATGATTACTCTATCGATGCGCCGCATCTAGATAGCTATCAAGCATTAAAGTCTAGTTTCCTAGTTATATGATTGTACTGATTTAGTCTGAATGAGACCATTACATTATGTGATGTCGAACTTGCACGAACATCGAAGAGCATCACGGCAACAACTGCACACTTAAATGTTCACGATTCATTGATACACACAATGTCACGGCTTGTGACAGAAAACAAATTATGTTTATAAAATTTTAATTAAAAACACATTCTCTACCTGTTTCGCAGTTGTCTCCTATGTAGTGATCTGTGCAGTGACAGACGTTCTTGTAGCAGGTTCCGCCGTTCTGACAGTCACTCAACGCGTTGCATTTCGGAGCTGTTGACACAAGTCATAAGTTTTAAATATATGAATTCGTTCATTGAACAATAATACATATATTATAAAACACACGCACGCACGCACGCATACACACAAACACTCATATTGTTATCCGAATATTTACTGGGTCCAGTGTCACAGTCAATAGTAGATAGGATTGATTTTTCACAAAATGATTATAAAAGACAAGCGAAAAAATGTATTGGGGACGGCGCTTTAAGTGCGAGTTTGTGACGCCGGACTTCGCTTCTCGCATCCCGAGGATTCTGGTTCTGACGTTCCTCTGTCTGGTGGTGATGTGTTGTAAAACTTACCACGGACTCACTGAGACGTACTCTGTATCTTACAAATCAAAATGAGAAACTGCAGAGAGTCAACGGCATTTTTCATTCAACTGCATTAACCGCCTCATATTAGGTTTCAACGAATGAAGGCTTCTTGTTTTCGTCGGCACCGCATGCAGGACGACGAAAAATATTCATGGCGAATTAGTTCAATGTTGAGGGAGAATGCCTATATATCGAAGGGCGACACGGAATGCAGGTTATAAGAGCGAAACACCAATGTATTGAAAGGTAGGGTATATCGTTGAGGGGCACTTTACTTACACATTGGTGTTGTCGTTTGTTCCGTTGTCGGAGCAACGGTAGTTTCAGTTGTTGTCTCAGTAGTAGATTCTGTTGTCATGGCAACGGTAGTTTCAACTGTCGTCTCAGTGGTAAAATCTGTTGTCGGGGCAATGGTAGTTTCAGTTTCAGTTGTTATCTCAGTAGTAGACTCTGATATCATGGCAATGTTAGTTACAACTGTTTTCTCAGTAGTAGAATCTGTTGACATGGCAACGGTAGTTTCAACTGTTGGTCCAACCCCAAACTCGGACTTGTCTGTCGAACTATTAGGACTATTAGTCAACGTTGACGACTAGATTTCCCCCACATACACCCGCTCTGATATACGTAAGGTACATTAACAAGAAAACCAATCGAGGTACAAATGAGTAATATATAGCAAATTGGGGCTAGTTTTGTTCTCTGTAACATGCATAATATTTTAATGTTATCTACCTGTTTCGAAGTCGCCGTATATCTTTTTGTCGCAACTGTACTTGAAAGCTGCACGTGTCAAGAATACACATCACGTTGTCAGTAATTATTTGGATAGGCTTGTAAAACAAGAATCACGCAACAGCTGTGGACTGTGAACTTTGTGGACGCCTTGACATTAAAACATTATATTCTCCGTGACTTTTTCTACATATCCAGTTCTTGCCATGTTTCTGTAAGGTAAACGTGTGCAATCACAGAGAGCTATTGTGAAGAGTAAATGAAAAAGACGGCGTTATTAGAGAAGTGATCACGAGAGGTCGCTACTTACCACAGTTGGCGCCGATGTAGCCCAACGCACAATCACAGGTCGCTTTGAAGCCCGGAGAACAGTTCGTACATTTGCCATTATTTAAACAGTCAGCGTCTCTCTTACACTGGAACGCTGCAATAAGTGAAGTGTCGGTGTTCCATTCACACTTAAAGAGCACATGTTGTCCACATTATACACCCGCCAATTGCACAGCACACTCCACAACCCGCGGCAATGTGCGTCACAGGGTGTCATGTCCATTGACATAAAGACGCAGTACTAAGTAAAATTCCATCTTTAGTGGTTCACAAATATGTACGAGGGGCCGATCAAGGTCCGTCAATGACCGTTGTACGTTTAGCCACAAAACGATCAGAATGACGACAACCAGCGACGTTATGACTAATTTAACCTAATGTATTGTTATCACCCATAAACGACCATATCGGACGATTTATATCGCTATATATTAATTGTTTTGTTCTTATAATTTTGACAGTTATTCGTATAAGCAAACAACTGAACCACATACAAAATGTTTCCAGGTGTGCATAAGAAAACATGCAATGGTACGTCATGTTGTGGTACAGGGGTACGTCAAGGATCATATATATCTGAAGCACATATGGACAGTGCCGCTCATTGCCCGAGGGTCGTGTGGCGAGTCATGCACTTGACGGGTGTGTAAACTGTGTCTAGTTTGTGCTACAATTGCAAATTCGTTTATTTGGTTACAGGCCAAACCTCATTTGACATGTTCATTCAAACACATTAAGTTCACCTATTTGCATCACAATATTACAAGATAAAAACGCTCTTAAACACGTGAATATAAATTCTTGGTTATAATTGCTAAAGATCAGTCGATAACCTTTTTCGTGGTAACGAAAGTGTATAGCCTTTTGTGTGGTAACGCAAGTTGTCGCCCGAACGCCGACATTTTTATTTTAATGTGCCATTATTTTATGAGGCAACAGTCATATGTTTATTAAATACATACAGCATGTATATTCTCACCAGTTTCGCAGTGGTCTCCGATGTAGAACTCTGTGCAGTGGCAGACGTTCTGGAAGCAGGTTCCCCCGTTTAGGCAGTCACTCGACTTGCTACATATCGGATCTGCTGACACAACATGTAAGGGCCTATGCATCACTGCACAAATACAAATGCATTACCATTATGTGTTACGGGAGATGACCCGCCTTTGTCAAAAGACTTGCGAATAACAGATCATCAGTTCAAAAGCAGTCCTTAGAACTACTATGGTGAACCTTTAGCAGTCAAATGCGCCAAAGACTTGCGAGATCCAATCAATGCAAGTTTCAACGGGGAGTTCCCGTTTGATCATCTCACTGGTGCGCACCACTCAGGTTGGCAAATATGAACTGATACTAAATCATGTTCGACTATTCGTCTTCTTGCAGACTTACTCGCATCCTGGCGCTCAACATCGCTTGCTGCTAGCGTTCGCCAGCTAGTGTAATAGTACTATGCAATCGATTTGCAAATTAGATATTCTGCAAAATTACATATGTGACGTTGTATGTACTATTCAGATATTTAAATTAGGGCGTGTTTTCCCAACTACAAGCGACGGCGGCGTACCCATTTATTAAGAAACAAATGGATTCGCTTTCATTACCGACTCCCTTCGTCTGGCATTCCAAAATAAGTTTGACACAATAAACATCATAGGTCCCTCCTATCCGGTGGTCAAGACAGGAGAAGTAAGCGACTCCGCAGAGAAGAGAACAATTTGACAATTGAATACAACGTTTTTGAACCACCAGTAACTCTGCATGTATTTCGTCAAAACGTTACAAACGACAACGACAACTAAAACGACAATGTTTACGTAGACAACAATACCTTTGACATGACATGAAACAAAAAACGAAAAACGTACTGACCGAAGACGCAGCCACCGAGCGTAAGGTCAACGAATTGAACGAAAACGACCATAGTGACCAGGAGAGACGTCTTCACACTGGCCATTGCTGATGCAGTAGTTTCTTCTCGATCGTTATTTGCGCAGACAGTCGTAGAACTTTGCGAAACCCGCGTATTTAAGCGTTGCATCATGACAGTACTGCTTCAACCAGTAGACATGCGACCTTCCCCATCGATCAAAGCGCTGACGGTTGTATCATATTCACAAACGGGGCAGAAAAACAGCCATTACCTGAGGGTGAGCGATGTTTTCACTTCACATCTATTATGTCCCGCCTACTTTAAAATCACTTTGGATGCCAACTTATAAGTGTTTTTACAGTAGTCACTCGGTTTTTTCTCAGTATTGCGAGTGAAGAAGGGCGGTCTATCTGTCTCCCCTGTTGGGTCGGGCGTCTGTACACAACGTCAGATTACACAATGTGCCAAATATGTGGTCATTAAAAAGGAATGTGGAAGGCGCATAAATTGAGGCAATAATTATTGTCACGGGTTTTTACAGCAGTCATTCTTTTTTCCAGCATAGCTAGTGAGGAAGGGCGTCCCCCCCTCTCTCTCTCTCTCTCTCTCTCTCTCTCTCTCTCTCACTTCTCTCTTCTCTCTCTCTCTCTCTCTCTCTCTCTCTTCTCTCTCTCTTTCTCTCACTCTCTCTCTCTCTCTCTCACTCTCTCTCTCTCACTCTCTCTCTCTCTCTCTCTTTCTGTGTGAACCAATCTTCCAGTTCATACCTAACTTTGTACCACAAAACGAGAGTACATTAATAACAGCTCTTCTATTGAAACTGCCTGGGTCGCAGGTATTGGTATGAACCTTAATGTGAAATGCATGTATAATTCAATCTTGTCATATTACCTATGTGTTTGTGATAAGCAGTCTGCAATCTAATTCTGCGGCGTTCACCAGCAACCACGCGTGTTCTTCCTGACTTTCGTTTCAACAATTCTCCTCTGGCGCTCTTCCAGTTCCAACTACTGCGTCTGCTGGTGCTGCTGCGTCTGCTTCTGCGACTGCTGCCGCTACTACCGCTATTACTTCCTCTGCCGCTACCGTTGCCGCTACCGCCGCTTCCGCTGCTGGTGTAGCTATTGCTGCTGCTGCTGTGCACTACCACTACTACCACTACTACAACTACTTTACTACTACTACTACTACTACTACTACTACTACTACTACTACTACTACTACTACTACTACTACTACTACTACTACTACTACTACTACTACTACTACTACTACTACTACTACTACTACTACTACTACTACTACTACTACTACTACTACCACTAATACCACTACTACCACTAATACCACTACTACCACTACTACCACTACTACAACAACTACTACTACTACCACTAATACCACTACTACCACTAATACCACTACTACCACTACTACCACTACTACCACTACTACAACAACTACTACTACTACTTCTACTACTACTACTGCTGCTGCTGCTGCTGCTGCTGCTGCTGCTGCTGCTGCTGCTGCTGCTGCTGCTGCTGCTGCTGCTGCTGCTGCTGCTGCTGCTGCTGCTGCTGCTGCTGCTGCTGCTGCTGCTGCTGCTGCTGCTGCTGCTGCTGCTGCTGCTGCTGCTGCTGCTGCTGCTGCTGCTGCTGCTGCTGCTGCTGCTGCTGCTGCTGCTGCTGCTGCTGCTGCTGCTGCTGCTGCTGCTGCTGCTGCTGCTGCTGCTGCTGCTGCTGCTGCTGCTGCTGCTGCTGCTGCTGCTGCTGCTGCTACCAATAACAATAATAATATGGTATAATAATGATAATAAACTGTCTAGAAACTTCACTGAAATAAATTAACAACGTTATACAAGTTGCTTTATGGGGTTTAACTGCTTCGAGGAGTTTTCTCACGCCAGTTTCACATACTGTGATATCTGGCAAGACACTGTATTTACAAGTTCCAAGGTTCGGCACGTTAATATTGCCTCCTTTCGTGAAGACCGATGAAAATTGGGTGTTAAGAATATCAGCTTTGGTCTGGCTATCGCTGTGGACAATGCCATTCTTCTTGAGTGGGGCTACTCCGTTGTTGTCGTTTTTCTTGCTTTTGATGAAAGACCAAAACTTCTTCAGATTGCCCCCATTCTGGTAGCTTTCTCTTATCATGGAGTTAATGTATTGGTAATACGCCTTGCGGCACTCTGATTGAACAAGCTTCTTTGTAGCCCGGTACTTTGCCATGTCCTGGTCAGACTAGGTTCGCTGGGCCTTCTTGTAGTAATTCTTTTTCTTTCTAGACAGGTTTCTTATCTTGCCGTTGGCCCAGGGCTGATTGTAGCGCTGGAAAGACAGTTTTGTTGGAACGTGATTGCCCTATGCGCTTTGGCATTTGGCTGTAAATAATGCCCACAATGTTTCCACAGGTGTTTCCGGGTTGTATCGGGTTTGCGTCTCTTCAGCAAAAGCAGCTAGATCTTCCTTGATCAGTTCAGTGTCTGCTTTCTTCCATATGTGGATTTTCCTCTGGACAGGTCTTTGTCTTTTTGGCACGATGTCCGAGTTTACGTAGATAGCTGTGTCATGATCACTGACCCCTGGTATTGGCTCGCATCTGTTGACGAGGGAAGGTCGATTTGTTAGGAAGACATCCAGGGTGTTGTCAAGTCTTGTCGGGAAGGTGACCATCTGTGATAAACCCAGCATGGCAAATGTGTCGATGACGAGTTCATTTATCTGTTTAGGGTACTAAAGTTTCGATATGGTGATTGTTTCCCAATTGACATCTGAGGGATTGTGTCTCCTGCAATCCACAGGGGGTTGTTTGGGAATTTCCTGACTATGCTTGGTATGGCATTACACATACAGTTTGTGTAATCAGAGTTGATGTCTGTTGAATTACTTTACAAATGTGCGAATGTGCTAAATAAAACAATCACAGCGGCACTGGAAGCTATATTTCTTCAATAAGACGCATGCTTCCTATTAATTGTTTTATAAATACCACTGTCCATGCCATTTTCCTACACGTTTGAAATGTGCCGTTCTCGCCATGATCTTGAACGAATGTTTAACTAAGCAGTCACAGAAAATTACAGTGCATATGAAAGATGCGTCACGATGGTACTGCTCCAACCGGTCGACGTGCGACCTTCCCCATCAATCAAAGCGCTGACGGCTGTGTCGTATTCACAAATGGAGCAAAAGAAACAGCCATTACCTGAGGGTGTAAGATGTTTTCACCTCACATATATTATGTCCCGCCTACTTTATAATCACTTTGGGTGCCAACTTGTAATTGTTGTTACAGCAGTCATTCGTTTTTTTTCCAGTATTGCGGAGGAAGGGCGTCCTCTCTCTCTCTCTTTCTCTCTCTCTCGCCTGTTGAGACGGGCGTCTCTACACAACATCACTTTTGGATGCCAACATATAAGTGTTTCTACAACAGTCATTCTATTTACCAGTATTGTGAGTGAGGAAGGGCGTCTCTGCACAACGTCAACTTACACAATGTGCCAAATATATGGGCATTAAAAAGGAATGTCGAAGGCGTATAAAATGAGGCAATAATTATTGGTGCGGGTGTGAACCAAACGTCCAGTTCATACCAACCTTTGTACTAGAAAACGTCAGTAAAGTAATCACAGCTCTTGTGTTGGAACTGCTTAGTTTTTCTTTCAAAATTTCACAAGCACGGAATTGGACGTCTTAGGCGATAACATGTGATGACGTATTTGAATCTCCCACAATCCAAAGCTCATTTTGTCTTAATTATATGTTTGGATCGCGGTTATTGGTATGCATCTGAATGTGAATTGTATGTATACATTAAATATTGTCATATTGTTTATGTGTTAGTAATAAGCAGTCTGCATCGCGTATTAACCCTTTCCTTCTTCATGTAATATTTTTATCGTTATGTTAATCTGAACAGTTGAGAGCTGCACCGCAAAACAGATGCAACATCCTTGGCCACACAGATAAAGAAGAGAAGATGGAGATGGCTTGGACACGTGTGCCGAATGTCACCTGGCGCACTGCCCAAGACAGCCTTACGCTGGACAGCAAATGGAAAAAGGAGACGTGGTCGCCCAAAAGAAACATGGAGACGAACAGTGGAGAAGGAGATGAAAGAATGCGGCCTGACATGGAACACCATCACCAAATGGGCTGCAGACCGACAGCAGTGGCGCTCTCTTGTTGATGCCTTATGTGCCACCGGGCACGAAGAGGACTAAGTAAGTAAGTAATCTGAACAGTGCTTTACTGCTTTCTATTATTGTGTTTTTCCCAAAGACGGGTTTACGAGGCTTTGTTGCGTACAGTTTTGATTCAATGCATTCACGTGACCTATGTGACACTTTTTATTTTCACACTTACATTGATGTGAATTCTTCCATAAGGCATTTTAGAACGTCTTATTGCATAATTATGTATGAATGTATACATAATTTTTCACAGCAATGCTTTGTCTTATTATTGTTATATTATATTATATTATATTATATTATATTATATTATATTATATTATATTATATTATATTATATTATATTATATTATATTATATTATATTGTCTTATTATTGTTATATTATATATTATATTATATTATTGTTTTTCTCGATGAAATTGTTTGTGTTTACTGATAAGCTGTCTTTCATCGACATACAGGTATACCATTGTTTTCACGATGAGTATGTTGATGTTGGCTCTTGTGCTATCTCATCGATATACACGTATAATGTTTTCTGTCGGTGCAATTATTAAATGACCATTACCAACAATTGCTTTTTGTTTGTATGCCCCGTAGCAAACGAGCTCATGGTTCTGCCGTCAAATAAGCATCAGCAAGGCATGACAAAGTTTTACTTTAACCATCAACAACATCTAATCCGATAAACTAGGTGCTACATCTAGAATCCGCCGGTGGCCTCAATGCATGAGGGGCCAACAGCGGTGGAGACCGTTGAGGAACAGTGTGGAGTAGATGTGGGCCTCAGACACATACCTGTTTGATGCCCCTGCGTTTCATGGTGATGATGAATCTGATCAGGGAAACCTGTCGAAGCACGAAGTACTGAAAAAAGATACTGTAGGCTGACGACATAACACCGATGGCAGATGACAAGGAGGAACTACATACATAACAAGAATGGAACAACAGCTTCGGAAAACATGGCCTTCGACTGGATCTTCAGAAGACCGAATTATAGGTGAAAAGGAGTTGGGCCAGCATTTAGTAGTTGACGGAACTCCATTAAGCAAGTGGACAGCTTTGTATATTTGGCCAGTTGCAAGCAGGATAAGCAGCATGGAGGAAGGTGAAATGTACGAGGTGGGACAGTAAGTTGACGAAACATCTAAATGAAACAGTGAAGAGGAAGCCTACATTGTAACAGGTTGTGTGAATGGGTTGGAAACAGTTGCACTGACAGAGACCTGGAGAAGAAGCAGAAGATCGCGATGGATGCAGTCGACTTGCCGAAAGGGCAGATCATATTAAGTGAGGTGGCCTCCACCCGTCAGTTGACAAGAGCGGAAGATGAAGAAGGTTTATAATCCGTTTTAGCCTCGTATTGAAAAGCACGACCTATCTGATAGAAGAAAATTCAAAGCTTTCAAAGAGTTGTTTTCGCATTGGTACAATCACTTTAGGAATATACTAGGATTATTTAGTTTAGTGTACTCCTAAACTAAATAATCCTAGTAGCTTCTTTACCGTTGGGGATCTTCTTCAGTCATTTGAGTGGCTAATGTAATATTAAGCGTCAAATTGCTTATTTGATTAGGGAGTTAACGTTCGGGAAGTCATATGGTACTTATCAGGTGTGTGTGTAAGCGTCTGAGCGTTCCTGTCGCCGCTATTCTAATTCTTCGACGCTGCTGCCGTCAGACAATTTTTAGGCGGCCAATAGGACGGAAGTGTTCCCCTTCGACATATACTTTTTTAAGGGGCCTATGACATTAAAGAGTTCCGTCTAGTCAGAAAATCTTGTTGGGACCGTAGGCGTTGAGGCAGAAGAGTTCCCCTTCATCAGAATGTTTTGTGGGATTTACAATAACTCGGGACACCCGGGGTCTCCCGGTGGCCCTACGGCGGAAGCTCTCGCGGAACTCCCGTGGAACCATCTGCAGAACTCCCGTAGACTGACGGCGGAAAATCCCTGAAACTAATAATAATTATTTTATGAAGCGCGACTGGCGAGCTGACGCATGGTGTATAAAATCCAAAACATATTATTTTGTTCGCGTGTTCGGTTCCCATAAGAGGCAAAAAAAATTCGTGCTGTTTTGTACTTTTTATTTTGTATAATCATAATGCTGTGTTGTATTATTTCGTTATCGAAACCACACATAGATAGCATTAATTAAATGTCGCCTAAATGTGTCTTAATCCAATCGATGAAGCCATCTACATAAAGGGTCCCGCCTTTCTCAACACAAAGCATATGTTCGCCATTTCTGTAGAATTGACGTTACTTTTTGGCAATGCTCTCACTTTAGCTCCACTTGCCCTAGATTATTCCAAAAGCTAGGGACATTTAACGCGGTCTATGGAATGTGTCGTTTGTGCCTCAAGAATATTGGTCGACGGAATTTCCGATTGCGCCATATCGTCTGGTTGGCGCATATACGCGTGTCACCACGTCTGATAGACTGCACGACACGTGACGTTAGCTAAATCTTAGCTAACGTTAACGTTAGCTGAAACGGTGGCATGAACAACAATTTTGACCAGGGTAGAAACGTCGTTGATGGCGTGACAAAGGCGTAGACGATTGTTGTGTTGCTAGCATATCAATAGCAGACGAGTTTAAGATGGTGCAGTGGTGGTGCCAGTAATATTCACAGAAAGCAAGGTCGCGAAAACCAATTCTTCTTGCAAGTAGTATAAACTGTCACCGATAATTTAATTTGAAATTGTGTTAAGGATAATTTAAAAAGTTACCTACAATGGAAGCATTTTTATGTTTGGATAACTAAGGAAAAATAGTTCGCTGTTAGCGTGTTCTGTCAACCCCGTGGATGGTTTCGACGTGATTATTTGCTTTATAATCTTAATAGTGTTTAAGGATCAGAAAGTTATGGGTTGTATTTTGACAAGGCGTACCACGACTACCTAGATCATCATAACAGCTCTTGCACGCGCATTGTAATAATGATCAAATTCATGAGCCTTCATGACGGCAGTGGCTTGGCAAGTGTTGGTTTTAATTGGATGGCAGTTACATATCTAGAATCTCGCAAAGAGGGAGGCCAAGGGGAGCAAGCGTATTCACCCAGGCATGCTACCATGTAGCACGGGACATGGCCCAATCCACCCCACCCCCACCCCTACCCCCACCCCCACCCCCTACTACTATCTAAAACTTGCTCAGATTGTTAAACTGGGAGTGACACTGGCCATAGCGCCCCCTAGTGACTAGCCTAACAAATATATAAACAGCTAAATCCACCAGGGTTACACACAGAACGAGCATTCAGTGTGAGGAAGATCGAGAAAGACGTTCGTTTCGAGTTGGCTCAGACAACAATATGTGCATTGCTCTCTATCAAAATGAACATCGACGTGCGCCCTTCACTCTTCATGCCAGACGTCCAGGTGCTGCCAGACTTCGAGGAGTGCAGCTGTAACTTAATACAACCGTGAACACCGAGATTGTTAACCGTCAATAAGTTTTTCATAGGAACCATGTTTATGTGTTTTTTTAACATATACTTTATGAATGTGTTATGCACACAAGTGTACGTTGCTGTGCGTGTGCGCTTTGTGCAAGTGCATACAAATAGTGTTTGTTCGCTTTGTCCCTCGAAAGATACGACTGTTTTGACACTTATGCAACACGTGTAACAGGTGTAGCTGAAGCACAGTATGTGATGCAGTGTCGACGACAGTGTAGGCATGACGTATTATTTATTTATTTATTTATTTTATATACCCACATCGGGGGGAATGGTGGGCGGGTCGAATTAAGCACAGTCTCGCCGCGGACCGAATAACAAATTGCTCCGTAGGCAGCCACGTGGCGCGCGGGCCGGGCCGCATGCTGACAGAAATATGTCTTGGATGAGATAGCTAATATATGTTCAAAATTGCTTACGCGGCGCTAGGTACTAGAATCGATAATTAAATTTTACAAATATGCTATCATGTTTTTCTGTGTTGTGTTTTAATGAATAAATTTGGGTCTAAATTAGTAAAAACTAGATAGGTTTGCAAAATGAATGCGGTTATATAAAATATAATAAAATTATTCATTCATTTGCAATCACAATATATAATAAAAGGTACAAAATATGCATTTGCTAAATATTGCATGCATAAGTTTTAGGTTAGGTTTCTCTAAGTCGGTTAGTAGAAAGCCGGGGCAGTGTGCAACACTCGAGTATCCGGGCAGTGTTGCTTCAGCTAATGCAAGTCACCTTGCCTGTTGTCATTAAGTATTATATAAAGTAAGGGCATTAGATAAGGTTTTTTCCGTTAACTTGCCATCAATGTATAATTCCTTTATTATATACACAATTGCGATAAACACTGCATGTATTATGCAAGGACGAGAATCGTTGTTAAATTTTCAATTGTCGTTTGTTTAAAAATTTATTCAATAACAATTATTACAACATATGCTATAAATATTATTATTATTATTACTACTACTACTAGTGCTATGGTTAATACAACACATTTTGAGATAACATCTCTACAACCAGTGTTAACAATATACGAGTATAAATTGAAAAGAGACACTGCAGAAAGGAAATCAAATATCTTTGAAACACCGCGTCCGATACTACGACGATAAATCCAGTTTGTATGTGCAATGTCTGCAGGAGACCGACCTTGTGCCTCACGAATCAGACTGTTTGTCCACCGTCGCTCTCATCAACGGAACTCTCAACGTCCTTGGTAATAAACATCAGTGTCCTAACTCGGATCATCGCTGTGGACGTCGATAATTGGGCAAAGAAGGGTAACCGTTCAAGTACGAAACAACTCTAGGATATGTTGAGTCACAAACGACGTTATCGACACGCTGACCTCCGTATTCCGTCTTTGATCTGTGTCGGTGTTGTCATTTTGCGTAGCCGCAAACGTGAGTGGCCGGTTTATACACCAGCACAACTCCACATGACTTAGGAAAACATATATTGTTATTATCACACTGGATGTAGTCGTGTGGATTTGGTGCTTCAAAATAGAAACCATGGGCACTCGTGTTCTCGTCGAAGCAGGGATTCCGTGTGTCGCAATTGTACATCAAAGCTGCAAACAACACAATAACGCATCATTATATAATGTTTGTCGATACGGGAGTAACTAAACATCTTCAAAGTCAAACACAAGTATGCCAAACGTTAGGTGACTATCTTAAAATGTTATGCAAATTTGTTAAATGGTGCAATCATAAAGCATTCGAAAACCCAATTTATACTATCTGACGCATTTTGTATGAATTGCGTGGAGGCAGTAATAGCATTATCCATGCTTTATTCGACATGACACGTTCTGGCCTGTTCTTGGTCGAATGTATAAGCAGTCACAAAGCACTACAATACAAAGTAAATGAAAATGATGATATTGTTATATTGGTACAATGTGCTCAGAAGAGGTCGCCACTTACCACAGTTGGCGCCGACGAAGCCCGATGCACAGTCGCAGGCCTCTGTGATGCCTGGACATACGCCGTTATTTTGACAGTCAGCGTCTTTCTCACACTGGAAAGCTGCAAAATGTTAATTGTCTGTTAAATAACACATTTGTGCGGTTAGCTTGTTCATTGTTCAAACAGATGTTGGGCTCATTCGCGCAATAATTGAAAGATCGTTTGTTCAATTCACTGGCCAATTAATTATAATGTATTACCACAAATGTATTATGTATTAAAACAAATTATAATCGCCGTTTAACATAACGCTGCTAAGAATGAATGATATCAGCTTGCTTCACAAACTAGACGATTAGAACCCCGTGGTGTTAAAATAATATACATATATGATTACTCTCTCGATGCGCCGTATCAAGATAGCTATCAAGCATTAAAGTCTAGTTTCCTAGTTATGTGATTGTACTGATTTAGTCTGAATGAGTCCATTACATTATGTGATGTCGAACTTGTTCGAACATCAAGAGCATTACGGCAACAACTGTACACTTAAATGTTCGCGATTCATTAATACACTCAATATCACGGCTTGTGACAGAAAACATATTATGTTTATACAATTTTAAATTTAAACATTCTCTACCTGTTTCGCAGTTGTCTCCTATGTAGTGATCTGTGCAGTGACAGACGTTCTTGTAGCAGGTTCCGCCGTTCTGACAGTCACTCGACGCGTTGCATTTCGGAGCTGTTGACACAAGTCATAAGTTTTAAATATATGAAGTCGTTCATTGAACAATAATGCTAACATTATAAAACACACACGCACGCACGCACGCACCCACACACACACAAACACGCACTCACGCACGCACGCACGCACGCACTCACGCACCCCTCCCCCCACCCACCCCCCACCCCCCACCCACCCCCCACCCCCCACCCCCCACCCCCCCCCACACACGCACACACACACACACACACACACACACACACACACACACACATATATTGCTATCCGAATTTTTGCTTGGTCCAGTGTCACAGTTAATAGTAGATAGGATTGATTTTTCACAAAATGATTATAAAAGACAAGCGAAAAATGTATTGGGGACGGCGCTTTAAGTGCGATTTTGTGACGCCGGACTTCGCTTCTCGCATGCCGAGGATTGTGGTTCTGTC
>OY759262.1:57137489-57229989 GCA_963662155.1 Lamellibrachia columna
AGGTATGGCTGAAGCATAAAATGAATGCATGGTCGGTATGCCTGAAATACCAAGTAAAAAAAACCTTCTTTACCTGCATATGACGTATTTGATGGAGTGAAAATGTAAATGACCTAGCCGAAGAGCGCATTTCACGAAACTTTTATTCATTAAAATAATTAATATACCAGTCAATTCCCTTGTTGTCTTTGAAACATGGTGTCTTCAATAAAACATTCATTTCGTAAATTGGAACATTATGAAACAGGCAATCGTTTTGTCCATAGACAAGTTATATAATTAAATCACGTACCGCCACAAGTCTGCGTTTCATTATTGTAGCTGTAGCCGTTATTACAGTGATTGTCGTCGCATTTCCCTGGCCCGTTAGTGCCACACTGAGCACAGTTCGTGTCGCACTCCACTGCAACAAATAATATGCTTTTGACATTATTGCAGATTTATATCGCAAAAAAAGTAAGTTATTTTCTGTGAACTCCGTAAATCGTATAAATATAAGTTTAGATGACACGTGACATTAAACAGCACACTACCTACATTACGAAATAGCATATTAAATCACGTAAACACATTGTGTTACATAAGTCGGTTTATACTCGTAACGGCATTGTGCGAAAAAAAGGCACAGGGTACGACATAGAGCACAGACCAGTTAAACATACAAAACACTACACGAAATGTACAACAAATGTACACAGTACATGTACATTTAAAATATAATCTGCTTCGCATAGTATGTCACCGTGAATAGCTAGACGTATCTGACCGAATAGAATTAAACATTTTGTTTTTGTATTGGTGCAATCACTCCGTCAATACTTCTTAATTCGATTAATTTTTGGCCGGAGAATATTTCAGGTGAGAGTGTACGCTCTGTTTCTTTTGCATTCCCATTGGCATGCGTAATTCAATCGTAATAAGTAGTACGTGCTCGACATGGCTGAAACACCCAAAGTAGTACATGGTCGTCGTGACTGAAACACTATTTGGTAAATTGTCGGTGTGGATGAAAAGCAAAGTTGCACAACTGAGTTTTCGCATTGGTACAATCACTCCATCAATTGTTTGCACTTTTCGATTTCTTGGTCGGAAATATTTAAAGTGACACTGGATACATTGTTTCATTTCAATTCCCGTTGACACGGGTAGTACAATCGTAATAAGTATTGCATGGTCGACCTGGCTGAAACACAATGTAGTACATGGTAGACGTGGCTGAAACACAATGTAGTACATGGTCGACCTGGCTGAAACACAATGTAGTACATGTGTTGACGTGACTGAAAAAAAAGTAGTACATTGTGGCGTGTCTAAAACACAAAGCAGCTAACACGTCTTTAACAGCATTTATCTGATTTGATATAATGACACTGTAAGGGACCTAGTAGAAAAGCGCATTTCACGATTACTTTGTACATTTAAAACAATTAATCTACCAGTCAATCCTCCAGCTTTTTTAGTCATAACGTTCTCGTTAAAATATTAATTTCTTAAACTGGACCATTGCGAAACAGGCAACATAAGGTTTCCATAGTCAAGTTATTTATCAAAAATCACTCACCGATATTGCAAAATGTAGGTTATTTAATTTATACAAACAGGAACATTGTGAAACAGGTAATCATAGTCAAGTTAAACAATAAAATCACGCACCGTCGCAAGTCTCCGTTTCGTTTTTATATGTGTAGCCGTCATTACAGCGATTGTCGTCGCATTTTCCTGGTCCGTTTGTAACACACTGTGCGCAGTTAGAATCACACACTGTTGCAACAAATAACACGCATTGTAATGTCATTGAATATTTATTTTTATATAATTATCATTATAGATGCACACACTTGGCATTAAACGGCACGCTACCTACTTTATGGCATAATACATTACATGCTTGTCATCAGGGGAGGTTCGGGGTATTCGAACGAACCCCCCTTTTTGAGAGACTTTATTTTTAACTGTAACGTTTTTCAGAAATCATCCCAGAATTCCCGGCTGATTGTGCACCCTCGAAGCCCCCTCAAAACCCTGGGGACATGCCTGTATATTATATCGCCTAAGCACAGGTTGTTACATAACTTGCTTTAAACACGTAATGCTATTGTACGCCAAAACACACATTATATGACATACAACTGCGCATACTGAAGCAAACAAAACGCAATACGAAATGCTTATCAAGTGATACACATGACTCATGAACATTTAATATAATTTGTTATGATCTACTTCGCCTCGCATATCATTGTGTAAAGCTTCACGTATTTGATAGAATAAAATCATAATCTGAGTTTTTGTATA
Source organism: Lamellibrachia columna (assembly GCA_963662155.1). NCBI lineage: Eukaryota > Metazoa > Annelida > Polychaeta > Sabellida > Siboglinidae > Lamellibrachia > Lamellibrachia columna. The sequence goes on from OY759262.1 coordinate 57,139,785, forward strand.
GCTGCAATCACTCCATCAATAGTTGGCACTATTCGACTTATTAGTCAGAGAATGTTTCAGGTGACATTGAATAAACTTTATGCTTGCAATCCTGTTGACTTGCCTAGTCCAATCGTAGTTAGAATTAGTTACATTGTCGACGTAGTTAAAACACAGTGTAGCACATTGCCAACGTGGCTGAAACATAAAGTAGTAAACACAAATTGGTCCATGGTCGGTTTGGCTGAAAGCGGAGTAGTTCGTGATCGATGTGGCTGAAACACAAAGTAGTACTTGCTCGGTGCGACTGAAACACAAAGTAGTGCATGTTCGGTGTAGTTAAAAAAAAACACGTTGTCGTCATGATTGAGTCACAAATTGGTACATGGTCGGTGTGGCTGAAACGCAAATACTGCACTGTCGATTTTACTGAAACACACTGTAATACATGTCATCTTCACTTAAACACAATGGTGCGTGGTTGGCGTGGCTGAAACAGAAAATTAGCAAAAACGCCCTTATTAATATCTGTAATTATTTGGTGTAGTGCAAATGTACGGGACCTAGTCGAAAGGCCCGTTTCACGAATATTATGTTCATTTAAAATAACTAATATGCCAGTCAACCCTCCTATTGCGTTTGAGTCAGGATACCCTCAATAAAACATTCATTTTGAAAACTGGAACATTATGTAGCAAGCAGCAATGCTGCTTACATTGTCAAGTTATATAATAAAGTCACGTACCGTCACAAGTCTGCTTCTCATTGTTGTAGGCATAGCCGTTATTGCAGTGGTTTACGTCGCATTTTCCTGGTCCGTTTGTAACACACTTCGCACAGTTCGAGCCGCACACCGCTGCAACAAAGCGCACGCGTCATTGTAGACGGATATCGCAAAGTGTAGGTTATTTAATGTGTACTACGCAGGTCGTATATCATAAACATATAATTATAGATGTACACAAATGGCACTACGTTGGCCATGTACTACCTACATAGTGAGTATGACATAACATGCCACATCGCCTTAACGTTGAATGTTATATAACTTGGTCAAACACATTATGCCATTGCGCGCCAAAATACAAAGCATATGACAAAGATCGCCGCCCAATGAAGCTGTCAAAACATTATAGGAAATGTAAGACAAATGTACACACTACATTTAAAATATGATATGCGTCGCCCCGTATATCTCCGTGAAAGACTTCAAGTCAATCCACCTATTGTGTTTGTTTCAGTATGTTTTGGACAAAACATTCGTTCTGTAAAAAACACTATTATTTAAGGACATCCACGTTTTTGTATAATTAAATCATACAATAAAATAACGTACCTGCACAAGTCTGCGATTCACCAATGTAATCATAGCCGTTATTACAGTGATTGTCGTCGCATTTTCCTGGTCCGCTGGTGTCACACCGTGCACAGTTCGCGTCGCACACCGCTGCAACAAATAACACGCATTTCAGCATTGTAGCAAAATATATAGCAAAATGCAGTTCATTTGCGTTTTGTCTCTCGCCACCTCCAGACTCTCACTCCTTTATATCGTCGACCCAAGATCTCTTACCACCGTTCCTTGTTCACTTCAAAGAGTTGTCTGGCGGCTGTAATTGGAAGCGAGAGGACGAAGCAAGCACTACATACTATGCACTACACTACACTACACTACACTACACTACACTACACTACACTACACTACACTACACTACACTACACTACACAACAGCAATAGGCGCATCACACAGACCTGTGTTTACACACCGCTCCCCAAAGTGTTATTCTCTTATAAAGTGAGCACACTATTGCGTGGTTGGACTCGACGTCGAGCGTGAACTGAAGCAGTATGACTAAATTTGGGTCTTACGATATACAAACACCATTGTCGAGTTAGCCATTTACGGATAAATCCAAATGTACTTACTATTACAAAATCACATACAAATACGTTTTGCCTGCGTGCGTGCGAACGTGTGAGCGTGCGAACGTGCGAGCGTGCCTGCGTGCTTGCGTGCGTGCGTGCGTGCGTACGTACGTGCGTGTAGACTACATAACATATTCACGTACGACAGTTCGTGCTAAAAGACCCCCATCTACTCACAAAGAACACAGAGGGTGTGTACTCGATGCAATCTTTCACTAATGCATAAGGTGTCATGGGTGAGCAACCAAACATTTTTGAGGATAGGTGAAGCATTCAGAGCCCAGCCAGTGGGCGTCGTATTCGCCCACAGGCGTTGGCAACAACATGTTGGATCCTTTTAAAAGAGTCCACTTTTTATATAATGCAAGACATCAGATGAATATAGGTATATATGCACTTACGCCACAATGTTCGTAATTAAGTATCGCATTTCACTGAGATTCATAGTAATTTTATAATTAAATGTCAACGAATGTGTTCGGATATTGATGCGTTTTTCGCTGCCGCGATATATAATTATATCAACGAAGCGGTGACGGAGCGTGCTTCTTGTTAAGCCCATAATGTGATGTTGTCGTCGGCAAGCCCTTCTTCTGGAACTGTATTAGTTGCACATTTATGCGCTCTGGTGTTTCTCGCGACCGCTCGTGCTTATTGCAGCCTTTCTTTTTCAACCGGTTGTTTTTACCTAATTTATGTAGTGAGACTGTAAGGGAACCACTCGAAACTCGCCTTGCCTGAACTCTTTATTGACTTGAACTAATTAATATTCCGGTCAATCTACCTATTGTGTTTGAGTCAGGATGTCCCAAAAAAGCATTCATGTCGTAAACTGGTATATTGTGTAATATGGTACGATGTCGTTTCCATAGTTAACTTATTATTCCATATGGTGAAGTCACGTACCGTCACAAGTCTGTGATTCGTTGTTGTAGCTGTAGCCATAATTACAGTGATTGTAGTCGCATTTTCCTGGTCCGTTGGTGACACACCGTGCACAGTTCGTGTCGCACACCGCTGCAACAAATAAAACGCGTTTTAACACTGTAGGTTTTTGTATTGCAAAAACATTATTTAGTTAAGTTGAAGCCCAAGATTAAGGCAAATTTTATTTTTGCTTAGTCATACGAAAGAAGGGCAGCGAAAGGTGGCGGACATAAATTGACACCTGATTTAGGAAGAATCAGTGGATGTAAACGAGCTACGACGGTGTGATTTGGCTCTTGGGTCTCTCACAGAGACATGCATGACTTGTTATATCTCATACCAGGCTGAGACAATCAGCGGTTAGTACTACTGATTTATTATCTACGCAGATGTGTTATGGGTAACTAATTATAAATGTATTAAAAATTATGTTCTGCCTTTTGATAGGGCCAAAATTTTCTCAGCGTTTAGTTGGTTTTATTTACTGCGCTGTCTGGCACAAGCGTCCAGTTTAAATTTCATTTCATCACGGATACGGAAGGTTTCATGGATCTTCTCGTCAAATAAAAACATCTTGCATAGACTACTTTGTTTGTGTGTAATTTTCTACTGACCTTGACCTGTCTCTGACGACGAGTTACCAAAACGTGGCCATGCGTCCGGGTTCTTGGCTGAAAGGAAAGTAACTCAATCTAAGTACCTGTATATACGAAGGTGTATAGCGCGGTTGAAGAGTCAATACAATTTTTTTGATCAGCTCTATGGTTGGTTGGAAATTACACTAACTTCTATCACACAACATTTTTCACAACCTTTATTGTTTTGTTCCTCGACATATAATATTATGTTGTTGAAGAATCAAAACAATAAAAACAATTTGTTGTATGTTAGAAGTTAGTGTAATAGACACATATAATCACAACTCAGAACATGTGTACACTCAACGTTGGGTATAACTAAGTGTGTTAAATAAATAAAAAAACTTTAATTTAGTTAACCCTTGGCGTCCGTGATATGTTGATTTTACAGAAACAGTACAAGCAGTTTCTTCTAGTTGCAAGTAAAATAGCCGCCTAATTATTCCATGACACTATTAGTTTGTGTTACCATACATCAACTTGCATACGTATAAAGATTACTTTGAGCAATTCTTTATACAACACCGCTGACATTTTTTTTCTGAATTGTATGTTGCGATTTGAACAGCAGTAACAGTGTTTTTATTATTTCAGCAACTTCGTGTCTAATTTGTCTCGAAATAAGGAGTACACTTGTTCAAGTACCAACAACTAAAAACTTAATTCCAAAAATTGAATCATTGAATGAAATGCACTTGTTTTTTTTCTATTCATATAAGTATATATATATATATATATATATATATATATATATATATATATATTAAAAACGAAAACATCTGCTTTTAATTTTTAGGGTCGGTGCAACACTGGACTTCCATTGGTTTGTCTCTTCAACAGTGATATATTGATTTACAGACCGTCAATGAAATACTGCGCTCGTATTCTTGTGTGACTTTTAACAAACTCAATCTAACTGCGTGTAGATACGATGTTGTATGGATTGAATCGTAGAATATCAGTGAGATACTGCGCTCGGTTTCTTGTCTGGAGATTAATTAATGCGGAAATAAAACAATGCTTCATAGGACATACAGCTCATAAGCCCTTTTATGCACTTACAATCTCATAAAATGGCCTACCTAGAGCAGGTAGGACGACAAGTCCCCCGACTAGGCCGAGCAGTAGAGCAGTGGCCAAGAGCGTCAGGAGACAACAGCAGGGCGCCACCCACCACGCGCCGCACCGTCGCCGCGGCCGCTTCTCCGTCTTCTCCGTTTCGTCCGAGTACTGAGACTCGCTGTCCTGCGGGTAACTCGTGAAGGCAGAGGTCACCCAGAACAACGGGCGGTAGACACGGGGCCTGTACAAGTAGTAGTACATGGTCGGCTTTGCTGAAAGACAAAGTAGAACATGGTTGACATGGTTGATACACAAAGTAGTACATGGTCGGTGTGGCTGAAACACAAATTAGTACATGGTCGACTTGATTGAGACACGAATTAGTACATGGTCGACGTGATTGAAACACAAATTAGTACATGGTCGACGTGACTGAAACAAGAATTTGCACATGGTCGGTGTGGCTGAAACACAGACAGTAGTACATGTTCGACGTGACTGAAACACAAAATGGCACGTGGTCGACGTGGCTGAAAGGTGGAGACGGGCTGCAAAACAAGACAGGACACGGTAAACGTTGTTGAGGCACAATTAGTAATAATAAATAATAATAACATACACACCGTTTACATAGTGCCATAATAAGTGCGTGTTCTGTGTTTTACATCACACTACTAATCAACGTATATATATTTTTAAAGACATATTTTAACAGTCAGTATAAGACATTAAAGCCAAACAATAAATGTAAGACTTCTGTATATAAAATATTCGGCGTGGAACATATAAAACATGATACAACTTTAGAAACAACGCTACATACTAAACATAATTACAAAAGCTCCTGATTACATTCAAAGCAGTTTATATAAAACAAAAATCTTAAATGATCGTCTAAAAGCAGTAATATTAAAATTCTCAATAAGACTGACTGGCAGATTGTAGCTGAAATATAAAATAGTTCGCGTCGACATCGTTGAAACCCAAACCTGAAATTTAAAGCAGTCACTGTTGACAAGGTTGCAACGCAAAGTAGTATAAAATAAATTATGTCATAATTAACCAAGTTGCCCGGTGTTGCACGGGAGAAAGGGCAGTCACATTCTGGTAGGGCAGTGCCAATGAAGTGATAGATACAACTTCATGCCGCCAAAATCATGTACCAATGTCGATTTCACGAAGAAACTGATGCTGACATTTGACGTAGATCATTTAACTCGGAACAATCGTAGAAAACACGCCTAGCGTTGCAAACAAGTGTACGTAACTACGAACTACTATTGTTCCAAATGTCCACATAAGTTCTTTCGTAAACTTGCCACCCCGGGATTTTTTTAGAAACATACCAATGGGCCCCGGAGCACGCCTATAAAATGTCAACAACATGCGTCCAAAACTAACGGAGATATTAGGAAATACACAGACAGAGACAGACAAACAAACACGGACACAAACTTTTTTATAGCATAAATAATAAAAATAACAATAATTATTATAGCAATACATTACAGCCAAACCTTATGTTATAATAATGGCAGCGAGAGCCACAAACAAATGTTTTAGTGCCGATAATGATAACAATAAACGCAGAAGAAGCACTCACGTCAAGTTGAGATTCACTGTAAGATCGTAAGGTCGACAGCTGAGACCCTCGTTGAATGTCACCGTTCGACGTTGTCGCTGAACCTAATTCCACTCGAGTGTCCTAATCGCGTTCTTTACATCGTTCGGGGTTGACCCCCAGCGACGGAACGACATACAAACTATACTTCAGAAGCAGCCCCTTCAAAGCGAATGTTTATCAACAGATTGCGTAGATGCCGACGCCCATGTCTCTGTTGCTATTCACGGAGAGAACGCACACATCGTTTTGTAAATGGTCTCGCTTCGCCTGGTATTTACACTGGTGTCAGGGAGGGTCGGTTCCTCTGATGTCAACGTTAATTGTTGGTCTTATGGGAAAATGTCAAAATGCTAACCACGCCTGTGGATGTCTACATCACTAACATCTAAACCTCTTTAATTAGACCTAGAGCATAATACTTGTCAGAAAGATCTAAGAAAGGAATGACTGTTTACATAATATTGAATGAGTCATCTGCCAGATAGTACCGATCGTGTGATCGAAATATCAACAGTGGGTCGTAGCCTAGTACCTACTGACCCCGGAGGAGTGTACTTTGTCATACTTTTAACAAGCGAAATGCTCGTCAATTTACGTATGGTAGTTATAAAATACAACCCGATCATGTATCCTTATGATTTCAATGTATCTTCGTTCCAGTACAGTTGGTGTACATTAAATAATTAGCATGGATTAATAAATGACAGTTATTATTTGCACAACTCTAAGTATATGCAGTTTATGTTTACCCTTTTTATACGACGTATCAAGTCTCATGAAGCTGGGCTTTTTATACGCCTTTTATACCTGTTTATACCTGGATCTGTTTCAACATTTTTAACCTACAGCTGCAGGTGAATCCATTTATGGGGGTTAGCTCGTTTCTGAATCCGAAGAATTCGTCTCCTGTTGTGAAATTGAAGAGGTCACAGGGCAGCGTGCTACCCTTTTCCATTTAAATTGGATAGAATAGACGAAGTGATGCCTTATGGGTCCATGACGTTATGCTGTGTGAATTTTTTGCAACGTTAGTGGCACTTTGGCCCAGGATGCCACTCGAGATTTTGCCTGTATGCCATCCTTGAGAATGTATGTAACTGACCCCCCACCCCCAAATGCTTTTAGACATATGTCACAAATATACCCTTTTCAAGTTGAGCGGATTGAAATTGGCCTATATAACCTCTTCCGTGCTATCTAGCGTGTTAAACCCGCTCGCCGTGGAAAGTTTGACCCGCAACCGATTCAGCAATTAGGACATATTTTATCATATAAGCTACATTTTTGGGCTATGTAATCCACCCATCTGCAATTTTGTCAAAACGTTGGTCTTTTTTTAATGTGTTTGGCATTCTGGACGACCACAAGAGTTCGCTAGAAAACGAGCCATTTACACAGTCATATATATTCCGTATGTACGTCTCTTATTTTTTATCAGTGTTGCTGCAAATAGGGGCGGCTTGTCGACTTAATTGTCCCATGATGCAACTCGCAGAACAACAAATGTCTTGTGTGTTAACCGTACCTACTATTTACAGTAGCCATATATAATTTCAACTGTTGCTGTTATCGTCGCAGCGTAGAGGCTGGCATCACAGCTGTGTTTAAATTGGCATACCCGCCCCTTCCACGCAACAAAAAGGGTTGACTACTAACTGGCTTAAACGTAAAACATGATATATTCTTACAGGTTCAGTTATCAGCACCTTTACACCTGCAGCCACCGCCTCCACCGACGCCTTGCTCAGTTTCACGGTGACACCCAATCACCCATCCTAGTTGCCTGCGGTTTCCTTAATGGATTTTTTTACACCTGCGTAAGTGCTTATTTCGCCCAGCCATCTATTACTTTGGTCTGCACTAACAGCATCATGTTCTAGAGAAATATTTGTTTTTCAGCTAGGTGTTTAACAGACCAAATACGGGATAAATGTGTCCGACACCAAGACGCACCAATGTCTCCGTATGTCTTACAAACTGCTCTCACACAGTGTCACAACATATCTACTCAATCTTGTCTACGCAGCACGCGTGACGGCGGTGGCCGCCTCAGCCTGCGGTGAGGGTGTTTTTAATTAACGTGCCAAAGATATGGCAATGCAGGCTTTGCCTTTGTGCTGGCGTTCGTCAAATATTAATCGTGTGTATAATGTAATGTTCCATAATAGTATGGCATAGTAGCATATTAGATAGAATGTCTGATCCCAAATCAAGTTAACAATGCTGAAACTGAAGCGATTTACTTAGATTTTTCAAAGGTCTTTGATGCTGTACCTCAGAAATGATTGATATATTAATTAAGACAATATTATGGTATTAAAGGCAAAGTGCTGTTATGAATTCAATCTTTCCTAGCAGGTACACGGCAGAGCCACCATACTCCTTTACTATGTTTGTTATAACATGGAAACGATCTACCAAATGGTAAATCTACTAAAATGGTTCGCGATGATACAAAACTCTACTCAAATAGTTCTCCATTAGCTGACTGTGACGCTCTCTAACATGATCTAAACAAACATGCAGTTTGGTCAAACACTTGGCTATTAAACTCCAATGCCACTAAATATGTAGTACTTAAAATAAGACAAAGCCTTAACTATGCATAAACATTAGGTGGAGAAATATTAGAAGTTGTAGAAGAACAAAAGGATTTAGGAATCACCATCTGTGAAAACCGAAAACCAAGCACCCACATCAAGAATATTACAACAATGGCAAATCTGCGCATAGGTCTAATTAAACGATGCTTTGAAAGTAGATCGGAAAAGAATTAAAAAAACTTTATATATATATATATATATATATATATATATATATATATATATATATATATATATATATATATATATATATATATATATATAAATATATATATATATATATATATATATATATATATATATATATCTCTCTCTCTCAGTGACCTAAACAGGAATAACCAAGAGCATTTTCTTTATATCAGTGTAGCAGCAATCTGAGGGGACACAGCTTAAAGCTAAAGAAGACGTACTCCCGTACAGAGGTCCGTAAACACTTCTTCATAAACCGTGTCATAGATTGTTGGAACAAACTTCCTGAAGAAGTCGTTCAGCTAATATTCTGAACACCTTCAAGAAGAAATTGAGGTATCTAGTCACCGGCTGAAAGAGACTGTACAACCAAATATACCAGATAAGTATAGAGGACCTGGGTACGAATCATCCTCCTGCTGCCGTTTCGAAGCTTGTATAATTTCGTTCACTCCACGCTGCTTCAGTTCAGTCAGCCATATAAATGAATACACGGCTGTATACAGTGGTGGATATATGGATATGTGTGAATGAATAGTCTTCGCGCAGTAACTGCGGTATCGCTTCACAGAGAAGTCGCGTTAGTGTACAAATGAACAGGTCTGCCAGAGGTGAAAGGTAACACGCTTTGAGCGGTTCCACGAACTAGATACCGCGCTATTAGAACTTACCTACTGTAATGTGTAAGTGCGTTCACTCATGAAGGAACACAACAGCGCCACCTGGTTCTGTTTAGTGTTTACTCACCGGCAGAGACAACAGGAATCTTCAAGGGAAAATACGACGCCGAATTTAAGCGATTTCCGCCTGTCACGCCATGTCCAAAGTATCACACATTGACCTACACTTGAGGCTTGGCTATGTGTGACCGATATGCTGCAAACCATATTTGTTATGCTACCTCAATACCGGTGAATAGTATTGTCATTTGTTGTGGTGCTCTTTGTTCTGATGAATTATTTATAGGCATATGTAAAAAAAAGTTTACAGAACAACTTAGTTGACGCGACCTTTGGTAACTCAAATAGCAATCAGAATGAGAAACGTGAGCCCGGTCCGACCAGGATGTTCCGCCTTGTGCAGACATGTGAAGGGAACCTGTAATCGCGTTACTCTCTTGATGTTGTTCATATCGCACCATGAATAAGAACCGACTCGTCGAGTTGACGACGTCACATTCTTTAGTAATGACATTGCCCGAACTGGCAAGTTCGCTGTCGAGTCGTCTCAGTCTTGCTGCGACATTGGGGTCACAACCTGCCAAGTAAATAGTGCGTTATCTGTGGAGTCGACATCAACGTGTAAATTAAATCAGATTGTGTACGTTTACAGCACCACTTTTCTCGCTCGGGAAACTACTTACACGTAGTTGCTATTACAGCCCATTACTGATACATCACGATTTAATCCATATTACGTTCTTTGAAGTATGATCGATTGGTTGAGCCTTGTTTGATACAAGTGTGATGCCACTTTTATCTTCGATGATAACCACCTCGACATTTTCGTTGGCCATGGATGTATCGTCGTGTCGTGTTCAGTTGCTTCTATTGTATTCATTTGCGTAGCCTATTTCGCTAGGTGACACATGGCATTATATATGAAACGTTCCCTAAAACCGTGCTGGTGGCTGCGGGCGACACTAGTACGGACACTCTAGGACAGTGTGCTAGTTAACTTCACCGAAGCGTTCACTTTATACAGCGCCCTGCAACATTCGTTGCCCAGAACTTTGCCCCTGGCAGACCTGTTCATACAAACACAATTTCTTAGAAGCATCCAGACACACTGCAATTACTGTGCGAATGCTGCTCGTTCTTATCATTTCAACACTGGAATTCAATCACCGTCTCAAACCAGGTGCTCATTCACACAGCTGACAGCGGCAACTGGAACTGGACTGAATTGCCTAAGCTTTGAACGGGAGCAGGTGCATCCGAACCCCGGACTTCTCAGTTGAGAGTCCGACCCTCTTTCACTGAGCCACCGTATCCTTCACGTATCTAAAAGGCGGGACAGGACTCGCATTTATATCGTATTTGTATCGTTTCCTTGGCGGATGACGATCCGCAGTGAACGCAATCTCGTGTGCTTAAGAACTCTATTCTGGATGATAGATTACAAACGGGCGTCGTGAAGACAGCTACGTTTTCCTCCAGCATAGTACTTAATTACTCCGCTAGGAAAAGGGTGTTACTCTGTTCCTGGGTCATCACATTTATGGTCCGGAATGTCACACTGTGTCCCGGTATTTTCCCGAATATTATCCCAGTGTTGTCCTGACAATTGTGCCCGTGTTGCAGATATTATCTGCGCTTATTCCTCTTGAGAAAGGATGACGTCCAATCTACGTTTGCTCTCTCGTTGTCAGGTTATGTTTTTAGGACCTTTTGTGTGTGTGTGTGATTGTGTGCGTACGTGCGTGCGTGCGTGCGTGCGTGCGTGCGTGCGTGCGTGCGTGCGTGCGTGCGTGCGTGCGTTATATTTATAAATGTATATTTAGAGAAGCTGAATAGGCCTTATGTAACTGACTTGATTGCTTTGCACTACAGTTACCAGAGGGCCCATTCACTACTCCTATAGCGGTGCTGTGGCGACCCATGGTGTGATTAACCTGAGTTTAGAACCCGACACTCTCGCACTGTGCTACTCCGCATCAGAAAGTGATTTAAAGGAAAACGCATGTACAAGCAACATAATTTTATTTAATAATTCACATACAACAACAAAACAAAATGAATGTTCAGATAACACAACAAGCTGCAAACAAATCGCACGTGTTCATGTCTTGACAAAACACATAATAAAATGTTTCATATAAAACATTTAAAGCATTGCACTGTTTGCAACGCAGACGTGTTAGTATGTGGACATTGACGAGCCTCTTCCTAACAACGGTCAAAGGTCATTGCAACCAGTGGTATGTAAACGGTTTAGTGTAGCAATGTCGGGTCCACAGAGGTTTGCATCCATCCATATTTATTTCGAACCTCCGGTGAGGTACTTACGAATCCCCTAAAATGTACCTCGTGTATTTTCTGTCAGAAAATGTTGAAATCAAATTGCATCATTCGTTTGCCTTAGAAAGAGTCCACGCCAGAATAATTGCAGCCCAGAAATATGTGGGCTGCAATTAATGCAGCACAGTAATGCAGCACATATAAGTGTATACATAAAACAGGTCACTAGGAGTTTAATAGTTACGTCAGTGAATTTCCATTTGTAAAAGTAATAAAACGTTCCACGAATCATTGGCCGACGCCTGGTGGACACATCCCTTGTAGTTGTCAATTTCTACAACACAGCACAGTTTACACAGTAATGTTATTAAACTTTGCTGAATGTACGTATATAAACGCACGTCAATGCACTATAAAGGCTAATTCGTATGCATGGCATGTTGTATTGTTTCTAGTAATAACATTAACACAAAAACAACAACCATGCTATGTTTGAAGAGTCGATGTCTACCTAAGTAAATCCCAACCGTACCCCATGTGTGGCATGTCCAAACATACATCGACACCTTCGCCAACACTAGGCTCTGTAGAATTAACTATTACGATGATTGTCATTATTCTAAGGTAAACGCAGATTCCAACTAGAACATTCTATTTTCACTGCTGCAAGGATGAAACAAGGATGAAACAAGGAAGGCCCACCTTCGTTAATGACTCAGTTTTGTAAGAAATTCGTCAAGACGTTTCTGATCCAACGCTTCTTGAAATTCGAAATAGTCCTTAAATAAATAACAAAAGACTTGTTACACAAAACACCTAACACCAACCATACTCGAATAAGTTATTTGAACAATTGACCATTATTATCTTACCAAGTTATTAGCAGCAACGCTGCTGATATCATCAGCAGTTGAATGGAAGCATATTTAAAATGAATAATGACCTAATTTAAATAACCAATATTAACTAGTTTAAAAAAGAACTGTATTGTACTTTCTTCATTCATGGAATCTCACTTAGTCTCCTCGTCACCATTAGAATGAATTTCGGATATCACATCAAGGATATCTTAAACGCAATCTCTTTCATGAATCATGGTGCTTATGTTTTACAGAGTATGTTAAATTTTGCCGTTTAATTCTGTAATAAAAATCTGAATCCAACAATAATTGACAGTTTAATACCAATGTCATATGCCTGCAAAACTGAACGCTATTACATAATGCAAAACTGGATTACGAATGCCAGTGCAAGTATTAAAACCAAGGGGGCGTACCCCGAGGTAAATTTCGCCGCGGAATATCCTCGGTGGCACGGCGTTCTCGTCCATTGACATGTGCCGCATCCGTCGCTTGGCCATCCGGTTGCTCGCAATGTCAACGACCTGGTACGGAATCTGTTTGCTCTCCAGCGCATCGAGGACCCGTCGCTGTCGTACCTTCAGCTGCAAAAACCAAGCGGGTGTTCGGTGGTTCAGTGCGCAATGGGTCCACAGGCTTGACGTCGTGTGCTGTGTGAATGTGATAGGGAATTTACGACGATTGTCATTGGCTAACTCGTAAGGAGCTATAAGTTATCTTTCGTATAACTAATGTGCTTCAATTATCTTAATGTATCGACCTCAAATTACATATAAATTTGCAATATTATATTTCATGTTTTAATAGTTATTATTGTACATATTTACCGTTAGAAATTGCATAAACCAGAATAAAAAAATCAGGAACAAAAAAGAACAGGTCCATTTTAATAATATCCATGCAAAACTGATCAGCCACATATGGACGTCTCCTCGCGATCATTAATACAGCATGGAGCGGCTTGTCTCACATGGTGACTCACACACTGAAATGTCTGATAAAAACGATAGTGGATAGTAGTATTGATATAATAGTATGCGTCACTGCTCCATTTAGAACATCGACTCTGACGTCATAACACCAAACTAAATTATGTCGCCATTAACCAGATCACACTGTGGTGCCATCTCGCAAAATGTTTTGCATATTAATTTTGCAATTACCACAATTATTGTGGTCAGTTACTTTTCTGTTTCTATACAAACACGTATGCTTTTTCATGTGAACGAACTATAATTGCAAAATAGTGCATCGAGAAACGTTATATAGAAGTGTGTGAAGACAGTAACGTTTTCCTCCAGCATAGTACATAATTACTCCGCTAGGAAAAGGGTGTTACTTCGTTCCTAGGTCTTCACATTTCTGGTCCGGAATGTCACACTGTGTCCAGGTATTTTCCCGAATATTATCCCAGTGTTGTCCCGACAATTGTGCCCGTGTTGTCCCGACAATTGTGCTGGTGTTGCAGATATTATCCGCTCTTATTCCTCTTGAGAAAGGATGACACCCAATCTACGTTTGCTCTCTCGTTGTCAGGTTATGTTTTCAGGACCTTTTGTGTGTGTGTGTGTGTGTGTGTGTGTGTGTGTGTGTGTGTGTGTGTGTGCGTGTGTGTGTGCGTGTGCGTGTGTGCGTGTGCGTGTGCGTGTATTTGTGCGTGTATTTGTGCGTGTGCGTGTGCGTGTGCGTGTGCGTGTGCGAGTGCGAGTGCGAGTGCGTGCGCGTGCGCGTGCGCGTGCGCGTGCGCGTGCGCGTGTGCGTGGCGTGTGCGTGTGCGTGTGTTTACTAGCGAGTTATTTAGTTTTATATTGTTACTGTCTGTCGGTGCCGTGGACTCGATGGTTGTCCGGCAGCGGATACGGGAGGGGGGTCTTAGGGGTCTCAAGACTCCCCTAGGCCATGTAGGGGACGGTCTTCGACATCCCTGCGTCCGTGACAAATATAAAAGGACAACGTGTGTAGGCCTACATCGGAACTAGTGTCAATGTAAAGATTGAAGTATTAGCAGCCGTCTAACATTAACCCTTCTGTAAGTAGAACGACACCTGTGTCGCCCCCCCCTGGTTCGCAAAGTAGAACGACACATGACTACGGCGAGCGGCCTCGACGGGGACTACGTCACGGCAGCATGGCGCCATCCTGGATAACGAATCTAGTCGTCGTATGTCGGAAACCTGGTGAAGTACGACTGTGCGTTGACCTGAAATCAGTCAACAAGGCCATAATTCCAGATAAATATCCTTTGCCGACGATTGAGGAACTGTCTGTCGAGTTCCACCACTCCACAGTCTTCTCTTCACCAAGCTCATATCTTCTGTACTCAGCGGAATAGATGGTTGCATCAACCTCCTAGAAGACATTGTCATACACGGGCGCACGAAGGACGAGCACAACAAGCGACTACAGCTAGTGCTCGACAGACTGGCTGAGTATCACATCACGCTGAATCGGACAAGTGTCAGTTTGCCAGGACGGCAATTGATTTTCTGGGTTACCACGTGTCATCCCCGGGTGTACTCAAATGTGAAGACTATTGAGGAGACCTCACGACCGACCAGTGCGAAAGAAGTTGCGTCGTTTTTGGGCACAACGAATTTCCATCTGAAATTCGTCCGTCACTACGCGGACACTGCCGAGACACTGAGACGATTACTCCGCAAAGATATCCCGTGGGAATGGACAGATGAGAAAGATCAAGCGTTCCGTACACCTAAACACAAAATCACATCTGCTCTAATGTTTGCACACTTCGACCCAGGCGCTCAAACGATCTTAACGACAGATGCATCATGAAATGGCCTAGGCGCTCTATTGTCGCGAGTGTTCGGTCGCAAAGAACGTCCAGTAGCATATGCTCTGAAGATGCTGTCAGCAACGGAATGGAAGTACTCCACAGGCAAACGTGAAGCTTTGGCGTGTATCTTTGCATGCGAGCATTGGCTTGTGTTTCTCTTCGGTAGAAAGTTCACGTTAAGGACTGATCACCAGGCACTCATCTACCGATGGTCTGATCGCCTTCATCACTATGACTTTGACATTCAGTACATTGCAGGTTCGAAGAACCAGATATTCTAAGCAGACTGGTCAAAGATGAACCATGTAAGTCGATGATAGATGATTGTGCAATGGAAGTCGAGTTGGACAACCTCGTTACATCACTCGAGTTGAAGGCTGCTTCTTCCAATGTCACATTCACGCAAGTCCGTTACTTCATCACGAATGATTGACCCCGACCACGACCTGCTGGCTTGGAAACTTACTTCCGGCTAACAGACGAACTTTCTGTGTTCGATGACGTATGTGTGTCGAGTGGCATTCGTGCTGTCATCCCTACGTAACTCCAACAGCAGGTGCTGCACATGGCCCACGAGGGTAACCCGGGGATCGTACGAACTAAGCAGCGATGTCGCAATACCGTAAAGTGGCTTGCAATTGATTGCCACATCAAAAGTATCCTCAGACTGTGACGGATGCACAGTGTGTGAAAAATCGATGAAGCCAACACAACCACCACTTCAACCCATACCTTATAGCCTGAGAAACCAGGTTGTACCCCACAGTCAAAGATCTCTTGTTGTGGTACACGATGTACACTCGAAATGGCCAGAGACAGCTGCAACCAGTACGGCGGCGTCTTCCGCCATCATTCAGATACTGAAAGAAATGTTTTCTCGATGGGGAATGCCCTTCTGTAAAGCGACAACGGACCACATTTCATGTCATACGAATGTGAAATGTTCCTGCAGAAACTCGGCATGGAACACCGTCGCAGCGCTTTGTAAAAACCCTCAGTGCAACGGGGGAGAGGAGAGGCTGAATCGTGTCATCAAAGAGAGTCTTGGTGCGCAACTCAAGGACGATATGATATATTGTTCAGATGTGATAACATAATGCAGAGGCCAGCGTGGAATGTTTCATATATTCCCAAGTCCATGCGTTGCCAGCCAGACATTGACGGCAAGACGCCGTTGTGCAACATGACAACGTTCCTTCTTCCTATTACATAACAGCAACTATGCCGTCAAAACTAAGGGGAAATGTCAATAGCTTGGACGATTCTGCTAAAACTATACATTCGAAAAAAAATTGCATGTCATATATTTTTGATTGTGAATCAAAAACAGCAGTGTGTCTTTCTCAACAACTGTTTCCGTGTCAACTGTAGCAAGTGAATGCTTTACGCTATTAAGTGTCATATTATTATGAATTCCATTTATGTGTTTACCAAGAACGGTTGGTTACATTCGCGTAGCGATATTAAAATCCATTATCACGCCATTGTCTTAACGAGTTCCCGATCTTTTTGTCTGCTGTGGATATTTATATTGACAGCAAATTAAATAAAAAGATTTACTTAATTTATGCATGCCATTAATGTATACAATAAATAACAATCGTCCTAATGCTGGGTATGTCTGATACAACCTCGAGACATTTATTATTTCCTATTACTAACAACATTTTGTTTCCAGTCCAGTAGAAATGCGAGTATCCAATAAATTGCTTCCTTTCTGATGCGTTAGCCTAAAAGTTACACATTGTTTCTTATGTGGAACTTCGAGAAAAGTCCACGTAAATAACGTCCTTATAATGCCGTTTTGTCTCACTTTGCTAAACGACATTACCGGGACATAACACGGGCCACGGTGCGATCTCAACGTGTGGGCGCCACTGGATCAGTGGTGTATCCGCACACCTCGCGGCGCGCACGAAGGCATCTCGCCGCTATCAGATATCACCGCCGCCAAAATAGGAAAATGCCAGCCGCAGGAATCTTCCCAGTCGTCGATTTCGAAAATCACGCAATCGCGCGTTCGATGACATGAACGGATGCACGTACAAGTCCCACACACGTGTATGCGTGTACACAGTACGTTTATCGGACGAAGCATGCTACATATAAACTACATATAAACTAACTGCGCGTTACCCACCTCTGTATCGAGCGACACGGACGATATGTAAACAAAGATCGTGTTCAGGCCTAGCTTTGTCAACACATCCTCCTTTCCACTCCCACTATCATCAACCTTTTCCTCCTCCGCATCAACGCCACCACCGTCCTCATCAGCCGTGACAGTCGCGTGTGTCACTGTCGTTGTCTCGTCGTCTGATGCTGCATTTTTAGTATCGGCCATTTTTGCGCGGCGCTGAGCTCAACAACGCTTCGTATTCCTAATGCACATCAGTTATGTGAGCTGTCCTGGGAGGACCGGCTTCCAGGCCGGTCGCTAGGCGATGATCCACGGCCCTGGCTGACGTGACTCGAGGCACGATAGCCTTCAGTTGGCTCACGCTGCGTGGGCACAGAGTACGCTACCGTAACATTTACACCTACACGAAGTTTAGGAAACCCCAGAAACATTCAAGACGTTACCTTCTTTATGAAAGCTTTGATCTAAATTCGCAGAAGTGCCATAGAGCACTGCGTGAATATGGCGCTATGCAAATCATGTATTTTATTACAGTAATTATTATGAAAGATAATTATAGGAGTGTTGGAAGATGCACATGTGTTGGAATAAAATAGTAATAGTAAGACTAGTTCAGCCTTTACTTCGATCAACTAGATTATCAAGTCTGTCCAAGTCAACATCTAGATGAGAGTCACAATCTGACCATGGGAAATCCATTCAACTGATACATCTGAACCAGACTTCTAATTTCTCTGTAGCTGTTTGGTGGTTTTGCCTGTCGTTATCTCGGCCGTATGTGTTCTTTTCAGTCACCAAACAGGGCAATTTTAAGCTGTCGCTGACGCGTCGGTAACGAGCGAATCTCGAGAATCAAAAATGTTTTATTTAACAAGATTTAACAAGATTTAACAAGATTTGCCATCCAAGCCAAAGGCCCAGATGGCAAGTGGACAAGGAAGCCATTGGCTTATCGAGAGTCCAACAATGTTCACCTACTTATAACCCGCCCTCCTGATATATGTGTCAACCTTGTTTTTAAACATATTCACGCTGCTAGCAGTTACACAATCTGTAGACAGTTTGTTCCATTCATTTATTGTCCTCTGTGAGAACGAGTGCTTCCTGATGTCCAATCTACATTGATCCTTTACTAATTTTACCTCATGTCCTCTAGTTCTGCTATCCTTCTTGAGTGAGAAAAACATATTTCTATCAATATTTTCATACCCATTCAATATCTTAAAAACTTCAATCTGATCTCCTCTTAACCTCCTTGTCTCTAGAGTTGTTAAACCACATTCTTTCAGGCGTTCTTCATAACTAAGGTCTCTAAGTTCTGGAATCATTTTAGTTGCTCTCCTTTGTATGCGTTCAAGCGTATCTATATCCTTCTTACGATATGGTCTCCATGCTTGTATACAGTATTCTAAATGAGGTCTAACTATTGCTTTATAAAGAGGTATAATTAACTTTTTTCCCTTATATGTTATGTTTCTTCTAATCAATCCAAGAATTTGATTACCCTTTGAAGCTGCAATACCACACTGCTCTGAAACTTTCATATCAGCGCTTATTGTAACTCCTAAGTCCTTTTCTTTTACAGTAGTACCAAGAACAGTAGCTCCCATTTTATAGTTTACATTCAAGTTCCCATGTCCTGTATGTAGGCATTTACATTTCCCAAAATTGAACAGCATCTGCCATTTCTCAGACCATTTCACTAATCTGTCTAGATCGTTTTGTAAATGTTGTTTATCACCATCAGTATTAACCTTTCTAAACAGTTTTGTGTCGTCCGCAAATTTCAGTACGTTACTTGTTATACTCTCGTCCAAGTCATTGATATAAATTAAGAATAATATAGGTCCTAATACTGATCCTTGAGGTACCCCACTCAAAACCGATTTCCAATTTGAAACTTCGCCATCTACTACAACTCGTTGTCTTCTGTCAGTCAGCCATTGTTCTATCCAGTCAGTTATGCTATCCCCGATACCATGAGCTTTTAATTTAAGTAGCAATCTTTGATGTGGCACTTTGTCAAAAGCTTTCTGAAAATCTAAGTAGATAATATCTACTGGCGATCCCATGTCTATCCACTTAGTGATTTTTTCCAAAAAACATAACATATTTGTTAAGCATGACCTCGCTTTAAGGAATCCATGTTGAGATGAATTTAATAATTTATGCTTAACGAGGAAGTCCACCATATGGTCTTTAATTAACCTTTCTAATAATTTACAAATCACTGACGTTAAACTCACTGGTCTGTAATTCTCTGACTTATTTCTCGAACCCTTTTTAAATAATGGTATGATGTTTGCTTCTTTCCATTCAAACGGAACAACTCCCTCTTTTAATGACAAGTTGAATACTCTTGCAAGTGGTATACTGATTTGATCTACTGTTTCCATTAGTAATTTTGGAGGAATCCCATCCACTCCCGGTGATTTGTTATCCTTCATTGCCTTTATTTTCCTAGCTACCAATTCTGGAGTTACAACTAACGGTCCTAAATAGTCAGATTTAGCCCCCTGAAATTTAGCATCAGCAACTGGTAATGAACTAATATCTTCTTTTGTAAACACTGAACTGAAGTAACCATTTAGGTCTTCCGCCATTAAAAACCCCTGTGATATTATATTTCCAGCACTGTCTTCTAGAGGTCCAACCTTGTCTTGTACGTTTTGTTTACTCCTGACATATGCATAAAAACTCTTGCTGTCAGTTTTTATGTTACATGCCAGTTTTTGCTCATAGCTTCTTTTAGATTGTCTGATTTCAGTTGTAGCTGCATTAAGTGCCTCTTTGTATTTTGCATAGTCTTCTTCCTTTCTGGTACGCCTATAAACCCTCCACATAGTTTGTTTAAGCATTATTTTTCTAATTGCCTCTTTTGACAAGTGTTTCTTTCTACACCGTTTTCCTTGTTTTCGGAAGGGAACAAATTTATCAATGATACTCTCAATTTCATATTTTAGAATATTCCAACATTCAATTGCAGTCTTATCCATCAGCATGTTATTCCAATCTAGCTGTGCTAAGTATTTTCTCATCTCTTTGTAGTTACCTTTGTGGAAGTTTCTCTTGTACGTTTTCTTATTTTTACTTTCTGATTTTACATTGATGTCAAAATGTATTTGATTATGGTCACTATTACCCAATGGTTCAAATATTTTTACATTGTCCACTAATTCTTGTTGTGATGACAAAACTATATCTAATACATTTTCTCCCCTGGTTGGTTCTAGTACGTGCTGAGTAAGAAAGCTATCCTGGATTAAACATAGAAATTGTTGATCCTCAATCCCTGTGCTCTCTAGAGAATTCCATTGTATGTGTCCATGGTTAAAATCTCCCATTATGATACATTCCCCTTTACTAACTTCCTTTATAGCGTTTTTTATTTTTGTGTTGTCCTCTTCGTTTATGTTTGGACTTCGGTAAACTAATCCAATAGTTAATTTTGAATTTCCTGAAACAATTTTGCACCAAACAGCTTTGTGGAGCGTCGCCCACGCATGTTTTTGTCTCCGCTTGAGTCAACAACCTGAGCATGTGCACGACCCCGTCTCGTCGTCTCCTTGTGCGGCGCGACGCGGGACTGGCAGTGTACGGAGTCGCGACGACCTCCAATTGTCGGAAACGCGTCTCCGCCCCGTCAATGACCAGTCTGTAAAGAGCGCAGCCCGCTTAAATGTGCGGCGCTTCACGACGGGTTTACGGTCGTCGCGGACGAGATTTTTTTCGTGGATCTTCGTATAAGTCGAACAGGTTCGTTTTCTACGATGTTTTGTCGGCGATAGTTTTATATAATTGTCGTACAATGTGCCATAATCTACGACGTTTTCTACGACGATTTGTCGGCGATAGTCTTATATAATTGTCGTACAATGTACCACACTCTCCGAATCCGATTCGTCGTACACTGTTAGCCAATTATATATTCAGTCGTGTAACTTTGTTCCACAATCTGAAGGCATTTGG
The DNA here is from genome assembly GCA_963662155.1 of Lamellibrachia columna. Lineage (NCBI taxonomy): Eukaryota > Metazoa > Annelida > Polychaeta > Sabellida > Siboglinidae > Lamellibrachia > Lamellibrachia columna. The sequence continues at coordinate 57,161,457 of OY759262.1, forward strand.
GAAGAATAAATATTAACAATGTTAGTCGATCTGCGATGTGACGTGGTGGAAGCCTGTTACTGTTGGTGGGCGTTGTTTGTCTGCTGAAGGCTTTAACCATTAGGTGTCCCTAACACATTGCAGCATCGCAGATAGTTGCATTTCACAATGCGGGAGTGTCGTGTCTTGTGTTGTGTAGAATAGAACACTCATAAGGAGTCAAACGGTCAGGGTTGGTGTGCATGGAGTAATTGCTGCTTCGTCGTGTTGGCTTGGAACTGAGTGGGTTAGAGCTTGCTTAAATTGTTTGGGTTCTGTGGTGTTGGTTACTGTTTCTGGTTGCGAGTTCCAATATTTAATTATCCTAGGAAAATAGGAGAAGTATTAACAGTTCTTGCTCGTTTAGATGACTTTACTTTCGAGATGCCGTGATTGACGCTGCGGATAAGCTTTCCGACTGGTAAGGATAAATGACCGTTGATGGCTTTGTGGAATATGTTGAGACGTGTGTTTGCTCTTCTTATGGTTGGTTGTTCCCAGTGTAAATTCCTTATACTTTCGTGCACACACCCGTTTCTCTGGATGTGCAACCATTGCAACAAAAGCGTGCCGCCCTTATCTACACAATCTCTATTTTGTTAACGAGGACTTGGGTGTATAGTGGTAGAAATATATGGATCCCATACGGGTGAAGAGTATTCCAAACGCGGACGAACAAGGGTTGTGTAGGCAGTTGTTTTTATGTTTTGAGGGCATGAGTACAAGTTGTGATTAACGAATGCAAGAGTACAGTTTGCTGAGGCTGTAATCTGATGGATATGTGTATTCCAGGTGAGGTCTTTGATGATGCAAACTCTTACTAGCCTTAGAAAGGAATGGTTGTCAGTTTCCCCTATTGACTGTCGATGGATATTTCGTTCTCCGAAGCTTTGATGTTCTTGTCAACAGATGGGTCCCATAGAGTCGACCCATCCTGTACTGTGTGCCCGACGAAGGTCTTGTAGAAGTGTGATGTTCTTATCACTATTGTATATGCCGTGAGTGACGACACGCCTATTAATTTTGTCCCAGTATACTGATCGACGTCAAATCCAACCTATTTAATAGAATATGCCGTTTTCATATTTTTTAAACACATTATTAGAAAAGTTGCTTTGAGTGAAAAACATACGAATATTGAACGTCCGAACAATGTTACGGGAGACGAGGAAACCGGTTAAATTAAATTTACATCTATGACAAGCCGTACTGACAAGAAGGAAATAAATGCATAAACGTCAATCGGCCGTTTGTTGATTATGTCATAACTTTCCAATTATTTCAACTTTTACAAAAAGTCAGGCTTGTTATAGCTATTTCACATGCTTTATAAAACACATACACAAATACTTGTGGTGAATATATAACATTAAACGTTAATTTAGTACTTTTTTCTCGAATATTTAACGCGTTTTAATTATTCCTACTTTTATGGCCAGATTGGCTTGTCATACATCTTCCCCAATAGGGCAATTATTACCTCGTGGCCAAGAACGAGACACCAGCAGCACCAGCAGACGCGTAGTAATAATATGGTAAGTATGCAAAGTCGCTTTTTTATTTGGGTATGGATTTCATAAAAGTATATATATATATATATATATATATATATATATATATATATATATATATATATATATATATATATATATATATATATATATATATATATATATATATATATATATATATATATATATATATATATATATATATATATATATATATATATAGTTTGCTCAGACAAGAATCTCTATCGTTATTGCCGTAAGCATACGCTGTGACGTCTGTAACGCGAGATCTAGCGAGATTTCAATGGGTTGAATTTGACGCCGGTGACTATTACATTCGAGGACGAATAGCTCGGTGGGTAGCGACTTCGCGATTCGGTATACAAAATCTACACAGAGCGTTTAAGCCACGCCCCATTTCCTGATGACTGATCCCTCTAAAAATAAAACTGTAATGTGCGTGCATGTACGTTTGTTTTTCGTCGGCGGCCATTTGCGCTGTTGAATATTGAGTTTGAATGATCTTGTAAATATTAATAAAATTGTCGTTGATGTAGGCCCAGACGGTAATTATGAAATTGAATAAAGTTTTGACAGTAAGTGGTCTATTGTAGCCACCGCCTTTATAGCGCTAAACATTGTATATATGACTTATTATACGAGACATGTGCATCGTGAATTTGGTACGAGTTTACAGCCTACACTGTTTTTTTTTAAATATGGCGTTTTAATACTCTGTATGGTTAGCGGTGGTAAATATGCCATGCTTAAACAAATTTGCCGAACATTTTGCTAAGGGATTGAAATTCTAAAGAAATAACACGTAATGTTTCTTTTTTGCTGGAAACATTAATATGTCCATGTCACCAATAAAGCTTAAAAGGTTTACCTGTTTTAATGACAATTATACTGTGATCTTTTTTCTGTGCAATGACAAACCACTACGTCCATGGTCATGTTCTGTTCTCTAGTCGCCAGCTAGGCTACACTCTGATAATGTTCCAAATAACTACTAGGACAATATTTTAATGCGATTGCGTCAACTAGGACAGACAGAGTGATACAGCATAACAATCTGATGTCTGTGTTAATTTTTATTTTTGTACGCGATAGCTGAAAATACGCATTCTGTGCTACATAAATTAATTCATCATCAACACTTTATAAATCTTAGTTAGTACAACGAAGTGTGTCCATTGAGCGTTTAACTAATGTTCAGATTTCATCCAACTATTGGCATTGCTATTACATGCACTATATTGACTATAACTAATGAGCTTTATTTTTTAAAAGTACTATAGTTCGATACGCTACAAATAATCTGCGCGCAGAAAAGCTTGTGAAACACATGTCAGGCGTTCCTTGCCCTGGTAACCAATCACGAGCGCTCAGGGCGTGGCTTAAAAGCTCTGTGTAGATTTTTGTATACCGAATCGCAAAGACGCCGGCGGGTACTAATACGGACGTGCTGCCACCTTGCGATTGCCGTAAACATTCTTATCTAATTTTCGAGTTTTTGCATATCATCCAGGATACATGTTTCGGGCTTTCTATCTACATGCTATGTGTTAAGCGAATCAATAAGCTATATCAACAATTACCTTTATATCCCACCATATTTCAGGAATGTCGTGTGTGCGTAGTTCTAGAACACCTGGCAGATGGCGGAACTGCATAAAAGTTGCTGCTACAATTGATTCGCTCTAAGATTACACGTTCTAGACCATATGAGCACAAATTAATCTCAAATATATCTAAATATAATTATTTTATTGGGCATATGCATGTTGCATTTAGGTTCAATGATACGTAATGAATTTATTTTATTATTTTAATTGACTGCGGTCCTGTGTGGCTTCATTGGATTCCAGATTGGATAAATAAACACCGGTTCGTCTCTGGTCGTATACGCGAAGATTGAACAAACTTATAATATATGTGTTTTCCTTCATGCATGCTGCGCATCTAGAACTAACGATCGTCAGTCTAGTTGTTAAAGATGAGTGATGCTGTAGAAAACACATCATCTGCGGAAAGGTAAATATGACGGCGTCTGCTGTCAGTGTCTGACAGATGCTTCGCGGATGGTCCGGTCCACGACGGGTTAGGCACACGGATAGGTTGGTCTAGACGCAAACGGGTGGTTCGGCCCACTTCACTGAAATCCGTGTCGGTATTGAATTCAGCCACGGTCGTTTTGGCTCACCAGAATTCGGTAAACATGAACTAAATTGGCTTAAATTATTAACGTCTCTTAATTGACTTAAAGTTAAACACGATCTTGCCTAAATAAAGCCGCAAACTAAGCCTAATGTCATGACAGTAATGTGCTCTTTGCAGCATTCTACATCACTTCCGGTACAAAAAGTGCATATAATCTTTAAAAAATACCCGGCACCCACATCATGTCGGATGGGTGGCCGGCATACCATAACCTGGACCGACTCAACGGCGGCATCTATCTCCACGACGTGGTGATCCACGAGCAGAATTTCGTTGATCCTCTACATCCCGAGATCCATACTTAGAATGTAGAAAACATGTGGATGAGAGCTAAGAGGAAACTCCGGAGACAGTTCGGCACGGCGCGACCTCTGTTCATCACGTACCTGGAAGAGTTCCTGTGGATGCAGCAGCACAGGAACCGCCAACGACGTCTCTCGACACTGCTAGTGTGCATTCGCGACCAATACCCATGAACAAATGCATACTAGCAGTGAACTTCGCCCAGCAGTCGCCAGAAGACACAAAACCGCTCTTTTCAGAGCCAACCACACTATCACAAAAGAGTTGCTACATTATGTGTAAACGATGTCTAGGTTTGAATAATTCTCTTGTAGATATAAATTTAACGAAAATATCTCGATAAATTTGGTCCTTGAAAGTCACCATGGTTGCAGTTTCCAACATATTTTTGTAGTGAAATGTCCAATTTTCCCCACGATACGGTCCAAACATTAGTAATGTAAAAAATAAACACTTCAATGTCCCCTGAAGAATAATTTATTACTGAATTGTGTGATTTGGGCAAGCAAGACACTTGTTTATGAGTAAGATTTAAAGATATTTGCACGATCTGTGAATTTTTAATAATTTTTTGATATATGTGCGATGTCTTTGCTTTTTTTTTTACATTATCTTATATTTTTTGTCGAGATATTTGTCGGTGGATTTTTTTGGGATTTTCAAAATTAAATTGAACTCTACTTTTTTCCCCTTAGACTGCGTACAAAATATTTGTCAGTGAAATAACCTGTCCGGATCGATTTTTGGGGGCTTTTTAACATTAAATTGTCGATTTTTAGAGTTTTTCGTAACATTTAAATTGCACTTTTTCTTCTATTTTTCGTATTTTCTTATACTGCGGTATGAAATATTTGACAGTGAAATCGCCTTTCTGGTTCTGATGCCACTGTGATATTGTTACAGCACATTTTGGATGATCGCCATATTAAGAATACCGGCTATTGCCGGTATAGCGTTGTTTTGGGCACTAAAAGTGCGCTAAAACACAATATTTTTTGCAAATATACGTCCGTTTTGTACCTGATCCGATGGGTAGTGATGCAAAGAACACATAAGCATCGAAAAAATTAGGTAAAACTGTCATTTAATAGCGTTAATAATTTCGGCCACGTTAATGCACCTTTACCAAAATATTGTCTTTTAGGGTAATTTAAGTGAACGAAACATCGCTATGCTTGTAATGAAGGTATACTGGTCGGTGTAGTTTTCGACCTACTTGATAGAATATGCCGTTAAAAAAAATTCTGAAGAAACATTTTGTGTAAGAGATCGATATACCAAATCAGCAACAGCTACTTGATTTATTCAATGCAAAAAAATTATTAAAACAGTTGTTTTGAGCTAAAAAGTTACGGATATTGAACATCTGAACCATGTCGCGCGAGTCAAGGAAACCGGCAGAATTCGACCTATATTTATGGCAAGCCGTACAGACAATCTGTTTTCATTTTACCACTTTATTCCAATTATTTCAACTTTAAAAAAAAACTGGCGTGGCTCGAAAACTGCACCGCTAACTATATACGGCGATCTTTTGAAATGTGCACTAACAAATCAATACCCCAGCAGAGCTGCCAACCCCAGAGTTTGCAATGTGTGAGATTATTGATGCGGGCGCACCGAATGCGCTGGGGGAGAGCATGTGAGGGGGCTCTGCCCCTCTCATTGGTGGGGGTATGGGGGACTCCCCCGAAAAATGTGTAGAATGCAGAATCAAAATGCAGCTACTTCCAGAATTTCAGGGTTGAAAAAATAATGTTTTTCAGTAGCCATATTTGTTAGTGTAAAGAGTATATTTCATTTACTAATGCACAAAATGTGGAAATGTATATACAAGATTAAATGTACATACCTTCTATTAGTCTTTGTAACTTCCCAACAGTATTTTTTAAGCAGCTGGATGTTGTTCCGATAACAAATTTCCCACAGGCAAATAATTAGAAGTAATATCACATTGAAGAAACAAAGTATTATAATGTCAAATATTGCACACATGCATTGTTTCTATTCACATTATTGTGAAAACTACTGTAGTCATGTTAATTTTTTGTGTTGTGTGTTGTAATCCTTGGTGGCCTTCTTTGCTTTGGCCAAGGCTTCTTTGTAACAAGGTGTGGCAGATTTGGGGTTGGCCATCTTGATTGTGAGGAGAGACGTCAGAATCGGTATAACACATAAATGCCCTTTGCCCCCGTCCCCTCTTGGCTATTAGTCTTATCGACATCAGCATTATAGCTATGAAAATGTCATTGGGTTATGTGATTTTGACAAGCCAAAACAGTTGATTTGGACAAGATAGTTGCTTGATTAATGAGTTTAATTATATCACGATATAATCGTGATATAATTGACGATTATATTACGTATATAATATCAGTATTGCTACCATGCTTTCAGCAGTGAGGAAGGGAAGAAGTGGCTTGATGCACACTATGACCCACTGGCAGCCCTCTACACGTTCTCCCAGTGCATCGCTCTCTCAGACATCAATGCTGATTCTGATCACAAACTCATCATTGCCGACCTAGGAACAGGCAGCTATGAAATGAAGTTGAAAGTTTATAAAGGTGTGTGTTTATCATCAAATGAATAACTTTCACTACCCACAAACATCAGTTTTTTACATAAATATACAATCAATACAAATTAGCTGTGATCCACAGAGCAGACAGAAGTAAAGGCCCTTCATTGATTCAGATTTTTCAGTCACAATTCCATCTAACCTATATAGTATCCACTATGACATGCCAGCTCATTTGTGCAAATGTCATATTTAGTTTTGATGAAATCATCGAACAAACTATTAAATCAGTTTTCACCAGATCCAGTCAAAATTGTGTGAGAAAAGGGCAAAAGTGGTCCAACCCTATATACTATGACACTGTTTACACTTTTGCAAGTTACCCAATCTAATGATCAAAGTCTATTCTTTCAATGGTTTTAGCAAAAGTATGCACTCTTATTAAACTGACTACCAGTACGCATATTACTTAATTATTCATGAATTACAACTTTGAAATTCGACAAACCTGATTCGATGAATTGAGGAGGTAGTTTTAAGTGTGTGTGCAACTTTTCCTCATTTCATGACCTTATGCCGAAGAGGATGAGTAGAAATAATTTTCTCTTTTCATGTGACTACATTTTGAATTTCTCCAAAGATTAAAACTTTGTTTCCTGTCAGGCACGAGTCTGATGTCTGAGAATGCCATTGTCGATCTGCCGACTGGAGTCGTCACCTTCTACATGGACCTCAATGAACCAAGGACTCCAGGTAACTGATGCATCCTTGGAAACACAGCATTCTTGGAAATACAGCATCCTTGGAAACACAGCAGCGCATCCTTGGAAACACAGCAGCTGATCAGTGACACATTACATTCTTTACAACTTGTTCTCAATAAAATATTGCCAACATGTACTTAATTATTGCATATATTTTGCAATGTACCATTTTAATTATAAAATGATTCTTATTGATATATATATATATATATATATATATATATATATATATATATATATATATATATATAATATATATATATATATATATACAGAGCTCTACAGAGAACTGTGCTCTAATAAATATAATACACAACAAAAGGGGTAAGCTTGTACAGGTATTGACATAGAACTGCCTTGTCTGATATTTGGTTTTTCTTGTCAGCTGTGGCTGTAGCCTCGGGGCCCTATATATTTGTCTACAAGAACTTGCGTCCATACTTCAAGTTTACACTGCCCAGTTTGTTGGTGGATGCTCAGGAAGAGTTGCTGTGGGACCAGATACGTGAGGTGGGTTTAATATTTAGAAACAGTGGCCTGATAACTGACTTTGTAAAATATATCTCATCAGTTTTTACAAAATATTTTTCTAAGTGTGGTCAGAAAAAAAGATGTTAGCTGTTTTCTATGCAAACATAAATATTGTAGACAAATGTTAATTAATGATGTCTCTAGTCTGTAGCAAAGACGTGGGATTACCTCTTAAGCCAGTAGAGGAAGGCAGTGTTAGTTGAGTCATTTTGCATTCTTTTTGATGTCTAGGACGCAATCATATTCATAAGCCAAATTGTTTTTACTCACATAAACTGTGATTATTAGTAGATCATTTTATACCAAGATAATATATCTAGCATGCATAGATAATTATATGGGTTGGTAAGATGGCTCAGCTAACACTTGGCGTGGGGTGTGTTGAGCCACAGTATAGCTTAAGTTACATAAATGCTTTATTTGTATAATTTACATAGGCCTTGTGCAAAAAAATGCATAGCAACTCAACTAACCCTCCCTTGGGTCATGGGTGGCTCAACTAACCCCGTTTCGATAATTAAGCTTACTTAATTAACTTCTCTTTAATGCGTGAAGTTATGTAAATAATCTTCTCCTCTGTGCATAGTTAAGCCACTTGTAAGTGCACAAACAATAAAGTTTGGTCACATGCATTAATAGTTTACACACCAGCATACATTAATCACAATTACCAAAAGTTTCAAAAAACATACATTTAGCTCACATGTTCTGGCTGTTGTGACAAATGGCACGTATTGTATGTCGTATTCTAATAACATGTTCAATCACTGGATGGTGCCATGTACCTGTCACTGCTGTAGTTTCCCGGGAAACATGGGTGGCTCAACTAACCCATTGGCTCAACTAACAATGCCTTCCCCTACTGATTGCTACTAAAACACTGTGGTTCATGCTAAATGTGGAACATAAATAAGGGAAACAGTCTCAATTTAGACCAAGAAAACCTGATTTTTCCAAATGGATTTTGAACATGCATCATTTCTTGTTCAGTAATGTTGCCATGACAGCAATAGGAGTTCATGTCCCTATTGCTCACGCATAATATATTTGCTGTATGGAGAACATTTTATGAAATGTCGACATTTGAATTCTTACAGAGCCATGTGAGTAAAGCTGCATTACTTGACAGAATTGAAAATTTAAGGTGAGTTGCAGCAAATCTCATTTATGTTCATGGGTGTGTTTGTGTGTGCATGCCTGCGTGTACATTAAGTATATTATTTACTACATAGTTGTCTTGTATATTATGATATTTTGTGTACTATCATTGTATGTTTAGACCCGTATTGTTGTTGCCTGTAGGAACGAGGGCATCGTCCTGACTGTGAGGTCCCTTAAACTGCTCCAGCTGTCATCACACGACCAGGACGAATTCATCAATAAACACAAGAACACACCTCTCAAGAGACAGGTAAACATGTTGCCCTCAGTCCCTCCATCTCCCTTACTTCCACATGGAGCTGGGTGGAGGGTATTCCTGCAATGTTTCAAGTCATACTGGCAGTAGAGTTAACAACACAAATCTGAAGCTTCCAAGTTTATATATTCAATGACAGCCATCATGTCAAGGGCATAGATTTAAGTTTCTGATAGAGAAAAATTGCATCATTGTAATTGTGAAATGTAAATAATGTAAATGTGTAACATAAATGTAACTAAGGGAGGAATTGAAATGTTTGGTTTGTTTACATGTGGTTTGGAAATAACACTGTTGGAATTCCCCCATTGTCAAAAAGCATATGTTTGTTATGCAAATAGTTGTAGTTATGATAACTGTGCTTCCTGTTGCGTGTAATAATAATTACAGATAATTTTAGTCATAATCAGTTGTGATACAGATTTAATAATCTCTTGTCTGGTTTGCATTATATAAAATATTTCATTTGCATTCTCACAAGCCATGACCATATTTGCTAACATGTTATTGTGTTCAAATTTTGATGTAGGCTTGTGGGAGTAGGTATGCTTGTATTCCAAGAGACCCATGTCACATTTGCTAGTATGTTGATATATGTGCTTGTGTCCTGACAGACTGTGATCACATGTCTGGACACCCTGAAGAAGTCGATGGCAGAGGAGGACGCAGTCAGCTGTCTGGTCCTCGGCACAGAAGACAAATCTGTTTACATCCTAGACACTGAGGCTTTCATTGTGCTCACTACGGTAAGACATATCTCAACATTCTAGACACTGAGGCTTTTATTGCACTCGTTATGGTAGGGCTCTCATTTCAACAAAATCCATGCTAAGAAGTTAAGAGATTCATTCATTTGCATTAAACTAGTTATATAACTGCCGAAATAGTTATTGATAAAAAAATTATGCAGAGTATATTTCAATAAATGTGCAGTATGTTCTTTCTGGTGGGCCAAATATTTTATTGGTTTGAAACATAGTAGATGTGATTTACTACTTTGTTATTTGAAAAACACACAATAATGATGATATTAAAGCTGTACTATGATATATTCAGTAGGAACCAGACCATATTAATTTTCACAAAGTATAATAACAGTTTTGAACAAGTTATCTGCCAACTGTAAATTCTAGCAGTCTGAATATGATTGAAAGAGAACTGCATGATAGCTCCCAGAGACAAGCCATAGATTAAATATAGATTAAAAAGTATGGACCCTCGATAAGCCAATGGCTTCCTTGTTCACATGCCATTGCCTTGTTCAAACTTACAAGACCATTGCAAGGTTGCTGCAGTTAACACCAGATTCTTTGTCCAACATTCTTTGCCCTGTCAGATCAGTGTTTGCACAAATTACTGATTACTTAACTGTAGCGAGTCTACGTTGCAGATGACATTACCCTCTGTCCCGTTCCTGATCAGTGCAACAGGAATGTATGACATTGAGTTCAGGATCATCCTTGCCTGTAGAAATGGTGGTGTATATGCAATGAAAAGGTATGTGGTGTCTTGACAAGTTATATTTAATTTTTCTGAGACATGTTTGACAAATCCGTTTATTTATACATATAGGCCTATGCACTCAGGGTTCAAAATTAACTTTGAGACATGGTAGCAACTTTTGGTTACCATATATGAAACCAGGTCGAAAATCTGTTTTTTGAGAGCAAAATATTTAATTTTGCATCCGCATAATGTTTTAAGCAGTATTCATATATGAATGTCATTTTAATGCTGATATATGACTTGTAGAGAAAAGATTTCTGGTATGTGTTACCTCTGAGTATTGAAATATTCTGGGGAAAAAACAACGGAAAAGTAGAAACTGTGAATTAAAAATTAAACGTTTTGTTGACATTGGAAACGGTGGCCATCTTGCATTTTCTCAGGCTTCTCTATGTCACTGCAACTGATGGTCTGAATTTAAATGAAATTTATTAGGCAGGTGCATTACACAGTGCAAGAGGTGTACCATAGTTTTATGTGAAAACTTTAAAAAAAATTGTTGTTGACCTACATTTGTATATAATATTCACAGAGGCAGTACTACAGGGCGGCTGTGTTTTGAGTTGAACTCTCAGCCAGTCGGTCTCCAGCGCATTGGCAAGACGATCATTGTCGCGTGCATGGACAACACATTGCTGTGCTACACAACCAAGGTAGGAGAAACAGAAAAGATGAGAGTTAGGTATAACAATATGTTCAATAAATCACCTAAAGATTAATGAAATATTGAAACTGCAGTGAACATTTTACAGAGAAATGTCATAAAAACATAACATAGAATATGCAAAAATCAATTTAATGCCAAATTGTATAATTAAATACAGCATTGTTTTACAAGTGACAGTACGGTTCCTGTCTCTGATGCTGTTCCGAGAAGATGTATTCCAGTTGGTTTTTCTTTTATGCCTTCAGATCATTCTGAAGTCAACCTGTGTGACAAATGAATAATGTTATTACTTTAATAAATATCACCATATTTGACCATACTTCGGAAGATGAAAGAGCGATAAGGTATAGGATGTGTAGGATGTGAACTGGGAGAACCCTCTACTCCCAGGGGAAGAAGCTATGGAAAGTGAAGCTGCCGGGCAGTGTGATGACAATGGAGTTGATGGACCATCACCAGCACGGCTTGAAGGCTGTCATGGTTGCTCTCAGCAACAGCGAGGTCCACATCTATCATGACAAGTACCTGTGTGACATCATAAAAGTGCCAGATGTGGTCAGTGGCATGAAGTTCGGACGGTTTGGCCGCGAGGACTCGACACTCATTATGACCACTTGCAGTAAGTAGGCATGTGTATTACGTGCATGTGAGGATTACAATATTTACCAAAGTGATGTTAAGAGGCCACAGAATATAGGATAGTAAATGTTCTAAATTTTATTTACCACCACGTATTTGTTCCCGAGCACTGTATTGCCAGAAAACAGTAAACATAATGGACAGGTTTATGCTTTACCAACTGTAACTGTCCTGCTTTACCAACTGTAACTGTCCTGCTTTACCAACTGTAACTGTCCTGCTTTACCAACTGTAACTGTCATGCTTTACCAACTGTAACTGTCCTGCTTTACCAACTGTAACTGTCATGCTTTACCAACTGTAACTGTCCTGCTTTACCAACTGTAACTGTCCTGCTTTACCAACTGTAACTGTCGTGCTTTACCAACTGTAACTGTCGTGCTTTACCAACTGTAACTGTCGTGCTTTACCAACTGTAACTGTCGTGCTTTACCAACTGTAACTGTCATGCTTTACCAACTGTAACTGTCCTGCTTTACCAACTGTAACTGTCCTGCTTTACCAACTGTAACTGTCCTGCTTTGCCAACTGTAACTGTCCTGCTTTACCAACTGTAACTGTCGTGCTTTACCAACTGTAACTGTCCTGCTTTACCAACTGTAACTGTCCTGCTTTGCCAACTGTAACTGTCATGCTTTACCAACTGTAACTGTCCTGCTTTACCAACTGTAACTGTCCTGCTTTACCAACTGTAACTGTCGTGCTTTACCAACTGTAACTGTCCTGCTTTACCAACTGTAACTGTCCTGCTTTGCCAACTGTAACTGTCATGCTTTACCAACTGTAACTGTCCTGCTTTACCAACTGTAACTGTCCTGCTTTACCAACTGTAACTGTCCTGCTTTGCCAACTGTAACTGTCATGCTTTACCAACTGTAACTGTCCTGCTTTACCAACTGTAACTGTCCTGCTTTACCAACTGTAACTGTCCTGCTTTACCAACTGTAACTGTCGTGCTTTACCAACTGTAACTGTCCTGCTTTACCAACTGTAACTGTCCTGCTTTACCAACTGTAACTGTCCTGCTTTACCAACTGTAACTGTCCTGCTTTACCAACTGTAACTGTCCTGCTTTACCAACTGTAACTGTCCTGCTTTACCAACTGTAACTGTCCTGCTTTACCAACTGTAACTGTCGTGCTTTACCAACTGTAACTGTCGTGCTTTACCAACTGTAACTGTCATGCTTTACCAACTGTAACTGTCCTGCTTTACCAACTGTAACTGTCCTGCTTTACCAACTGTCACTGTCGTGCTTTACCAAGCTACCACTCAAGGATTATAATATAAGAATAAACATGGCTAAAACTGCTTTATTAACTGGTACAACATTTATGTGTGCACATTATTATTTTATTGTGTGTGTGATCTATTTTTACTCATAATGATAATAAATTACCTAATTTTAATGTGTAACTGTTCTAATTATTACTACTGTAATAGGAATAAGATCAGAATTGTCTTGATGAGATAGTATGATGGAAACTTTGTAGTCAGTCAATTGCCACATTGTGATCTAACAGATGGCGGTCTCATCATCAAGATCCTCAAACGGACAGCGACATTTGAGAAGAGAGACATCGCCGCAGGGCCCCCTGCATCACAGAACATTAAACTGAACATCCCGAAGAAGACGAAGTTGTTTGTTGATCAGACTCTGCGGGAGAGAGAGAACGCTGTCAGTAAGTTGGCATTCTCAGTCTTGATTACTCTGCATCTTTATTAAGTTAACTTTTTCACAAAGTCATTGTGTGAGTTTTATTTTGGTTTAGAATTCTTGCGTGGTGTTCATTGAAGGTATCGAATCAGTCAGAAATTGTTGTCTATTGTAAAAGTACATATTTGTGTTAAGCTTTGTCATGTAACTTTGCACTGTATTTTCTTTTCATTAACATTTGTGTTCACAAGGGCTTCCATACTAGGTTTTAGCAATGCGTTGGGTCTTGTAATAAGTAGAAAAATGCAGATGTGTTTTGTCATTTTGGATATCATTTTGTTAACCAGCAGATTTTGGTGAGAATTTCTATAAAATAAATTATGACCAGATTTTGCAAGATATTTACACTGCAAGCATTTACACAATCTGTAGATAATTTGTTCCATTCATTTATTGTCCTCTGTGAGAACAATATACCATTGTTGACTGATATCAGTGTTGACTGATATACCATTGTTGACTGATATCATTGTCAACTGATATACCATTGTTGATTGATATCACTGTCGACTTATATACCATTGTTGACTGATATCATTGTTGTGTTTGCAGCGATGCACCGTCAGTTCCAACACGACCTGTACCGTCTGAGACTGGAGACGGCACGCCACTATGTGCGAGCGCTACAAAAGAGCATGAGTCCAATCACATCAAGTACTGCCGAGCCGCTGAAGCTGTCCGCCCAGGTAGGCCATCTTCGATTAACTAATTATATAATAGTCATTACCTTGACCGTACATAGCTAACTGGAGTGCGTCCGAGGAGGTACTTCATTCTTTTGCTCCCATGTCTGGCGACGTTGGTATCAAGGTCCTCCATGCCATTCTGTCCTGTGCAGCTGTCAGCAGCTGGTCTTTCAATTCATTTGTTTAGACATACATGTTAAGTTTCAGAAATGCCAATCCAGGAGATTTATACGTAAATCGGAGGGTCTCAGAAAATCAGGGATTTATACGTAAATCGTGTAGTCTCGGAAAATCAGGGACTTGTATGTAAATCGGAGGGTCTAAGATAACAAAATATTACAAAAAGAATACTTTCCATGACAGTAACAACCATTTATACCCTGCTGATGCTTAATGGCAGAACCCTGAGCTCGTTTGCTACAGGAACACACAAAGAGTGATTGTTGGTAAAGGTCATTTAATAATTGTACCAACAGAAAATAATATGAATCAATGAAAAAGTAGCTTGGCAGCTAGCACAAACATGCTCATCAAGAAAAATACAATAAAATACAATACATGTATATCAAATGAGATATCGCTTAGTTGCCAATACAAAGGTGCTCATTGAGAAACAATTATTAAATGACTAAAGTAGAAGTAGCAAAGTTGGGGCAGTCCTTTGTCCCACCACATAAACATAGAATATCATCATCATAACAATGTTGTACAACGATCAACTAACCAGTCAAATATGCATCTAAAATTAAAGGTTATGTACCACAATCCCTATTGGGATTCTCATGAAAGAAAAAAATCAAGCACAATTTAATTGTTAAAAAATTGTCGTACAGCAGACGTATTACTGACCAAGACATTGTGTATACAAGTGAATACAGACTATACGCACTAAAACCTTCTAAAAACCTTATGGGAAAATTATACATGAAGAAAAGCGTTAACGCACAGTGGTGATTGTTTATCACAACCAAATTAGGAAATATCGGGAGTAGAATGTATACATACAATACAGAATAAAAACATGGTAAGCAACACGCGAACAATGGAGGTAGACAGGGGAGGATGGTGGGAAAAAAACTTCCAATGTAATGGCTCTGCAAAGTACGTCTAGCGTGGCTCAGAGTTCCAACACAAAGGGAATGACTCTCGTTTGCCACGTGATCACCTAGCGTCATTTGACCACGAACCGTTTCGCGTACTACCTTTCTTGTCACCTTTCTGTTTCTGGTAATTGTCTTTGCTGTCCTGATCCTTGTGGAACCTCTTCATTAGTGATGTGTTTTATCCAAGAAATATTTTGTATTCTCTTCAGGAACATTAATTCTGTTGCTGCCTCTCTATCCTCCATTTACTTACTTATTGTCCAGGTTTCTAGCCACTAACTCATATTACTGCATATCGTGAAATATGTAATTAATGACTCAGTGAAAAATAATCCCTGCACCTATTCAAGGTATGGTTTTCCGTCCTTCCAGGTGTGTCACTGTTTCATTTTGTTGGTTTCTGGCCAAAATGTGTCACCACTTTTCTGGCTACATACTCAATGAAGAACTTGATTCAAAATTATCTTAATGCTGACCTTTTGAACTCAAAGTTGAACTGGTCCCAGGTATTGTCAGTGTAAACTGATATGCCAGATGAGTTGACTGTAGTTGTTGTCAAACTGTTACGCTGCCACAGATATGCAGACATTTATAATACAGATGTATAGATTACAGATAGACCAATCACAGTAATCATGCAGCCTTTCACATTAAGTTATTTTTCATTGATTAATATCATCCTCTGCTTCAAGTAGATACGTCATATTAAGGCTCACAGAAACAAATTATAGCTAAAGTTACAATGTTGTGTTTACGTATCCATGGTGAAAGGCGTAATGTATGGAATTGCTTTATGCTTATTTTAGTAGACCATTTCCCTCTTAGCTTTTCAACAATGGTCTAAATCAACCTGATTGGATTCTTTCATTATAAGTCTATGACAGTGGTGCTGAGTGGTAAAAATCAGAATTTACTGCCCTTTTGGTCTCTGGCCATACTCTTACTCTCAGCTGACCTTTGATCTTTGATTCTTTGATCTTTGATTCTGGTCAATTAGTACAATTAATGTGAGAGCCACTTCAATCTCTGACCCTGCGGCCATGTTCAAATAGACATGATCTTGAGTTCTCTTGCTTATATTCAGCAGTGCATCAATTAGTGTAATTAATATTTGCTGGATCGTTCTGATGTAATGGCCGTGTAGCTGCCATTGACACTGTTGACAGTTTGAATTTGTCATTGCAATGCAGTGGGAATTATTACATAGTTGGCAGCATGAATCTTTTAATAAGGAGCAGTTTGGGCATTGTTGACAGTGACAAAAACAAAAAGGTTGTGCGACATACAGTTTGTGGACATAGTTACTAGGTGAATCTGCAATTTTTATAAAGGTATATTTTGTGTGATTTTGAAAATATGCAATCATCCTCCATCCCTGATCGATGACTGCCTCTTGTACTATGATTGACTGGTTACACAGGAAACCAGTCTAATCCTGTCTGCACAACACAGAGTATATCCCTATTCCATTGCAGCAGGCAGTGAATCCATAGTCCTCAGTAATCACCACTTTGGTTCTGTAAGTGTATCCTTTGTAAACTGAGAGTAATTTGTTGGGGACGCATTCAGTTGAGCCAGATTCAATTCACTGATGTCTTGATGTCATTACGTGGTCTTGAATGACAGTGAAAGGTTGACTGATAGATGCCTCATGTTGTTGTGTCTCCTGAAACTATCATAAGAGGTACATTGGTTAAAGCTCCCTCCTCAGTTCATTTATGACCCATTTTGAATCGGATTCCATGATATTCAAATAGTATAAATAATATGTATAAATAATATGTCAGTTTAATAACAAAACTTGGCATACTATTGTTGAAATCAGTCAGAAGAATTTACTTTGGTCATTAGATCAGGTAACTGTGTGAATAGGCTTGTGGTATACTATATTGAACTGGATTGTTGTTGAAATCAGTCAGAAGAATTCACTTTGGTCATTAGATCAGGTAACTGTGTGAATAGGCTTGTGGTATACTATATTGAACTGGATTGTTGTTGAAATCAGTCAGAAGAATTCACTTTGGTCATTAGCTCAGGTAACTGTGTCAATAGGCTTGTGGTATACTATATTGAACTGGATTGTTGTTGAAATCAGTCAGAAGAATTCACTTTGGTCATTAGATCAGGTAACTGTGTGAATAGGCTTGTGGTATACTATATTGAACTGGATTGTTGTTGAAATCAGTCAGAAGAATTCACTTTGGTCATTAGATCAGGTAACTGTGTGAATAGGCTTGTGGTATACTATATTGAACTGGATTGTTGTTTAAATCAGTCAGAAGAATTCACTTTGGTCATTAGATCAGGTAACTGTGTCAATAGGCTTGTGGTATACTATATTGAACTGGATTGTTGTTGCCCTTTCTTTGTCGAATTTTTATTAAACCTGGTAAAAAATAATTTAATAATTTGTCCGATGACATTGACAAAATTAAATAACAGTTTTGTATAAACGAGCTAGCATGTCATAGTGGATTGGTTTGATTTTTCTCAAAATGATTCTGAAATGAGACAAGTTAAAAAAAATCTAATTGAGAAGTGACCTTGACGTAACAATTATGACAAGGTCACAGCACGCAACATTGTTAGATTTGGCAATGTAGTTATCAGACCATTCAACAGGGTGCACCACAAGAGCAGTTCATCTGTTCACTGGGTCATTACGGGGATCATGCCTCAGTTAGACTTCCTGGTGTGTTACAGACGAATGTAGGGCACAGTAATTATAGATGTGTAATTTAAAAAAAACCATATCATCTGACATAACTGCATTTGAGCCAGGCAAGTTTGCTGGTAAAACATGTTGGCAATGTGAAAATTTACGGGTATGGCACGTTCAGGCATTTTAAATGAGTTAGAAGTATGAGACTTTGACTAAGCTTGATCAGCATGTCAATGAGATGATGACAACGGCAGGTAAGAAGTTTTAGAATTTTTGAAGGTCCGGTTTTCTTATAATCATGCAAAACGTTAACATGGTCACCAATGGGAAACGTAATAGTAGGCTGAACTCAAATAGGTACCATGGCAATGGAAAGCGGTAGCCATCTAACAGTCATGGAGGAGGGTTTTTATCAAAAATATACTGATTAAATGCATGAAAACGTGCGTCTGTCACCAAACAATGAGTGTGTACTGTGGACAGGCTGCATAAAAGGAAGAATTGTTAAATATTGAGCTATCACTTGCCAACTCAGATGTGGCTACAGTCATGCAGTGACAGTGTATAGACTCAGTTACATGTTCCAACATAGAATCACATCAATAAATCAAAACGACTGCTAACTTGCCTCATGTTCCGTGAGTTTACTTAGAACATTGTCTGTGTCAGGCTAGTTAATATTATATTATTATATATTTTTTTATTTATTGATTCCATCTAGTCAAAAAGAGCATTACTTGTTAAGCGCCGCTATTATTTAAACTTTTTAACCATCTCCTTTAGGAGGTATCCTATAACTGATCTACTATATATATAGAAAATGTCAAACAAATGTACATTTTAATGTTGCTCTATAATGTTTGATGTGCATCAACTGATATATTACGTTATTTGATGGTTAATAAGATATTTAGTTTTCAATAAATACAATTTTTTTATTTTTCATCTGGTAAAGTTGCCCGAAAGAGTTTATGGTAAGCTAAAAGCTTAACATAAGCACATTTTTGTATTGGGAAATCAAAGGTAATTTTCATAAATGTCTATTCACCACGTCTAAGTACTCATTTCATATTGTCTAAGTGTACGGACACAAGGAAATGAAGGTATGCAAGCCTGACCATAGCTAACCCCCATCTCTAGTTAACCCCATCCCTAGCTAACCCCATATCTAGCTAACCCCTTCCCTAGCTAACCCTAACCACGAAGTGGTTTACAGAAGATATAACCATTCCCAAAGGCATAGGTTCACAGGAAAGTGAACAGTTTGCTTGCAAAAGACAGACAGCAGTAGCGATCACAAATATCATGGTACAGACAGACCGGTTGCCAAAATGGAAATTTGGTCAAAATTAGGGGGTATGGCACCAGAGCAGGTAGCTATTTTGCACCAGAACAGTCATTGGTGATATTTGTTATGTGGTCCAGTGCATTGGTGATATTGTGGTGCAAATTTGGACAGAATAGTTGTATGTTGGTTGTGTCACAGCCACTGGAAGCATTGCGTAGAACAACATTTTCAAATGTGGCCACAACAGATATCTGGTCATGTGATACCCCTTTATGGTGGCGTATCCAAATCAAGTAGAAGCACGAAAGCAGTCACATAAACAATAAAATTTAACAAGTCTGACACAATGTAAATCGCTCAAAATCCTGTTAAATGTGACAAATTGTCACTTTTCTGACAAAGTTGCACCATATTTGTTTAAAAATCAAGCAAATACATAAATATTAATTTTAAAATAAGTAGTTGGTATATTTAAAGAGACAGTAAGTAGGTTTCATTGGTTAGCAATGCTTTAGAAATTGAGTGTACATGGTTTATGATTTATAAAGTGTCAAAATTGACCTATAATTAAATTTTTTGACTGGTTTTCAGCTAATATTATGGGCAGGGCATTGTTTTGATTTGGCTGTGAAACAAATAATAATGACGTGACAAGCAGGAGTGTTCCATAATGGGTTTACATGTACATTGTGCCGCAACTTGATATAAAATTGGACACTTTCTCCGAAAAAAGCTTCGCTATTTGGGTTCATGCCTCAGTTAGACTTCCTGGTGTGTTACAGATGAATGTAGGGCACAGTAATTTTAGATGTGTAATTTTTTTTAAATCATATCATCTGACATAACTTCATTTGAGCCAGGCACATTGGCAAGTTTGCTGGTAGAACATGTTGGCAATGTAACTGCATGTGGATTGTTAGATGATTTCAGTAGGCAGAAGGATTTTTGGCAATTTTTTCGCCACAAGGCACGTATGCGTAGTAATTCATGCAGAAATTGGTGAAAATTGACGGGTATGGTATGTTCAGGCATTTTAAATGAGTTAGAAGTACAAGACTGACTAAACTCGATCAGCATATCGATGAGATGATGACAACGGCAGGTAAGAAGTTTTAGAATTTTTGATGGTCCCGTTTTCTTATAATCATGCAAAACGTTAACATGGTCGCCAATGGGAAACGTAATAGTAGGCTGAACCCTATGGTGGAGTTGACAGGTGCAGGAAGCTCAGTCAGTGATCTCTGCAGTAATTGGCCACTGGTCAGGAAGCAAAGGTCAGGGATAACGGACCGGTTAAAAGTCAGTGTATGTCTTAATCCTGTCCACACCTACTCATGCATCAGACAGATACAAGACATATCCAAGTTATCAGTCTGCAGCCTGTTTAGCAGCATGACCCCAGCTGAGGTTCATTTCTATGATTTCCGTCTCCACAGTACTCCTCCGTGTTGTTTCGGATTATCCACCATTTTGTTTGC
Source organism: Lamellibrachia columna (assembly GCA_963662155.1). Lineage (NCBI taxonomy): Eukaryota > Metazoa > Annelida > Polychaeta > Sabellida > Siboglinidae > Lamellibrachia > Lamellibrachia columna. The sequence goes on from OY759262.1 coordinate 57,182,491, forward strand.
CTATGGGGATCAATCTCAAGGTTGTTTTGGACATTTTTCCATCCTCCTTTCACAAATCATGGCTGATCCGTCTCCATCTTCTTGTGGTGAACAAAACATGAAATACATATTATTTTGTTTGGTTAGTTTCAGCAGTTTATTGTCGGTCTTCTTTTGTGGCCAGAAAATTCACATTGTATTTGTGGAAGGCATTTGGTGTGGAAGATTGTCAGCATATTAAGCCATGTAGTAGAGTGGGCAGAATTAAGCTCTGATATTTTCAAAAATTAATGGGGGAATTCAAACAAACCATACGTAAATAAAATCGATATATCAATGCCAAACATAAGCTTAACTTTGTTATTATTTCATAATACTTGCTAGGGTTAGAATTTAGCTTAAAATTAGTGGGGGCCAGCTTGACTCCTACTTTCTAGAATCTAGGTGTCCGCCACCAAAACTGGGGGCCCAAAGCTGTTTGCTTGAAAAAAGCAATAATATAGATTTGATTATGTGTGCGTGCATGCGTGCGTGCATGCGTGTGTGTGTGTGTCAGACAAAAGTGGGACAAAGAGGGTCAAAATTCAAATTTATCAGTACAAATTGATATTACTTTATTACATTCTTGAACACCTTGATAACAGGAAACAGTAAAAAGATACTTGCTCAATGGTAAGTGTCCAACAATCGCATTGTAATACAAGTCCTGCATTGTGTAACGGTCATAACTTGGTGTCCTACAGTGACCTTATTAGCAAATAAATCATATTTATTCAAAAAGTCCTCTATGCTGATAGAATGCCCTTTGGAACCATAACGCTAATTGTACGATTATAATTTCCTTCATAATCTTAACATGTTAAATCAATATCTAAAAATGGATATTACCCCAGTGATGGAGACATTAAATATCTAACTATTTTGTGTTCATTTAATGGGAATAATCATTTCTTACTTTTCAAACGGCTTTCTTTATCTCAGTATGTAAAAAGAAAAAAATCACCAACTGTTAAACATCTCCAAATTCAAACTGTGTCTTGTACATATAATGTTCGACACATGGACACCAAAACTTGTAAATAAGTACAATTCTCTTAAATTCTCTTAAACATGTTGGGATGTGCTCTCATTCCTCTAATGCAGGATGCACAGAAGCAGCTTCGCTGTCTTCACCAGGCAATGAATGATTCCATTAGTTCCATACAGATGAAACCGCTCCCCTCTTGGTTCATTGATTGCCCTCGGGTTGAGTGGTCTGTCTCTTCTTTCTCTGGCAGTTGTCCTTTCCTCAACGATAAAATTAGTATGTTGTTGTGTATTTCATCTTGTCGTGGGATGGCTGATGTATATTTAGTGCACGTGTAAATGTCCTGTGCATTACCAACAATGGCCTGTCTAGTCTTAGCAGCTGCCAAGGCAGTCCTTTTGCAATGCCAGTTTCGCCATCACATGGGCCTTTTCTGTGACGGCTTCCGAAAAAATTTGCCCGATTTTACAATATTTGCATAAGCATCGTAACAGCTTTTTGGCTGACATCTTTCTTATTTTCGTTGATCCCAGTCTTTTGATGGTGGTGAAACTAATAATAATACCTCCTTGACACAAATCGTCCATGAAACTAACATATTTCATAATATTTTCATATATTAGCATTTTTTCTCGGTGTTATTAAAGATTGTTGAAAATTGTGTCCTTAAAATGTGCGATGAAAATGTTAAATTAATTAGCGGAAATGCTCGTGACGTTCAGGACACTGTGGAAAAAATAGGAAATGAAATGAAATTAACTCATATCCCATTAGATGCTATCGAAAGGATGACCACACAGTGTGCTTCAAAAGAAAAATAAACAGGAACAGTTGTGCATTTACTTTCATGTCTAGCCGGACCCAGTATTCTCAAGGCCACCAGCCGCAATGACCGTTACCATGGTTGTGCTAGTCTTGTATCCTGCCAGTCCTTTGTGACATATCCAAACCTTTTCACATAGCCATTGGCTACACATTTACCAAATAGCTTCCATGAAAAGGTTGCTTGTTTTATGTGTCTCCCAATGGATTATTCTAGTTCCCTTGTGGTGCACTTTTGAATGTCCCGTTTTGGGGTCCATCTTTTATGTAAATTACAGTTTAGTTTAATCTTCACTAAGGGAATATTGCACAATTTTATCTCAACTAAACATATGATAACATAATTGTAATGTCCTTTACTCTGACATTCATGTAAGGTCAATTCTGAACTGAACCCCAAATCTCTCCAGTATTGAAAATATACACACACACACACACATATATATATATATATATATATATATATATATATATATATATATGTTTTTTCGCCTCCTGTTTAAAAAGTGTCCCCACCTGGCATATATATGCTCAAGAGTATTACTATTAGACATTTAAAATGATATCCTTGATCGAACAGCTAATCAAACTAAAAGCTGTTTTGGCCAATCTCATGGACATGAGCAACCAGGGATGAGAATAGAATTTTTCATTATCAATTTCCAACTGAAAATTAGCCGTGAACTTCTGAAATTCTTCCATTTCGAGAATATTTAGGTCTTAAAATGTTACTTATCCTCAACTTTATGCTACTGACAGTATTACAAGTGTGAAGAATACAACAGTCATGAGCTCTTGCAGTGGCTGTCTTTTCTCCCAAGCAACGCAGATAGTCACAATTACAGTTACATTTAAAACAAATTATGTTGATGTGATGGTGCTATTCTATAACTCTGGAATTTCTATTAAATTCGGTGCATTACTATTCAAGAATTGGTGAATTCCAATAATCGCATTTCCAGTATGTAAACAAACCATATGTTTGGATGCTTAATTTGTTTATAATTTGTTTGTGTTTTATAATAACTACTTTTGGTCTGCACAGTAAACATGTGTAAAATATGTATATAATAATATATATAAAATATATAAATAATTATTTGGAAGTTCAAGATGTGTTCCACATTGTTACGTTACATAGTGACTGGGTCTAAGTGTTTAATCAATAAACACTTATCCCAATTAATTAGCAGGACTTACTGCATCTTGGCAGCAAGTATTCCACCATTAGTAGCTTGTTAACTCTAGGATATACTAATGGTAGCCGCTGACACTGTCTGTACAAAGATTCTTTCTGGCTCTTCCGTTTAGTGTTCTGCACTGCACTCATGTAAATGTGTTCTGATTAATTTGTGTTAGCGCATGACAGTTAAACCTGAGAATAATTTTCATTAAATGTGTGAAAATTCAAATGTGTTCTCATTAACCATGGGCTGTTTGAATATAATTATCTTTCCCCAAACCACTTTTAATCTTCTTTCATCTGGGTAGAACAACAGGTTACATTTGTATAAGTTGTCAATCCATTCAACTGGTTTCTGGTTTAAGAGAAGCTCAGTTGACCTTTGAGATTCCTCCACCGAAAGCGAACATGCGGCAGTGGTTGATGATGCAATCAACAGTTTGCTGGTCGTGTAATCACAGCCTGACATACTGTTCTCAAACGTGACCGAAAATTACAATTAAAATCTGTGAACACTAACTTAATAACTTAACCTAATCGTCTTCGTGCCTACTGGTGCATAAGACAAAAACAAGACTTCTCTACTTCTGTTGGTCTGCAGCTTGTTTGACAGCCTCGCTCCAGCTGAGGTGCATTTCATGTAAATCCCCTCCACCGGTCTCCTCCAGGTTGTATTAGTCATCCTCATTTATGTTTTCTTCGGGGGTCCACCTCAAGGGCTGTTTTGGCCATATTGTCGTCATCTTTTCATTAAACGTGGCCAATCCATCTCCATCTTCTTGTGGTGAGCAAGTCATCCATGTTAATTTCTTTAGTTAATTTTAGAAGTTCTTTGCTGGAGATCTTTTGTGGCCAGAATATGTGCATGATGTTTTGAAGACATTTAGTATGGAAAGTTGTTTCAAATTTGTTTTAGTCATATGCCAGCATTCTGAACCATATAGCAGAGTGGACAGAACGCAACTCTGATATAGCCTGAGGTTCGCTCTTCTAGAGTACAGGGCCTGTATATAGGTCATCCCCATACAGGGCCTGTATATTATAGGTCATCCCCATACAGGGCCTGTATATAGGTCATCCCCATACAGGGCCTGTATATAGGTCATCCCCATACAGGTCTTATTCTGAAAAATGCTCCTCTGGCCTTATTCATGTGATTTTTTATGTCAATATCGGTTCCTCCCTCTTTGCAAACTATGCTTCCCAGGGAGGTGAAGGTATCAATGGTTTCCAGTTCTTAGACTGGTACAAGATTTCTGTGGTTCAACCCCATCACCCTACTTTCTAGCTTATTTCCTTGAGTCAGTTTGTCTTTTCTTGCATGCCTTGTCACGTATATGTGATAGGAATGCTACGTCATCAGAGAAGTCAATATCCTCGAGAGAAGAAAACATTGTCCATCTAATTCCTCTTGCTGGTCCTTCTACTGTCCTCTTGCTGGTCCTTCTATTGTCCTCTTGCTGGTCCTTCTATTGTCCTCTTGCTGGTCCTTCTATTGTCCTCTTGCTGGTCCTTCTATTGTCCTCTTGCTGGTCCTTCTATTGTCCTCTTGCTGGTCCTTCTATTGTCCTCTTGCTGGTCCTTCTATTGTCCTCTTGCTGGTCCTTCTATTGTCCTCTTGCTGGTCCTTCTATTGTCCTCTTGCTGGTCCTTCTATTGTCCTCTTCATAATCCAGCCCATGACACGGTTGAATCACACAACCTTGCCTCACTCCTGACTTTACCTTGAATGTGATATCTGATTGTCTGATGGTGCATGTTTGTTCTCATGAAACAGCGTGATGACGTCCACAATATGTGTTGGGATTTCATATGCACACAGTATTCTCCAGACAATGTCTCTGTGAACATTAAGTTATGCTAGTAAATTATCTTTTTTATTTGCAGAATATAGATAGAAAATATTCTATATTTATAATATTATCACACAGAGGAAATTTGAAACTCCACCTCTCCTTTGAAATAACCGTTTCACTGGGTACCTTTTTTCTCACATTTACTTGGGTGTCTGATCAAGAATTGTCTGGTGTTGGTTTTGTTTACAGAAATTTGATAACCATTCAAATACTTATTGATTTCATTCTAAAAACACAAAGCTTTTTCATGTGGACATTCATAGTCTGATAACACCAGCAATTAAACCACAGAAAATCATTAATCCCAAAGTTTTACATTTCCGTAGAATCAGGTATTTTTGCTCATAGCAAATGATTTAGCAGCAGTCTTGTTTGTTTTGGGTCTGTTTGATGATTTGTAGGAATAATAATAACAGTTCTTTGATGCACCAGTTTCTAGCTTACGCTAATCACTGCACGTACAAACTAAAAGTCCATTAAAAAATATATATAAATTAATTAATTAAAATGTCATCACAGAAAAGCATATAAAGTCCTCCACGACAATCGTTAGTCCATAAAAAAGTAGTGTTGTATTGTGCAAAAGTACACATCAATTTGCAACATTAAAATGTTTAAGTATGTTTCTTAAACATTGGGATATCAGTTACATCCTAGACAAGGGACTGGCTTTTGTAGGTTTGTGGCCTTCGGAATTTACCTTGTTGCTTAGTGTGGAATTAAGTTGTTTTTTGATGGTTATTATTATAGTTACAACTGGATAGGATGATGATAGTGATGATGACGGTTTTTTTATAGAAACTGTGGTGCAATACGTACAATAATATGATACATACAAACATTGTCGTAGTTCCTATAATGAGGGTATGAAGCCACAAGTGGCTGATTTTCCCTCTCAATACATATATAATTCCATGGTGCAAGTAGAAAAAAAATTTAACAAAAGATTGTGCAGTTGAAGAATAACAGAAATATAAATCACAGCAATACTATTCTCATAAATACACGCATTATGATTGCACCAATGAATGTTAATTATATACGATACTAATATTATTTACTAACAAAAATCTCTTGAGTTGAGATTTAAATGTTACAAATGCATAGGTACAATCCACTGTTTATACCATATAATTCCATAGTTTAACACCACAGTGTCTAATAGTTTTGTATAATACGTTGGGTACATGCAATAACTCAGCATAGCGTGTCTTGAATTTGTGGATTTCATTATTTCTATTAAATAACTTGTCATAACTGACGGAAACATATTCTTGACAATTTTATACATAAACAGAACAACCGTGTATTCATAGATTTTTCTTAATGGTAAAATCAATAGGTGCTTAAAGAGTTGGTCTGTGTGCGCTCTGTACGGAGCTGACATAATTAAACAAATAGCATATTTTTGTAATTTGATTAAAGAACTAAAATATGTGTTACAAGCTCCTCCCCACACTTCAGTACAATATGTGTTACATGCTCCTCCCCACACTTCAATACAATATGTGTTACAAGCTCCTCCCCACACTTCAATACAATATGTGTTACAAGCTCCTCCCTGCACAATATGTGTTACATGGTCCTCCACACACTTCAATACAATATGTGTTACATGCTCCTCCACACACTTCAATACAATATGTGTTACATGCTCCTCCCCACACTTCAATACAATATGTGTTACAAGCTCCTCCCTGCACAATATGTGTTACATGGTCCTCCACACACTTCAATACAATATGTGTTACATGCTCCTCCACACACTTCAATACAATATGTGTTACATGCTCCTCCCCACACTTCAATAAAATATGTGTTACATGCTCCTCCCCACACTTCAATACAATATGTGTTACATGCTCCTCCCCACACTTCAATACAATATGTGTTACATGCTCCTCCCCACACTTCAATACAATATGTGTTACATGCTCCTCCACACACTTCAATACAATATGTGTTACATGCTCCTCCCCATACTTCAATACAATATGTGTTACGTGCTCCTCCCCACACTTCAATACAATATGTGTTACATGCTCCTCCCCACACTTCAATACAATTATGTGTTACGTGCTCCTCCCCACACTTCAATACAATATGTGTTACAAGCTCCTCCCCGCACTTCAATACAATATGTGTTACATGCTACTCCACACACTTCAATACAATATGTGTTACATGCTCCTCCACACACTTCAATACAGTATGTGTTACATGCTCCTCCCCACACTTCAATACAATATGTGTTACAAGCTCCTCCCCACACTTCAATACAATTATGTGTTACGTGCTCCTCCCCACACTTCAATACAATATGTGTTACAAGCTCCTCCCCACACTTCAATACAATTATGTGTTACGTGCTCCTCCCCACACTTCAATACAATATGTGTTACAAGCTCCTCCCCGCACTTCAATACAATATGTGTTACATGCTACTCCACACACTTCAATACAATATGTGTTACATGCTCCTCCACACACTTCAATACAATATGTGTTACATGCTCCTCCCCGCACTTCAATACAATATGTGTTACAAGCTCCTCCCCACACTTCAATACAATATGTGTTACAAGCTCCTCCCCGCACTTCAATACAATATGTGTTACAAGCTCCTCCCCGCACTAATACAATATGTGTTACATGCTCCTCCCCGCACTTCAATACAATATGTGTTACAAGCTCCTCCACACACTTCAATACAATATGTGGTACATGCTCCTCCACACACTTCAATACAATATGTGTTACATGCTCCTCCCCACACTTCAATAAATTATGTGTTACATGCTCCTCCCCACACTTCAATACAATATGTGTTACATGCTCCTCCCCACACTTCAATACAATATGTGTTACATGCTCCTCCCCGCACTTCAATAAATTATGTGTTACATGCTCCTCCCCACACTTCAATACAATATGTGTTACATGCTCCTCCCCGCACTTCAATAAATTATGTGTTACATGCTCCTCCCCACACTTCAATACAATATGTGTTACATGCTCCTCGCCGCACTTCAATAAATTATGTGTTACATGCTCCTCCCCACACTTCAATACAATATGTGTTACATGCTCCTCCCCACACTTCAATAAATTATGTGTTACATGCTCCTCCCCACACTTCAATACAATATGTGTTACATGCTCCTCCCCGCACTTCAATAAATTATGTGTTACATGCTCCTCCCCACACTTCAATACAATATGTGTTACATGCTCCTCCCCGCACTTCAATAAATTATGTGTTACATGCTCCTCCCCACACTTCAATACAATATGTGTTACATGCTCCTCCCCACACTTCAATAAATTATGTGTTACATGCTCCTCCCCACACTTCAATACAATATGTGTTACATGCTCCTCCCCGCACTTCAATAAATTATGTGTTACATGCTCCTCCCCACACTTCAATACAATATGTGTTACATGCTCCTCCCCGCACTTCAATAAATTATGTGTTACATGCTCCTCCCCACACTTCAATACAATATGTGTTACATGCTCCTCCCCACACTTCAATACAATATGTGTTACAAGCTCCTCCCCACACTTCAATACAATATATATAGATATATAAAGGTATAGTATAATGTCACAAGGGATGATCTACTTAGCGTGTTTCTAGCTTTACTTATAATTCCAACATCTTTAGTAATTTAACTTTTTATGTACTGTATATGAAGAGACCTGGACATACTAGAATCTATTATAATTCTTAGGAACTTTGTGCTTTTTACTTGGGTAATTTGTAGGCAGGCAATAAAGATATTAGTTGGATTGGAGACCTTTTTATTCACTGACTTGAATACAATAAATGTGTTTTATTAATATTTAAAGATTTAGCCAAATAACTAATTTATTGAGTTCTTGATTCATAACAATTTCCAACTTGTCAAGATTTTTGCCATTGACAAAAACATTTATATCATCTGCAAATAGAATAGGAAAGAGGATATTTGATACGTTAACAATATCATTAATATAAATCAAGCATAATAGTGGCCCTATTATTGATCCCTGTGGAAGTCCACAACATACAGGCTGGAATTGCAGTTTTACTCCGTCAAATAAAACATACTGCCTTCTGTTAGACAAATAAAACATACTGCCTTCTGTTAGACAAATAAAACATACTGCCTTCTGTTAGACAAATAACTTTCAGGCCAGCAAGCGCTTTTCCTTTAATACCATAATGTTCTAGTTTATTAAGTAATATTTTATGATCAACTGTGTTGAAAGCTTTACTGAAGTCAACAAAAACTCCTAGTACGTAATCACCGTTATTTATATGTGCAGCAATTTTATTGACTAGTTGCACTAGAGCCGAGCTTGCAGAACACTTCTTCCTAAAACCAAATTGGTAATCATAAAATATTATGTTTGTTTATAAACATCGTTAATCTATTGTACATTAATCTTTTGAGAAAACTGGCAGAATCAATATCGGACGGTAGTTATTTACGATTGTCTTGTTACCTCCTTTATATATCGGGATAACTTTAGCGACTTTCATGTCGTCTGGAAAAATACCTTTTGCTAACGATGAAGTTAATAATATGTTTTAAGGGAAGTATGAAGGCATGATATGTTAATTTAACTATACATCGAGTTATTAAGTCCCAAACAGGCCTTGATATTTTAGACCTTTAATTATGGTTTCTACTTCATCCTCTCCAACAGGTGAGATAAATATTGTATGCAAGTTTCGATCCTTAATATACATAGACAGGTCAATACCATTTGGGCATTTTGGAATGTTCCAGTCAGGTGGCAAAAGTCAACACCATGCATTGACCACTGTGCATTATATTTGTGCACCAGGCTATGAGCAGGAAACCAGTGAACCCTCTGGTGGCTGACTAATGGAGACAGCTGTCACTGCCAGAGGTTGAGGCAGTGTTATGTAGATGTGTAAATGGATTCCTCTGCCCTGAGGGCAGATCCAGTTCACTGGTGATACACCTTCATTAACAACAGCAGGATTAGGCCAGCAGGATTATACTACATCTACCAGTACACAATAACCACAATGGTATAAATTTCCCATGTTTATTAGACTGTATGGGACCGTTGGCAATTTAATTACTGATGCTGGCTTACGGTTAAGATTTGATAGTTTCTAGTATTGCCAGTATCAGTAACAATAACATGGATTATACATCTTCCTTTACAGAAGCCAAAGAAACCCACACACAACAAAAAACCCATAGACAACATTCTAAATTGGCATTGTAAATGTGTAAAAGCAGACAAAACCTGACTTTTAAGCCCTTAATCATGACAGTTTTTTACCACTACAAAATAATGTGTGCATGTGTGTATGCATGCATATGTATATTCAAACTTCACACCTGACATGCATGCACACATGCATGCACACACGCACGCACGCACGTACGCACGCATGCACACACACAGATCATAATGTGTTCACACAAGCCACATATATCCGTACAGGCATGTGAGCATGGACATTAACTGTCACTGTGTCATTATATATTTAACAAGATTTAACAAGATTTGCCATCCAAGCCAAAGGCCCAGATGGCAAGTGGACAAGGAAGCCATTGGCTTATCGAGAGTCCAACAATGTTCATCTACTTATAGCCCGCCCTCCTGAGATATGTGTCAACCTTGTTTTTAAACATATTCACGCTGCTAGCAGTTACACAATCTGTAGACAATTTGTTCCATTCATTTATTGTCCTCTGTGAGAATGAGTGCTTCCTGATGTCCAATCTACATTGATCCTTTACTAATTTTACCTCATGTCCTCTAGTTCTGCTATCCTTCTTGAGTGAGAAAAACATATTTCTATCAATATTTTCATACCCATTCAATATCTTAAAAACTTCAATCTGATCTCCTCTTAACCTCCTTGTCTCTAGAGTTGTTAAACCACATTCTTTCAGGCGTTCTTCATAACTAAGGTCTCTCAGTTCTGGAATCATTTTAGTTGCTCTCCTTTGTATGCGTTCAAGCGTATCTATATCCTTCTTACGATATGGTCTCCATGCTTGTATACAGTATTCTAAATGAGGTCTAACTATTGCTTTATAAAGAGGTATAATTAACTTTTTTCCCTTGTATGTTATGTTTCTTCTAATCAATCCAAGAATTTGATTACCCTTTGAAGCTGCAATACCACACTGCTCTGAAACTTTCATATCAGCGCTTATTGTAACTCCTAAGTCCTTTTCTTTTACAGTAGTACCCAGAACAGTATCTCCCATTTTATAGTTTACATTCAAGTTCCTATGTCCTGTATGTAGGCATTTACATTTCCCAAAATTGAACAACATCTGCCATTTCTCAGACCATTTCACTAATCTGTCTAGATCGTTTTGTAAATGTTGTTTATCACCATCAGTATTAACCTTTCTAAACAGTTTTGTGTCATCCGCAAATTTCAGTACGTTACTTGTTATACTGTCGTCCAAGTCATTGATATAAATTAAGAATAATATAGGTCCTAATACTGATCCTTGAGGTACCCCACTCAAAACCGATTTCCAATTTGAAACTTCTCCATCTACTACAACTCGTTGTCTTCTGTCAGTCAGCCATTGTTCTATCCAGTCAGTTATGCTATCCCCGATACCATGGGCTTTTAATTTAAGTAGTAATCTTTGATGTGGCACTTTGTCAAAAGCTTTCTGAAAATCTAAGTAGATAATATCTACTGGCGATCCCACGTCTATCCACTTAGTGATTTCTTCCAAAAAACATAACATATTTGTTAAGCATGACCTCGCTTTAAGGAATCCATGTTGAGATGAATTTAATAATTTATGCTTAACGAGGAATTCCACCATATGGTCTTTAATTAACCTTTCTAATAATTTACAAATCACTGACGTTAAACTCACTGGTCTGTAATTCTCTGACTTATTTCTCGAACCCTTTTTAAATAATGGTATGATGTTTGCTTCTTTCCATTCAAACGGAACAACTCCCTCTTTTAATGACAAGTTGAATACTCTTGCAAGTGGTATACTGATTTGTTCTACTGTTTCCATTAGTAATTTTGGAGGAATCCCATCCACTCCCGGTGATTTGTTATCCTTCATTGCCTTTATTTTCTTAGCTACCAATTCTGGAGTTACAACTAACGGACCTAAATAGTCAGATTTAGCCCCCTGAAATTTAGCATCAGCAACTGGTAATGAACTAAAATCTTCTTTGGTAAACACTGAACTGAAGTAACCATTTAGGTCTTCCGCCATTAAAAACCCCTGTGATATTATATTTCCAGCACTGTCTTCTAGAGGTCCAACCTTGTCTTGTACGTTTTGTTTACTCCTGACATATGCATAAAAACTCCTGCTGTCATTTTTTATGTTACATGCTAGTTTTTGCTCATAGCTTCTTTTAGATTGTCTGATTTCAGTTGTAGCTGCATTAAGTGCCTCTTTGTATTTTGCATAGTCTTCGTCCTTTCTGGTACGCCTATAAACCCTCCACATAGTTTGTTTTAGCATTATTTTTCTAATAGCCTCTTTTGACAAGTGTTTCTTTCTACACCGTTTTCCTTGTTTTTGGAAGGGAACAAATTTATCGATGATACTCTCAATTTCATATTTTAGAATATTCCAACATTCAATTGCGGTCTTATTCATCAGCATGTTATTCCAATCTAGCTTTGCTAAGTATTTTCTCATATCTTTGTAGTTACCTTTGTGGAAGTTTCTCTTGTACGTTTTCTTATTTTTACTTTCTGATTTTACATTGATGTCAAAATGTATTTGATTATGGTCACTATTACCCAATGGTTCAAATATTTTTACATTGTCCACTAATTCTTTTTGTGATGACAAAACTATATCTAATACATTTTCTCCCCTGGTTGGTTCTAGTACGTGCTGAGTAAGAAAGCTATCCTGGATTAAAAATATAAATTGTTGGTCCTCAATCCCTGTGCTCTCTAGAGAATTCCATTGTATGTGTCCATGGTTAAAATCTCCCATTATGATACATTCCCCTTTACTAACTTCCTTTATAGCGTTTTTAATTTTTGTGTTGTCCTCTTCGTTTATGTTTGGACTTCGGTAAACTAATCCAATAGTTAATTTTTAATTTCCTGAAACAATTTTGCACCAAACAGCTTCATCGCAATCTGCTTCCCTTTCTAGTTTTATTTCATAAGCCTGAATAGATTCTTTAACATATAAAATAACTCCCCCGCCCCTTCTTCCTATTCGATCTTTCCTAAACATTACATATCCTGTCAGTCCTAATTCAGCATCTGTTATATCTATGTTGGCCCATGATTCAGTTATACCAATTATGTGAGGGTCAATATCTTCTACCATAATGTTTAATTCGTTTTTCTTATTTACTATGCTCCTTGCATTTAAACATATGCATCTATAACCTTTTTCAGAGATGTTTTTCGGATGATTTGGTATTGGTTTATCTGTGCTAGTGGCCTCTTGTTCTGCTTGAGACACCTCTAGGTAACCCCCCTGCACTTCTAGTTTAAAGAATGTTTACTTCCAAAAATATTTGTCATTGTACCCAAGTCACTATCTACTGCTGCTGAAAGTTTGTCCGCGAATACTGCCGCCCCCTTTCCACTTAAATGAAGCCCATCCTTCATGTACATATCAGCCCTCCCAACAAAACTTCCCCATAAATCCACAAATCCAACTTCCTCTTCCCTACATAACATCTGGACTAACATGTTAATTGCCATCCCCCGACAATTTCGATATTTGTGACCCCTCCTGCCCATTACAGGTAAAATCCCTGACAGTATTACCTGCTCAACCCGCGTCTGTTTTAGTGTTCTGACCAACTGCCTATATTTCCTAACTATGGCAGTTGTACCCTCCCTCTCTACGTTATTTGTCCCTACGTGTACTAAAACAGATCCACCCTTACCCGAGCCTACGATGTTTTTTACCCTCTCAGTTATCGCCTCTATTTTGACTCCAGGCAAGCAGACCACCACATCATCTCCCTTGTTTAAGACTCTGTCGGTCTTCCTAACTATCGAATCCCCCACAAACACCCTCGCTCTCTTCCTCACTCCCTCTATCACTGCTGCAGTATAACTCTTCCGTTCGATCCCCTCCATCACATTCTGTCCTGACCCCTTCCCTCCTGTTTCCTTCGCTCCTGTCTCCCCCACTTCCCACTCCTTTGCTCTTGTCTCTCCCACTTCCCTCTCCTTCACTCCGGTTGTTTTCCCTCCCGTCTCCTCCACTCCCTTCTCCTTCCCTCCTGTCTCCCCCACTCCCTTCTCCTTCCCTCCTGTCTCCCCTACTCCCCTCTCCTTCGCTCCGGTTGTCTTCCCTCCCGTTCCTTTCCTTCCCGTCTCCTTACGTCCTGTCTCCCTACGACCTGTCACCTTCCCTCCTCTCAGCTTCCTCCCAGGCTGCGGTGAGCTCTCCCTAGCATCTCTTGTGTCTTTCCCCATTTTATCATCTACTGTTCCCCCACCGGAACTACTGGCACAACCCCCCTGTTCCCTTCCCACCATTGCCACAACGAGCAGCCTCAGCTCTTCCAATTCCACCTCTAGTTCCTTCATCTTCGTACATCCCCTACACTCAAAACTAAAACTATCTGCCTGGACCTCAGCCCAGGACTTCTCGCACCCAGACTTGACGAAGTCCACCTTCGTACAATATCAGTTTCCCATAAATTCATCAGATTGGCCTATTTGATGGTTTCATGTGATGTATTGGTTTGGCCACTAGAGGCCCCAACAGTTTCTACCCCATGTAGGCATTGTGTCCTATTGATCCAATGTAGCCAGCAGTCAGAACCAGAGAGGAATTCTACCCGTCATGAAAGCACCCAGTACCTGTTACAGTGGCATTCTATTTCCTACTGTGACATTTTCCAACCAAGAATAGCTATTGCCAAGTAGTCATGTTATATGGATTGTTAATGTATGCAGCGATACTAGTTTTGTTTGTTGGAATATAAATGTTCAGTCCCGTCAGTTGGAAATGTAAAATAAGTGAACAGTTTGTGCGGCAGATGAATCGTCTGACAAGTAAGCACATTTGTGGTAAAATATGTCCAAATAATGCTTCTTATATCCATGAGTGTATAGTGCAGAGGCCTGGGCAGAATGCTGATTTTATTCTTTCTTAGGAGGTGTTCCTTACACCTGGAGTCCTTATAGCGAGAGTCCACTGTGTTATAAACGGTGGCCTGAACAAGACTGATATAGAAAGTTGTAACAGGAATATCTGGTACGCTGTGTTATAAACAGTGGCCTGAACAAGACTGATATAGAACGTTGTAACAGGAATATCTAGTAACAGTTTTTAGTGCAGTTACCAGAAACAGGAAATAAACATGGAAAGAATAATGCTTTAAAATGTATATACCATGATGGATTCGTGGCTATGTGGTGTACATTTTAACATGACTGAAAAAAATTAGCTTAGAGAAACATCTATCAATGACAATGGTGGTAATGTGAGCAGTGTTGGAGGTAATAGCCAACTTAAGGAATGAGCAGAACAGCAGGAAAGGAGACAGCTGCAGTAACATGTGAAATTTGAAAGCACTAAATAGAAGACTGGTGGATGGAGCGAAGACAGGGTGTCTGCAAGGATTGAGGGAGCATCGTAGCAACATAGATGAAACATTTACATAGAAAAATTAGAACTTATTCCTGTACACTGCTAATATAATGAGCAGGATGCATCTGTCAAGCTGTTAGTCTACAGATAGCTCCTGCACAGATCAGTGTCTACATTTCATTTCCTAACCCTCTCTGCTTGAGACGTAGGGAGTCATTCGACACAGGGATAGGTGTAGGAGTACGACAACGAGGAAAAAGGACAAGAGACGAGAGGATCAGGATATAAAAGATACATTGGATGCTGAGGCTGGACCATCACAAAGTCAAGACAACAATAGCAGTGAGAGAGAGGAGAAGGGGAAAGAGAGAAGGGGGAAAGAGAGGAGAAGGGGAAAGAGAGGAGAAGGGGAAAGAGAGGAGAAGGGGAAAGAGAGGAGAAGGGGGAAAGAGAGGAGAGGGGGGAAAGAGAGGAGAAGGGGAAAGAGAGGAGAAGGGGAAAGAGAGGAGAAGGGGAAAAAGAGGAGAAGGGGGAAAGAGAGGAGAAGGGGAAAGAGAGGAGAAGGGGGAAAGAGCAAAGATAATGAAGCATTCAAAGGGAAGACTTTTATCTGATTTAAGAAAGGATCAATAGAATTGTGACAAAGGCTGCTCAAGACCATCGCCACAAACAGTCAGACAATGGTTGATTTCAGGGAATTTTAGTGAGTTGAAACGTTGACATAAGGAGTGTGTGGACGATGATAGATGACTCTTTAGGAGTGTGTTGATGTGTACCCAGAAGCTCTATACCTTTAGGCCATGTGCAACCTACAACCTACACAGGTGTTGACATCCATCACCACAAGGTTGCTTAGTAGGTATACAGGGCCACGTCTGGAGCAACTCCGTTTGTTAGTAGACCCATCTGCCCGTACCCAGATTTGTGAAACTTGTAGAAGTCTTATTCCCAGCATACTTCATCTACATTCTGTTAAGAGGTTCATTGAATGAAGACACTACCCATTCTGTGTTTGTCTCTGTTCTGTGTACAGGCCAACAATACTGATTTGGTTCAGGCAGTAGGCTACCTTCTACTGCCTACTGATTGTATACATCAATCATACCACTTTCACCAAATATCAGCAAACCTGTGTGCTTATTTATATTTAAACTATTAGGTTCCGAATCCATTCCAGCCCTGCCCACAGTATGAAAGATCACCAACATACATAAACTCTCTAAATTGTTAGGGACACACCGAAAAAGTTCAATTTTTTATTTTAGTGACATACAGCATGTATATAATTGTGGCCATACACAGTAACGAACTGGAGAATAGAACACACATGCACAAGTGCATTCACCATGCAACCATATTGGTTTTTTTTTAATAGATATATTTGTGAATCAACTTACTGCACACAGTAGGGATTCAAACTAAAAAAAATTAAATTGGTGCACAACTAATCAGTCTTCATTGATGGGTAGATGTTGTCTCTCATATAAATTCTGTCATAATAATAATACACCTATTCTAAGGAGCTTTCTGCCCCCACAGATTTTTGGAGTATACATTTACCAAAGACAAACATGGACATTGAAACAGTCCTTAAAAGGGTTAACATTGTGAAAATAAGTATGAAATTTTCTCAAGAGATGTCAAAGGCAAGAGCCGTCAAACCCCAAGAATGTACTGTTCTTGGGCTTCCTTCACTTGTAAAACTTGAATCACTGCAAGAGTCTCAGAGGAATTTCACCCTTCCCATTTTGATGAAGAATGTAATAGTTATAGGAATACTGGTGATTATTTACAGGTGCAGGGCATCGGTCCTACCTTCAAACTGACCATCAGTCTACAGAACACGTCTCTGACTGTGCCTTCAATGAACTTGTTCATCAGCTTCCAGTACGATGACACGCTCTATGCCATCCACAAGACTCTCATGCATGTAAGTACACAACGGCAAGACATGGTTTATAGCACAACGCGAGCAAGACTGACAGACACACACAATGTTTATACCTTTCCTTATAGGTGGTTTACTGCGCTTCGAATTGAGGGTAGAAGGAAAAGAGGAAGAACGCAACTGAGATGAGAGGACTGTGTGATGAGAGATTTAGCAGTATTGAGAGGGTATTGGAGAACGAGAGCGAGGGATGGGACGGCAGTGAAAAGGGATCAGTGATGGAAGAAGAAGACAAAACTGAGGACCAGTATTGATGCCAGCTTCACCTCGGACTTCAGGGACAAAGAGGAGAGCAAAATATCTGCATAAAACTGAAATGCACCAGCTCTATTTCACATGTGTTGTCATTCTAGCAAGTCCTGTGCTATTGGTGCATAGGTTTGGATTAACTAAGTGGTTGTGACAAGCGCCCTTGTGGACCACCACTTTTCCCAGTCCGGGGCAGCTCTGATGGCTTCTACTGCATTCAGCCCTGACCTTCTCGTGATCCAACAAGTCAGATAACACGGAGCTAATATGGCGGGTAATTAAATGCATTTAGTCCTACTGCTAGTGTATGATTTCCTGATGACATGGTATCAGTAGATGATGTATTTAGTAGGGTCTTGTTGCTGTAGGTTCCTATGCTGGTGCCTGGACTGAATGATGACATTATGTTAATAAATAATGTATTTAGTAAGTTATTGGTGCTGTAGGTTCCTATGCTGGTGCCTGGGCTGAGTTATGCATTCGAGACATTCATCGAATGTCTGAGTGACAAGGGAATTGCTGATCTCATCAAGGCAAGTGTTCTGTAACAAAAAGGTGTTAATGTCTGCTACGAAATGTCATATGCCAATTGGGTAGTTTTAATGTGTCAGCAAAGATCAGAAAACAATGCAGTGACATATAATGAAATAATAACCTGTTCTCCATCTTCTGCCTTTTGTAAAGATACTATTTGACATGTGGAGAACCATGAATCACATTCCTGTCACTCCACGGTCATTATGGGACATCTAAAACCCAGAGGGGTTGTCTTTCCATTTTGTTCCCCAAAAAGCAGTACCACCAGATGCAATATGTGACCTGTTAGTTAGATGTAGAGTAATAGTACAAGATGCTGCAAGCGTGCCATCTCTTACTTGCAGATCAATATTTATTTGTGTAATTTTCTGCAGATGGTTGCTCCAAAAATAGCTTCACTTATCTGTGGTTGTCTGTAGGTGTTTGTTCTGAAGAGGAATGTGTCGGCACCGATCCTTACCGCCTTCATCAACATGCCAGTCAGTGAGACAATGTTGGTTGGTTGAGTCAACCATTGATGCTTAGAGCCACCATCAACATGCCAGTCAGTGAGACAATGTTGGTTGGTTGAGTCAACCAATGATGCTTAGAGACACCATCAACATGCCAGTCAGTGAGACAATGTTGGTTGGTTGAGTCAATCAATGATCCTTAAAGACACCATCAACATGCCAGTCAGTGAGACAATGTTGGTTGGTTGAGTCAATCAATGATCCTTAAAGACACCATCAACATGCCAGTCAGTGAGACAACATTGGTTGATTGAGTCAGCCAATGATCCTTAGAGCCACCATCAACATGCCAGTCAGTGCGACAATGTTGGTTGGTGATCCTTAGAGACATCATCAACATGCCAGTCAGTGAGACAACGTTGGTTGGTTATACATATAAATAAAATGTATAGTGTGTATGTGTACAGACAGTGTGTATAAAGTACTTATAATAGAAATTAATTACCAATAATGTGCATATCTGCAAGATTGTGTTGTGAATTATTTGTAGCATTGACATTGATGGAGGAGTGAACATGAGTGGTGGAGACGGCAGTGAAACAGGAAACAAAAATTGACGATCAATATCGATTCCAGCCTCACCCTGGACTTTAGGGATAAAGATTAAAGCAACAACATGAACAGCTCGTTTTGTATTAGTTATGAACAACACACCACATTTAAAATGCAACTGTGTGTTCCTGTACTTGTTTTATGTATGTTGACTAGAACTTGAAGAACAGTTACTTCCAACACATTTATTTGAAATCACTTGTTGGTTCAGTTATAATTGGTATAGAAAGCCCCATTTTTATCACTTTCTTTGGTTCTTGGCATTTTGGTCAACACAGACTTCACTGTATATGACCATCTAACTTCGCAAGCAACACTTGTATGACCATTTTGGTTCACGACATTTGGTTAAACGTCCAGACTATTGTATTAACCTAAACCAAGAATGGTTGGCACTCGCTTCACAAGCAAAGTCGTGGGTTTGAGTCCTGGGCAATGTAAAAAACCATGGGCAAGTTTCTCTACTCTCTGACTACGTTTGCCTTGCACCATAAATAGGCACCCGAGTTAACTCATGTCATCCATTGCTTTCTGGGGACTGGTCAAGTCATGGAATCTTATACCTAATCAAGAGTTTGTATTTTGCTGAAAACGACTTCTGCAGTTTCAAGTCATAACAGTTGTAAAAAGTCAACTTTAAATTGTGAAACATTATTCTTTCTCATATGATGTACCATTAGCTACATAAAGCTATAAACCTTCTTTTCTTGGTGAACCAGTGATTCTCTTATCTCGTACTTAAGTTCAATGTTGATACGCATACATAGATGGGGCCTTGAAGGCAAAATGTTGAAAATGTTCTCCTCTTTATTTGTCTTTTAACTGCCTTGTTACATATCAATAAAGTTATAAATCAACAAACAGGCAACAACATTATCTTAAAAATAACATGTTTATTGAGTTTCCTAACAAAATTCTCATCATAAATCACATTAACAGCATAACACAGTTTCAGTGTTGCCACCCAATACGATGTTGGCAGAACTGATGTTGCTTCATGCACTGATTATACGGTTTGTGCGTAAACAAGACGAGACTGGCAGGACAAGGGCACTGTACATTGAGCAGTGAAAACAATTTACAATGATCAATTGTGTTCTTACGAAAGAAATACTTCTAATAAAGCTCTTCTAATTTGCAAATATGGCAAAATGGTACATATCTATTTCTACTTTGATGTGCCTGGTAAACTGAAGAATATCGATGTGATCATACAATGTCCACGTAATTGTATTATTTCATAAACCACAATTCCCTATCACACCTCTGCCATAAGGCCAAAACTTATATTAATAAAATAATTCACCTTAAATTATTAATCAACATGATCAGTGGTCCTGTCTTAAAGCTATAACAGATACTTCACAACACAAACCATTTTGTAGGCTCTAAATTGGGCTACATGATATTAAGCTGGAACCACATCACAGCATGTAAAATAAATGTGACATGTATGTATGTCTTTACAATTACAGAGCTGGCAGTAAACATTTGGAAAAACATTAAATGATTTCTGTACTGTACACGCCTGGGTGTTAACCTATAAACCTGGATTTCCCATTGACTAATAATTCAATATTACCAACATACACATATTATCATAACATATGACCTGCATTAATATATGTATAGATATATATATACTATTTATCGATGTCAAAAACTACTTTGAATACACGTGTCATTGTGTTACCTATAGAAAACAAATAGCACGTCCTAGAAACATGTGAAGCACTAATTCTGAAGCTGTAGCCAAATGGTCCATCAATGTTGCAAAATTACGTACTTTACATACGATAGGTGCATTCTCACTAATATTCAATAACCAATATATATATACGCATATGTATTGTGCATACATATGTACATATACACATCAATATTATATTTAGATGCTGCATAAGCAGACCGATTTTGCATAAATGCCATAGATTGTAGAATGCTCCGTCACGGGAGATAAGACATGCGATGCTCTAAAAACAATGTGCTCAAAATAAGTAATTTGTTGTTACATATCTGGTTATACTATGTATACTAACAATTACAATGGTAAACTAAAATATATTATCCATGTGCAACCAGATATCAAAACTTTAAGCAGACCTACTGTGGTCTGTTTAAACTTAAAGCAGCGGTCTGCCTTCCACCTCACTATATTATGCATAATCGGTCTGCATGTGCAGCATCAAGGAGTACATTGGATTGGTCAAACTAAAACACTGGTGCAGTAACGTAGAATCAAGAAGCATGCCAACCATTTAACGTCGCAGATATCAGACCTAAGTAGACTGCTGCTGCAGATAGGACATTGCACAGCACAGACAGAGACACACACAACTCTACTGCCGAGATCATACACTGGTCAAACAAAGGTACTGCCAAACAACGACTCGTCCATTCATTGCACGGTGCTGCCCTCTATCCACTGATTGGGATCACAAGCACGGGTATTGATGTGCTGTTGTGGACGAGGTAGTTGCTGACACTGCCAAGGAGCGCCCGTTTCACAGTGCCAAGGCCGCGAGTTCCGACACAGATCATGTCCGCCCCTTCATCACTGGCAACCTTCAGGATGCCCTCGCCCGCGTTCTTCATCGACTGTCCAGCAGCCTTGAAGTTGATCTGTTCACAGACAAGATCAAAACAAGCTGCTATGAGATGCCTAACTTGGAACACTTAAACGTGTTACTGTCATCATTCTTATTTCAGAAAAGTACAGTTATCTGCTTAATTTGAATGTTTCAAATATCATGTTTACATTGCAATCTGAACGGCAATGGCGATATTCATTTGAAATAGACCAATAACTGTCAAATTATATTAACAAATTCTGGTTCATTAAGACATATTTCAGCGGTCGAGATGCTACAAGAATATATAGTTGATAGATTACAATATGAATTTACGATAACAATTATTAGACTATGTATACCTTTATTGACATTGAACCAGTGCTTCAAATGGATCCATTTTACTCATGTGTATCATTTCTGTACAAATTAATGAAAGCAGTGCCTACAACGTAGACAAGTCAACCAACCTTCTGTTGGATGCAGATTGTCTGATAATCTTCCTCCAGTTTGCGGATCTCCAGGTTCATCTCATCCAGTTTCTCCTTCCAGTCAGCCACAGGAGGTGCTAGGCCACCTGGAACACACCAAGCACGTCACCCAACCTCACCTCCAGCAATACAACTTCATTTTCCCACAATTACACAAAGTGGACGGACAGAAGTCAGTGTCAAAATAGATAACAATAGATTATTTAAACATTTTATATAGGTAAAAACTGTAAACTTAGGGGAAGCTGGATAGGATTGTTTTTAATTGCATAGTTTAGTGCCATTTTTTTTCCAAACTGTAGAGTGGATCTCACTGAGTAAAACATACATTGGACATTTTCTGCTAGGCCCCCCATTTCCATGGCAAAAAAACAAAACGATCATCATATTCTGGAATATTTGCCTATCTAACAAATTGCAACACTTAAAAGGTAATAAGGACTGTTTGATCATAATGCTGTCAAAATCATGGAATTTGCAATAGTGAAGTGGAAACAACTTTTTTTTTATTTCTTGTCAACATGGTAACCTGACAAAGCAAATTAACAGCGAAGTTCTGGTTTTGCTAATCACTTTTTTTAAATCTCATGACTTGTGATATGAACTTACTTTTGAAAGTGAATGAAGGCAGACTTGGTAGCTCTGGACAGTGAGTTAGCACCAATGTGTCGCCCTCTCGGTAGATATTCTTCAACACCCCTACAATAAAAAAACCTTTGTTTTCAAACCACATCACATGTTCGTCTCTGCTTTCGTCTTTTTAACATGCACTTTACTTAGGTCACTGTTAGCTGTTGATTTTCATAAAAAATATACTTTACAACACATTTTGTTAAATCTTGTTAAATTTTGAAGCCCCAGATTACTGGAAAAGGTCTTAAATGTTCCATAGTTTCAAACATTTTGACCGCCCCGTATCACTGACACAGGTACTGAGAAACACTGAATGTCAATTATTCCAAAGAAAACAACTGAAAACAAGAAACCCTGAAATAATATTCAAGTTTATTATGTGTATGGCTAACAAGCAGGCCAGATATGCATATTGCTATGACACTGTGAAATGTGGATTAGACTGCCTGTTAGATAGTTGACATCAGAAATTGAGCAATGAGCACTTACATTGGAAGGCAGTCTTGGAGATCTGACTGAGATCAATGCCAACCACGATGGTCCTGCCTTTTTTGTCTGGTGAATTCAATGATGCCATCTCTCACTTGCTGCAGATTGTCTGTAGAAACATTAAATATTTTCTCAGAAATATCTTAAACACCTGAATTAACATAGAAGATCTGACAAAGTTTTATTAAAGTATAAACATCTATTTTGAGTTAATTTGTCAATTAATTCATTTTGTGAGGATAAAACTATATAACCCAGTTGGTCTGCTCTTTCCCTCCTCTTATTCTGTCACCTGCAGTTCCTCCAGTAAAGGAACCAGCCCTTACCAGCTGTCTCAATAAGTACTATCATTGATATGTGACCTTGTTTAGATACACACAAGTCTACGTGCAGCAACTACAGTGTGAGTTGTATGCCCAACATGACTATTTCTGAAGTGGTCACATTGCAAGTTGTATGTCAGTCTTGTAAATGGGCCAGTTATGATCATATCTATTTTGAAAGTGCATAGTGCTGACAGGTAAATAGGTCACTGGCCTTGCAGGTGTGGAAACAAAGTATCAAGCTGTGTAGTTGCTGCACCATGTACAGTACTCAGGGTTGAAAAAAATCAGGATTTTTAAAAAAAAAGGGATTTTTTTTATTTATTTGATTTTTTTAAAATCTGGTATATAGACATTTATATAGATGTTTATATTTATAACTCTTTCAAACGTGTTCTATTCAAATCGATTCGGGTACTTGTCTTAACAGAAGGTACATGATTTTTGCTTATATAAAGATATTAGACAATGTCCACAAGGCCTCACCCTCTGTAGTTGCATAATCTGTCTTGGAAAGGAAAGCATGCTGTGTGTCTGAGGCTGTAGCAGTGCTAATTATTGTTTGCTTAGAGGGTGGATTAGCACCTGACCAGGGTTCTGTGTACTCTAAGGGTCTCCAACCAGACTGCAGTTTGCAGTCTGGTTGGAGTCTGGTTGGTACAGTATTAAACAATTGTAGCCCAGACCGTCTTACTTGAGTCAACATACTGAATTGGTAACAACTAGCACAAGCTCTAAGTGGACTTTAACTCAGGGCTTCTGACTTGAAAAGATACTTGCTCTGGAAGACAAGTTTGTGTGGCTTCACTGCATTCAGAAAGGGAATAGCTCAAACACACACAATGTCGTAAAACATTTGACTGTCAGGCTATCTGGTGTCAGTACAGCTACACAAGTGTGTGCACTTTGTGCTTTTGTATTAAAAAAACATACAAAACTTTGTTGATCTCGATGCTTGTAAACAATTATTTGTGTTAAATTCATATAGATCAGTGATAAAAAAATTGGAAGTAAAAAATAATAATAAATTAATGATTTTTTTGAGTGATTTAAATCATGATTTAAATCAAACAACCCTGACAGTACTAGTAGTTGGTCAGTCCTACTGCGCTGGGTAAGTTCAATCTCAAGTTTTATGTCTGTGATATCCCTTGCAATCATTAACTCTTTCTAGAGTAAGATCTCGGCTAGATCCAACCAGGAGGGGACCTTACTCTACAATTGCTAGGTGGACCCCTATGTCCTCTGTCTGTATGTAATATCCCCTCATGAAACTAGAGTAACCAGTGGCAAAGAAGAAGCCAATGGGCACATGTTTATCCAAAAAGGCTAAAGCTTACATACAAACAGTTTGCAAAATTTTTATATAGAGGTTAAATAAAAACTGAAGAATGTCAATGATTTAATAGCTAGGTATGTAATGTGCTGTCCTGTCATCGATGTAGACTCCTACTACTCAAGACTATTACTCAGGACTACAACTCAGGACTATAGCTCAGGTCAACAGCTCAGGACTACAGCTTAGGGCTACTACTCAGGGCTACTGCTCAGGACAACTCAGCACTACAGCTCAGGTCTACAACTCAGGACTACTACTCAGGGACACTGCTCAGGACTACTACTCAGGACTACTACTCAGGACAACAACTCAGGACTACTTCCCAGGACAGTGACTACTACTCAGTACTACAACTCAGGACTACTTTCCCAGGACAGGACTACTACTCAGGACTACAACGCAGGAGTACTAATCAAGACTACTTTCCCAGGACAAGACTACTAGTACTCAGGACTACTACTCAGGACTACAACCCAGGGCCAGAACTACAAGTTACAACTCAGGACTACTACTCAGTACTACTACTCCTACTCCGAAGCCAAGGCTAAGGTATCCTACGCGGCTACGGCTAAGGCCTAAGCTATCCCTAAGCCTAAGGCTAAGCCTTAGTCTAATGCTGCCTAGCCCTAGGCTAAGGCTAAGCATAAGGCTAAGGTACTTATACAGCGTACATTGAATTGAGCGCATTTTGGTTTGTACACCAGTTGGACATTCACACGTCACTTGCTTCACTGTCTGTGATCGTTGTCGCGTTTACGCAACACGCTAGACTACTAGATAGCATAGAAGATCCAGATTGTAGTCTGTCGACTGGTTGCCTCGACGCGAAACCGCCGTCAAATCAACAACGAACGCCAAACTACACCACTTACCTAATCGGCCACAAACGCGAACCACTCCTTCAAGTCAAGACACTTGTTACGTGATGGTTTACCACTAGCGGTCGTTCTGGTACTCTGCCTCACTGACACACACGCGACACCTTAAAAAGGACTAAACCCGCTGAATCACTGCCAAGTTTCTTTCAGTCAGACGCCAAAACGCACGTGCATGACGATGACGCAGATAAAGGTCACAACACCGCAGACGACGACCCGCCTACTTGTCAAAGATGGAGGTTTTGTCGGACGAGTCCATGTTACCGGGTGGGGGGCATGCAAATGACCGTGCGGTGCATTTACCTGGTATCTCTAAACTTCGCCAGATAATGCATGTTATTTTTTATTCAACCTTGATAACTTAAATATACGTTTTAGTCAGATAATTTTTTATTTTATGTCATGGATTACACAAGGGGAATTTAAAGCCACATCGGACGCAACGTAGACGCAACGTAGCAAATAGCAACGTTTTAAACATCAACATAGCAGAATTTGGCAAGATACTGTCAGCAATAAATAGATGACATTAATGTTATTATTTGGTGTTATATTCAGATGTTGCATCTAGGTTTTGGAGAATTTCCACAGATTACTCATCATGAACTCCATCACACCAAACATATTTCTCACATGTAAACAAACTGCAAATAAACAAACCCAATATTATTATGATTATTTACCACTTGTTTACAGCTTCATAAAACCGATCATGGCAAAGTATTTGATCCCTGCCCTTAATAAGTCATATAATATAAAACTATGAAAATAATTACTCAGCTGTAACAGTTTTCGGTGAACTTTGTAGCCATTAAACCATTTCTGTCACTGACATGAGCTATGCCATCAATGTGATAACAAGTTTCTAGGAAGTAGACCTTGGGGCATTTGGTGCATTGCTGTGAGGCTATTATCAACAAGATCTAGAATCCTGTGGTGATAAACACTTTGAAGGGAGGCTGAAAACTGTTGACATTTAAACTACAAGAAAAAGGGACATAAGAGAACTTTTCATGGCACATGTTTCTTTACAATCACTGATAACAATCATTGATAACAATCACTGATAACAATCATTGATAACAATCAGTAAGGAAATGCATATGACTTAAAAATCCATCTGACTCCACAAAAACAGTTCTAATTATAATTCTGGTATGGAGCCAATGTTGGCTATAGTCTAAGACAGGGTGAGTGCACATGGAGTTTATTGACTACACAGGTCACAGATGGTAGGCGGCTCAATTCGCCTATTGTTCCAGCCCAAACTTGAGGCTCACTGAGTTTGTTCCATTCAACTATTGGCTTTACAAAATAGGAATTCTTGAACTGGTCTGTGTGGGCTGCAGACACTACAAAGCACCTGCAGATATTTGTTTAATGTCTTTCAACGATATTAACGGTCACACAATCTGTAAAATGTTTTGGCTGTACTCATCTTTTGTTTGGTCTTTGGGAACAAAGAAATTTATCAGGAGGTATGGCTGGCACAGAGCCCTCAACAACTCTAAACATGGAAAACGGTTGTCAAGTCTCATGTTTTTATGAGTGTCAACCAGTTTGAAGGAATCAGTGTCATAAAGTTTTGTCACATATGTTGTGATAATTTAGAGAAACAAACATACAGTTTTTATGTGTGACTGTGTGTATTGTGTAATGAGCAGTCCAAATGCATTAAAAATTGGTGTGCATACACTTGAAATGATACTGATAAATACTGTAGAGATATTTGCAATAACATAAAATCATATTTTTCATATATTTTACAATTATGTCATAATCAAATTTAGCGATGACAGTTTACATTCATAGCACACTTTGAGAATAATATGAACATATCTAACAAAATGGCTGTACAGTATTTTGGAGCATGTTTTCATCGTGCACTGACAAATAATATTTTTCATATATTGTACAATTATGTCATAATCAAATTAAATCAACACACTATTGTTATTATTAATATTAAGATATTGCTACTTAAAGTAGCCCAACATTTTAGAGCAGTAAAGCACCATACTGTCTAATTTATAGTCTAATTTTGATTATCAAATTTCAGCTCGAAATATATACCTCTGTCTCTGTACTGGTGCTAACAAATAATGTCCTTCCGACACATCACGCCAGTGCGCAAGGTGGCTAATCGGCTAGTTTCTTAGGTGTTGGATGAGACTGGTCTGGAATGTAGAAATAGTGCTTGGAAGTAGAGGGTTCCACTCTTTAATTGTAAACCTATGGATTCACAAAGCCTTACACCTTCGCAACCCTTCCAGTGTGATAATGTTATGTTGTGTAAACAACCACAGTGAACACGATTTGTAGGTGACAACCAACATGGTAGAAAGATGGTAATGATCTGAATAAACACAATAGAGATCTAAAATAAACAGTATAGAGATCCAGAATAAACAAGGTCATTAACAGTTGTTGATGTACTTACATCACAGTGGGGGGGTTTGCCACACAGAAGGACTCCAATATCTGCCCTGGGGTTTCTGTTAATTGCTTTGGGTGGACCACAACAAGACGCAGAACCCAAGGGGTGCTGTGTTGTTAAGACAATATGTAAATCTGGGTTGAGAGTGCACTTCCAAATAAACACCCTCAATTTGGAATATTTTAGAACACGTTTTTCTAACTGTAGAAAAGAAAACTGAAGACTTCTACAATGCCATAATTCAGGTAACAGGGAAGGTTGCTAAGAGATTAGTGACACAAGTGAGATTCTGTAGGGAAGCTAATTGGAGTAAACATACTCAGTACTAGTAATTGTGTGTAATCATAAAAAATTGTATAATGATTGTACTTGTACTCATTACAATCACATTACATCAAAAGGGCAACGTAATCGTAACTGTACTCGATTACATTGTCAAAGTAATCATAATCATTATTACAATCACATTTACAATTTTCTTGTACATAGCTCTGTTGTCCAGGCCCAACTACAATGCAAGCAAGCTTTTCTCTTCATTTTGTATCTAACGCATGTACAGTGACTGTACCTTCACTTTGTATTTGATTTTGTCTATTTATTTTATTATCTTTAGTTACATTCTTAAATTTAATCACGACTGTATTCATGATTACATGCAAAAGTAATTGTATTCAATTAAACAAATTTTCTAAGTATCCATACTTGTAATCTGGACAATTCAAAGGCTAGTAAACACTAAAAAGGCTAAGGGAAAGAGATTAGGAATCACAACACAGTAAGGAAGAGCTGTAATGTCTTATTAAGGGGTTGTGTATAAATAGACCCTTGAGAGAGGGACTGAGGGAGATCCATCCAGCAGCCTGTCTCATTAGTCCTCTGTGGATGACCCCTCCAAGGTCAGCTTGTGACATACACAGTTTGTGTTTAACTCATCACTCAAGCACATAACAATCTATTTTAATACATGGAACCTGACAGCCATACAACCTAACTGCACGTAATCATAGCAGCACACCTTGTTGATAAAAATAGAGGATCACATTGTCACATGTGTGTATATCATGATTCACAAGCACATGTATAAACTTAAATTGTTTGCTAATATATCATTTGTACTGGGTTACCCTCGTTCCAACCAGAATAGTCTAGTTTCAGCACAGTTTTTTTAAGTTATGACTACACTGCTGTTGTGGTAAAGTCAACAGGATCTTGTAAACAAGATGCAGGACGGTAATGAATGAACTCTTTTTGCTAGTCAGAGACTACATAATGGGACAGACCCAAATTGTATTTGCATTGGTGAGTTTATTCTGCTATTTTACTTAAACTTATTGTCTCGTCCACTAAACACCCGTTGTCTTCTTACGTTAAATTTTTTGCTATTCACGTACTAGTGTTTTCATGAAAGTCCTGCAAAATTTTACCACCCTTAATTTCACCCAAGACCACCAGACAAACCAGTATTACAACATGCTCTCCCATGCCACATGTCATACCGTTTATACACATGTATGCGCAATAAATCATTTGTTTTCTGATAATTAGAATGTCTGAACTGTATTGTAATGTTGGCTAAATGCAAGAAAATATAACCTTTCTGTGAGAAAAATACATACAATGTATGTTGGAATGTTGCCAGATATCTAATACAGCAAAATAATTGTAAGTGTACAAACTGTATGACATGTGTTGTGTGGGAGCGTGTTGTGTAGGTGTTGTGTAGGTGTGTGTCACTTGATTGTGCATTCATGCATGAAAGCTTAATCCTGTGAATTGGAGCATGACGTCTACTGCCTACCAATTATCATACGACTGTAAATGTTGTGGATGCATATGACCAACTATGGAATGATATGACCTGCCAGAAACGTCTGCCTGTGCTAATTAAAGCATTATTCCATAACTGTGCTCAATACATACCAGTACCCAGTTTCTTGCTGTCTGTAAACTCATTATGAACACTTATTTATTTATCTAAGTGAAATGTGCGAAATAGTCTAGTAAAGTTTTAGATATCCTTGATTACACTTTTTATGGCAGCTGTATAAATTAAGTATTATAATTATATATATATATATATATATATATATATATATATATATATATATATATATATATATATATATAATTATATATATATATATAATTATAATACTTAATTTATATATATATATATATATATATAGTAATACATTCGCTACAAGTACACACACACACACACATATATATATATATATATATATATATATAGATATATATATATATATATATATATATATATATATATATATATATATATATATATATATATATATATATATATATATATATATATAATATATATATATATATACACACATATATATATGGCAGACCTGTTCATTCCAACTCCATCTCGACTTCTCTGGGAAGCATTCAGCCAAGCTGCAATTACTGTGCAAAGACTATTCATTCAGATATCCACGTCTGTCTCAGCCAGGTGTTCATTTATACAGCTGAGTGAACTGTGGCGATGTGGGATGAACGAAATTGCCAAAGCTTTGAAATGGCAGCAAGAGGGTTTGGACCTGGGTTCTCTCGACTGAGAGCCCAACGTTAATAAAAAATCCTGGATACACCCTTAATAAAAAATTGTTTATGGTCTACCACAGTTTACCATGTAATGTTATGGTATGCCATGGCTTACCATGTAATACCATGTAATATAACGAAATACCATGGTATACCATGTAATTCCATGGTATATTTTATAATGGCATTGCCTGCTATCGTAATACATATCTATTATGATAACAGTAAATAACAAACACAGACCTTCTAAGTGTCTAGATATGGTGGTTTTTCGGTAATTTTTCAAACATCCTCCCGATCTGCTGCTTTTGTTTTTGTTTTTCGTTGATTTTAAGTCTTTTGTCTTGATTACATTTAAGTTTATTTTACATATGATTGTACGATATACTTTAATGAACTATTAAAGTATATGCAAAAAGCTATGTAAATAAATAATCTCAAAAAAGCCAGCAAAATGAAAATTGCTTCAAAGTGCAAATGTTTACCACTTTCACAGGCAGGCCAGATGTAGAAACAGAAAAGAGTTCATGCGTAATTCCGAAAAAAGACATTTGGAAGGTGACACAACCGTCGACCAATGGAAAATATCCTCGAGAAAACCTCCCGCCATGAGATCGCACGTGGGGGGACATCTTCGCTCATGCCAACTTGGAAGGTATACAAATATATAATACTAGCCGAGTTGCCCGGCATTGCAAGGGAAAAAAGGCAATTATGACTCCTTGCAAGACCCAGTTAAGTATTTGTATGGCATTGTCAATGGCAATGACAACTACAGACCCCAAGAATCATGTACAATCATGTACAATCATGTACAATCATGTACAATCATGTACAATCATGTACAATCATGTACAATCATGTACAATCATGTACAATCATGTACAATCATGTACAATCATGTACAACTGCTGGTTTCACAAACTATTGTTCTGAGTTATGTAGTCTACGCATATGTAATATCCCCACCCCCAGGAATTTGTTTAATGTACGAACCACGCCTACAACATTTCAGCCCCATCAATGCGAAACTGATGGAGATACGAGGTAACAGACAGATATAATGTTCATACGTATAGAATGTAGCTGTGAGAGCCAAGAAAAATCTGTATTTTGATATAGATTGTTGCCGTTTATGGGTCGCTTTGACATTTGATTTCAATTCATAATTTTGGTGTAAAATAGTTAGCGATCTTTTGAAATCATCGACAGCAGATCCTGTTTGACCCTGTCCAGTACTGATGCAAATAAAACTCAACCTGACACACACAAGCCTGGCTATGGGGGCCAATGATATGGGGAGAGACAGCCTACTATTGCCCACAAAGACACCAGGTCATAGGTCAGCAATGCTGCAACTTGATACCTAGCTTCCAGGGCATTTGAACCAGAGAGCACTAGGCCAGTCAGGCAGCTTTGTGGAGAGCAACTCCTGCTGGCTGACAATCATCTATTTAACCTACATGCTCACATGTTACCACACTGTGTCATTTAGTAAACCATACAAGTGATAATTAGCACTGGCAAAGCTTGTCTAGATATGTTTCGTGCAGCTGTTGTTTAAATTTAAATACGTAATTATTTTCAGCTACAACAAGGCAATTACACAGTTGATATGAATACAGTCGGCTTTAATGTCTAATATGTAAAGCAATCAAAAGCGGCGCATGAGATGTGAAATAATTATGAATGTGCAAGCTTCGCTTCCCCCGAGAATCAACTGGCATTGATGTGTTGGACTACAGGAATATCGACCCCGAGAGAGTAATAATTGTACTGTACTGCAGCAGCCTGCAAGAGTTAGGCCAGGTCTCAGCAGACAACAGACCAATGCAGCACAGTAACTGCTGGCGGAACTCACTCACTGCTAATTTACATTTAATGGACCTGATAGACCATATAAATGGAACATGTATGTATATGGTACTAACTTAGGGGTGTCGCTTAACCTCAAAATACATCAATGTACATCAATGTACAGTGCTAATACGAAACAGTTGCTAACCGCCTCCCCCTTGAAATAAATTTATGTAGACTAGTGTCACATACATCAACATCTTGAGATCATCCGTTAGTGCAGATACAATCCGTTTGGGATCAAGGCCTACAGATCTGTTTCAACTAGGGATGTGTGCGTTTGTTGGATTAACCACCGTTGATCTTATAATATTAATGCCAACTCACCAGCGATGATGGGAATTTCTGCCATCTCAAAGTTAGCATGAATTTACCCATGAAAGGTGGTGCCATGAATATTCACGACATACTTCAGGTGAAGGTCATCCTTTTCAAAAAGCTACACACAACCACAGTTTGTGCCTGACTAAACATGGTAATGACTTAAATGGCAGGTGATAGCAACCTGACCGGCCTTCTCAACTCATAGTAGAGGATCTATGATCCCTGACTCATCTAGTTGCAGGATCAAACAGAGCAACTGCTTGTGGAAAAACTTGATATGATAGCAACTGACACTATGGTTATTGTACAGTATATATTACTACTACAATGTGGTAACTGATTGTTTGTGTGTACAATTCAATACAAACAAAGTCCATGTTTTGTTCTTACAATAAAAACACCACAAAGAACACTTTCCAGTATTTAATAATGACCATATACTATCTCTTTATAACCACCACTGATCATGTAATATTTAGTTCCGAACTGTTATATCACTTGCATGTATTGAAGACAAATTTACTAGCTATACTATTCAATTGTTTTACAATTTAGTTATTTATAAAAAAAATATTATTTAATATCAATGTAATTTAATTATTTCATCTTAATTTTTTATGTTAGTGTTGTTTTATTTTAATGAAATTTTATTATTTTATGAATTTGTTTAATGAAATATTCATATAATTTTATGCTATTTAAGTGAACTATTTATTTATTATTTATATATACACTTATCATAATTTTATTAGGTGTTCAGCACAACCCAAACATTGCACTGTGGTTCTTGCACTCTCTCACTGTGGTTCTTGCACTCTCTCACTGTGGTTCTTGCACTCTCTCACTGTGGTTCTTGCACTCTCTCACTGTGGCTCTTGCACTCTCTCACTGTGGCTCTTGCACTCTCCCACTGTGGATCTTGCACTCTCTCACTGTGGCTCTTGCACTCTCTCACTGTGGTTCTTGCACTCTCTCACTGTGGTTCTTGCACTCTCTCACTGTGGTTCTTGCACTCTCACTGTGGCTCTTGCACTCTCTCAATGTGGCTCTTGCACTCTCTCACTGTGGTTCTTGCACTCTCTCACTGTGGCTCTTGCACTCTCTCACTGTGGCTCTTGCACTCTCTCACTGTGGTTCTTGCACTCTCTCACTGTGGTTCTTGCACTCTCTCACTGTGGTTCTTGCACTCTCTCACTGTGGCTCTTGCACTCTCTCACTGTGTATCTTGGCTAAAAAATAATGGCTAAAAAATCCTGATCATTAAGTCCATTTTCCATCATGTTATGCCATGTTACCATTAAGTGATGAACACCAGTCCTGAGTGCCTTCACCCGGTCAGTGGCCTACGGCCTGTGCTTTTTGTCTGTTTCATTATGTATCTTCCAGATCAGCTCCTTTCACTGCACAATATGTTTGATACTTCAATAGAGCAGAGTGGACCAAGGGAATGCCAGGCACAGCATGAGTGACAGGTGGGAGGATGACACAGACGGAGTGGACCAAGGGAATGCCAGGCACAGCATGAGCCACAGGTGGGAGGATGACACAGGCAGACTGGCCAGACACATGGAAACTGCAGCTAATGAGAGCAAGTGTGAAGTGGTGCACATTGGTAAAAGGATCACATAGGATAGATCCACCACAGTCAACAATGAGGAGACAGAGACTCCATCAATGACTACACTGCAGGATTATCTTTGAGTAAAAGGATCACATAGCATAGATCCACCACAGTCAACAATGAGGAGACAGAGACTCCATCAATGACTACACTGCAGGATTATCTTTGAGTAAAAGGATCACATAGCATAGATCCACCACAGTCAACAATGAGGAGACAGAGACTCCATCAATGACTACACTGCAGGATTATCTTTGAGTAAAAGGATCACATAGCATAGATCCACCACAGTCAACAATGAGGAGACAGAGACTCCATCAATGACTACACTGCAGGATTATCTTAGAGTAAAAGGATCACATAGCATAGATCCACCACAGTCAACAATGAGGAGACAGAGACTCCATCAATGACTACACTGCAGGATTATCTTTGAGTAAAAGGATCACATAGCATAGATCCACCACAGTCAACAATGAGGAGACAGAGACTCCATCAATGACTACACTGCAGGATTATCTTTGAGTAAAAGGATCACATAGCATAGATCCACCACAGTCAACAATGAGGAGACAGAGACTCCATCAATGACTACACTGCAGGATTATCTTAGAGTAAAAGGATCACATAGCATAGATCCACCACAGTCAACAATGAGGAGACAGAGACTCCATCAATGACTACACTGCAGGATTATCTTTGAGTAAAAGGATCACATAGCATAGATCCACCACAGTCAACAATGAGGAGACAGAGACTCCATCAATGACTACACTGCAGGATTATCTTTGAGTAAAAGGATCACATAGCATAGATCCACCACAGTCAACAATGAGGAGACAGAGACTCCATCAATGACTACACTGCAGGATTATCTTAGAGTAAAAGGATCACATAGCATAGATCCACCACAGTCAACAATGAGGAGACAGAGACTCCATCAATGACTACACTGCAGGATTATCTTTGAGTAAAAGGATCACATAGCATAGATCCACCACAGTCAACAATGGGGAGACAGAGACTCCATCAATGACTACACTGCAGGATTATCTTTGAGTGCAAGTAGAGAATGACATTGTGTTGACACAGAAATAAAACTGAACTTTTAGAAATGCTAGCTAAAAATACTAATTATAATAATAATAATAATACAGTATTGGGCATGAATAGAACATCTTTAAGTTACCTATTTTTAGAAAAGGAAACAGTTAATAAATTCTACATCATGTTAAAAGTAAGGCCTCAGAAATTTTAAATGTTATTACAGTTTTGTCACCAATGTTCAAGAGAGAGAGGAAATCGGTTGAAGAAGCCCAGGTGATAGGATGAGGATCCTATTACCAATCTCAGTCTGTCACTAAGAGGATCGTGTTGTGTCAATGATACTGATTGTATAAACTTGCTGATAAATGTCAGTTATGTCACTCCAAATCAAGCGAACAGCAGTTATGAAGTAATAGACCAGCAGTTTCAATGACAGACATGGCATATCACATTGACAACACACGATCCTAGGCTGCATATGAAACACCACATCTACTATTCATTGAATGGAAATGGGAGCCCATTATTTTGGCAGATGCAATGTTTCCATGGGAATGTTTTAACAAAGTATCAATTCAGGTTACAAAGTCCCATTGATGTTTTATAGTTGGACTGTAAGTTGTTTATAAGGGCAGACACACTATAAACAGGACAAGTGTTTTGGGATTTCTCACGGTCCTCTGTAATTCAGCCGGTGTAGGCTGTATTTGGGACATCTGGGAATTCTGGAATATGTCTCGTTGATAGTTAAAAGCAACATGGCACTGGAAAACACATGCATCTGGAAACACAACCCTCCCCGGTGAAGAGCCTTCTATGTGTATAATTGTCTCTGTGTATCTTATGTTTACAATGCATGAATTAACACAGACATGGACAATAATTCATTGAATGCTGTAGAATAGGGCATTAAAAATCAAACAAAATTGATACTCCACTAATGCTATTAAAAAACGAGCAGATTCACAGCATAAGTGTCATAGTCTACCAATGTGCCATTTTCCCTGTTTGACATACAGGTGTATATGGTTTCAGGGTGCAAAAAATCCTTGAAAGTGTGTACTGTCGCAAATTTACTGGCACTTTATTTAAGACTTAACAAGACTTATTAACAAGATTGCCATCCACGGCAAAGGTCCAGATGGCAAGTGGACAAGGAAGCCATTGGCTTATCGAGAGTCCAACATTTTTTGCCATGAGAAAAGAACTGTATGTTTTGTTGTTGAGGTGGCCGATTATGATTAACCCATTGCCTCGATGAGAGACTTATCATGATTAACTCAGTGCCATGAGAAAGGAACTGTGTGTTTTGTTGTTGAGGTGGCCGATTATGATTAACCCATTGCCTCGATGAGAGACTTATCATGATTAACTCAGTGCCATGAGAAAGGAACTGTGTGTTTTGTTGTGGAGGTGGCCGATCATGATTAACCCATTGCCTCGATGAGAGACTTATCATGATTAACCCAGTGCCTCGATGAGAGACTTAACTTGATTAACTCAGTGCCTCGATGAGAGACTTATCATGATTAACCCAGTGCCTCGATGAGAGACTTATCATGATTAACCCAGTGCCTCGATAAGAGACTTATCATGATTAACCCAGTGCCTCGATGAGAGACTTATCATGATTAACCCAGTGCCTCGATGAGAGACTTATCGTGATTAACCCAGTGCCTCGATGAGAGACTTATCATGATTAACCCAGTGCCTCGATGAGAGACTTATCGTGATTAACCCAGTGCCTCGATGAGAGACTTATCATGATTAACCCAGTGCCTCGATGAGAGACTTATCATGATTAACTCGGGAATCACTTCATATTATTCATTCATTCGTAAATTTATAACGAAATAAATATAAACACACACAATTTTCATATAGTCTATATTATTCTAACTCATATTTGCTAATTATAAACTTTCTTGCATAAGAACAGACATACACACACATTTATAAAGGGGGGTATGATATCCAGGGTGGGGGGAAGATACCCAGGGTGGGGGGAAGATACCCAGGATGCTTTCCCTAAGGACACAAAGGTCAGACAGCTGAAGATGACTGGTGTTGATGTGACAAACCAATGACAGGGGTGTCAAGTTAACAGATGTGTAGTGTTATGTAAAATGCCTGTGTTTTTATTACACCATTAGCAGAGTGTCACCCTCTCTTAGGGTCATGTTCGCCCTGGAATGTGTTTTTTTGAGATTTAACCCAAGTATTCTTCCCACTCAAACATTCTTTCTGACACACCAACCTCACCCAGACCCAGACGTGTAGTTACATACTGTAACATATTTTTTGCATATCTAGCTTAATTACGTAACATGTTTTCATACCTCGCAATAACTGGGAAGTATTTTTTTATCTTTCTTGCACTTACATTTCTTTAAAATTTTACTTCAGGTTATATGGAATAAAATATGTATGATTTGCAGAAAGTGATTTACAAAGCTAAGCTGCAGAACTAGCTCATATGACTGACTGATATGTTAATAAGCATTCTAACTTGTGCCAGACTAAATAGCTAAGATAAATGTCAAAGCAGACATAAACCATTGACCTTGACAAAGTCACTCGGTTGCTATCAATACAGCCAGCTATTTATTCAACTACATCAAAATATGCAATGCCCGCTGACAGAAATGACTCAATCTATCACTTCTTACATCCATCAATATTTGCCACAGTAGTCTTGCACAGATACAATTTCACTGCTTGGCCCAAGTGACATATAGACAGTGTCATAGTTGCAGCATTGTAAACAAACTAATTTAATAGAAATAGGCAATTTTCTTAATGGGCTGTTTCTTCAGATATTCCGCAGTTTGGAACGACCTTGCATCTCTAACAGTTAAATGTCATCTATTTAGCATCCATCAAGTATTTATTATCTGTTACAGATTGGTGCTACGTGTTACAATATAATTATTAGTTTTAACTGCGATATTATTATTTATCTGCAATGTATGATTATAAATCCTGCCTACAACATTCCTGTTAATTTCAAACTGATTTCAGTTACATCAGCATCATGAGATACAATTCATATGACCTTCACATTCACATGACCTTCAATGAACACATTTTGGCAAATCCAGGAATTATGTACCAATATCATTCCTGATTGCCCCTTAATGTCCGAATAGCCCTGACTGAAACCTTAATAAGAGCAATAAGGCATGATTGCTTATCATTAAGATTAGACACTTACTGAGTCAGCCTTGGAGACAGGTCAAGAGGTCAACACAACAGCTCCCCCTAGCAGCGCAATCATATTAAATAGCATGATAATGACAATGAGAAGTATTGATCTCTTCTTAGAAACGTTGATAGTGTGTGAGTGCATCATTTCATGCCCTATTACAATGTTGCTAATAACTATTAAAACAAACTAATAAAAAAATGTGGGGAGCGGTAGCATAGCGGTTAAAAACATCAGGCTCTCAATCAAGAGAACTCGGGTTGAAATCCTCTTGCTGCCATTTCAAAGCTTTGGCAATTTCGTTCATCTCAAGTTGCCACAGTTCACTCAGGTGTGTAAATGAGTACCTGGCTATAGACTGAGGTGGATATCTGAACAAACAGTTTTTGCAGCGTGGCTGAATGCTTCCCAGAGAAGTCGAGATGGCGTTGGAATGAACAGGTCTGCCAGGGGGTGAAGTGTAAAGTGCTTTGAACACGAATG
Organism: Lamellibrachia columna; assembly: GCA_963662155.1. Taxonomy (NCBI): domain Eukaryota; kingdom Metazoa; phylum Annelida; class Polychaeta; order Sabellida; family Siboglinidae; genus Lamellibrachia; species Lamellibrachia columna. Next base: position 57,221,986 of record OY759262.1, read on the forward strand.
TCACTTAGTTTTATACAGTGCATCCACTATGTACTCCACATACATGCACATTAGTTTTACACAGTGCATCTACTAGGTACTCCACAGGCATACACATTAGCTTTATACAGTGCATCCACTAGGTACTCCACAGACATACACATTAGCTTTACACAGTGCATCCACTAGGTACTCCACAGACATACACATTAATTTTATACAGTACATCCAATAGGTACTCAACATACATACACATTAGTTTTACACAGTACATCCACTAGGTACTCATATACATACACATTAGTTTTACACAGTGCATCCACTAGGTACTCCACATACATACACATTAGTTTTACACAGTGCATCCACTAGGTACTCCACATACATACACATTAGTTTTACACAGTATATCCACTAGGTACTCCACAGACATACACATTAGTTTTACACAGTGCATCCACCAGGTACTCCACATACATACACATTAACTTTACACAGTGCATCCACTAGGTATGCCACAGACATACACATCAGTTTTACACAGTGCATCCACTAGGTACTCCACATAGATACACATTAGCTTTACACAGTGCATCCACCAGGTACTCCACAAACATACACATTAGCTTTACACAGTGCATCCACCAGGTACTCCACAGACATACACATTAGTTTTACACAGTACATCCACTAGGTACTCCACAAACATACACATTAGCTTTACACAGTGTATCCACTAGGTACTCCACAGACATACACATTAGTTTTACACAGTGCATCCACCAGGTACTCCACAGACATACACATTAGCTTTACACAGTGCATCCACTAGGTACTCCACAGACATACACATTAATGTTATACAGTACATCCAATAGGTACTCAACATACATACACATTAGTTTTACACAGTACATCCACTAGGTACTCATATACATACACATTAGTTTTACACAGTGCATCCACTAGGTACTCCACATACATACACATTAGTTTTACACAGTGCATCCACTAGGTACTCCACATACATACACATTAGTTTTACACAGTGCATCCACTAGGTACTCCACATACATACACATTAGTTTTACACAGTATATCCACTAGGTACTCCACAGACATACACATTAGTTTTACACAGTGCATCCACCAGGTACTCCACATACATACACATTAACTTTACACAGTGCATCCACTAGGTATGCCACAGACATACACATCAGTTTTCCACAGTGCATCCACTAGGTACTCCACATAGATACACATTAGCTTTACACAGTGCATCCACCAGGTACTCCACAAACATACACATTAGCTTTACACAGTGCATCCACCAGGTACTCCACAGACATACACATTAGTTTTACACAGTACATCCACTAGGTACTCCACAAACATACACATTAGCTTTACACAGTGTATCCACTAGGTACTCCACAGACATACACATTAGTTTTACATAGTGCATCCACCAGGTACTCCACGGGCATACACATTAGCTTTACACAGTGTATCCACTAGGTACTCCACAGACATACACATTAGTTTTACACAGTGCATCCACCAGGTACTCCACATACATACACATTAGTTTTACACAGTGCATCCACTAGGTACTCCACATACATACACATTAGTTTTATACAGTACATCCACTAGGTACTCCACAGACATACACATTAGTTTTACACAGTACTCCACAGACATACACATTAGCTTTACACAGTGCATCCACTAGGTACTCCACAGACATACACATTAGTTTTACACAGTGCATCCACTAGGTACTCCGCATACATACACATTAGCTTTACACAGTACATCCACTAGGTACTCCACAGACATACACATTAGTTTTACACAGTACATCTACTAGGTACTCCACAGGCATACACATTAGCTTTATACAGTGCATCCACTAGGTACTCCACAGACATACACATTAGTTTTACACAGTGCATCCACCAGGTACTCCACAGACATACACATTAGCTTTACACAGTGCATCCACTAGGTATGCCACAGACATACACATCAGTTTTACACAGTGCATCCACTAGGTACTCCACATAGATACACATTAGCTTTACACAGTGCATCCACCAGGTACTCCACAAACATACACATTAGCTTTACACAGTGCATCCACTAGGCACTCCACAGACATACACATTAGTTTTATACGGTACATCCACCAGGTACTCCACAGACATACACATTAGTTTTACACAGTACATCCACTAGGTACTCCACAGACATACACATTAACTTTACACAGTGCATCCACTAGGTACGCCACATACATACACATTAGCTTTACACAGTGCATCCACCAGGTACTCCACATACATACACATTAGCTTTACAGTGTATCCACTAGGTACATCACAGACATACACATTAGTTTTACACAGTGCATCCACCAGGTACTCCACAGACATACACATTAACTTTACACAGTGCATCCACTAGGTACGCCACATACATACACATTAGCTTTACACAGTGCATCCACCAGGTACTCCATATACATACACATTAGTTTTACACAGTGCATCCACTAGGCACTCCACAGACATACACATTAGTTTTATACAGTACATCCACTAGGTACTCCACAGACATACACATTAGTTTTACACAGTACTCCACAGACATACACATTAGCTTTACACAGTGCATCAACTAGGTACTCCACAGACATACACATTAGTTTTACAAAGTGCATCTACTAGGTACTCCACTGATATACACATTAGCTTTACACAGTGCATCCACCAGGTACTCCACAGACATACACATTAGCTTTACATAGTGCATCCACCAGGTACTCCAGACATACACATTAGTTTTACACAGTACATCCACTAGGTACTCCACAGACATACACATTAGTTTTACACAGTGCATCCACTAGGTACTCCGCATACATACACATTAGCTTTACACAGTACATCCACTAGGTACTCCACAGGCATACACATTAGTTTTAGACAGTGCATCCACTAGGTACTCCACAAGCATACGCATTAGTTTTACACAGTGCATCTACTAGGTACTCCGCATACATACACATTAGCTTTACACTGTACATCCACTAGGTACTCCACAAGCATACACATTAGCTTTACACAGTGCATCCACTAGGTACTCCACAGACATACACATTAGTTTTACACAGTGCATCCACTAGGTACTCCACAGACATACACATTTTACCCACTCATTTTACACAGCAGGCTTCTACAGTGTGGCAACATTTAGTTCAGTTATCGGTTTTATCAGCTGTTGGCAGAACACTTGCTCTCAGGAACTGGCCAAAAACATCTGTTCACAGGAGCTAATGGACTGTGGCATAGCTAAGTACCTGGTGATGAGCTCTCCTAACTTTATGGCCCCATGACTGCACACAGGTTGGTCATATAACCTGTACATGATAAGAGTGTGCGTTAAATCATATCATTTATATTTTGTAGTTCCTGGTCTGCAGCAACAGGTGGAGCTGCATACATGTAAATTACATGTATGTGCATTATTTACAACACAGTCACAATTAGTTATGATTGCATAACATGTTTTCATGCCTGGCAATAATCCATAGAATATTTTTTTTCTTTTAACTCCGATTTCTTTTAATGTTTTATGGAATACGTGTGCTAACAGAATAATCTGTTGGGTAAATCTAGAATATTTTGTGTGGTGCCCCATGCTGATTTATTTACTCATACTGGATGCAGAAAGTTACACACATATACACACGCACGCACACCACATACATACATACATGGACACAGTCATGGCATGCTACCCTGGATAGATAAAAAGGATAAGGAATATCTATTCAGATCCATGTGTAAAGAGTATAGATGGAAAGATACCTCTCAAAACTTTATGGATCTTTTTCTGCACTGTCTCAATACGGGTTGACCCACCGATAGGTATCGGTATCTTTAGAAGATTAAATCATGAGTACAACAGAGACTCATAGAAACTAACGTGTTGATAAGACGCAAACACAAGTAAATGTTTCCCATTCAACTCTTTGGACTGATCAATCTACAGACAAAAGATGTGTGTTCTATTCATCTGTTAAGTCTGACTTCGGACCACAAAGTCAAAAACATTAACCTCACTAGGACTGTTCTGGCCAGTGTGTGACATTAGCTGCAACTTTCCCACAGGTCAAAAATAGAAACCTGCTATTTTTTTCTCAGATTTGCAACTTTCCCACACAAATGCTTCGAGGGAATGTGAATAAAAAACAAAAGTCTAATGAAGTTTAATGAAGATTTACATGTTTTCCTAGTGTACATTTTATTGATTGTGCAACACGTTTCTTCATATAAATGCAATTATGTTTCCTCATTCTTCCCAATGTAGCTTAAATTATATATTATATATATTATTATAGTTATAGTTCACTTTCATGGAATCCACCTTCCAAAAATATCATCTGACTCCACTCTAGCCTGAACTGCCTCATTGTCTGAAAGTAGATTCATCTACTTGCTTCCTGGCATCTGTCTGCACATCTACATCTTCTAATCAGTCCAGACTGTGATTGTCCTTGTACGCACAAGCCTAGCTACAGATGACTCTTTCAGAATACATGACACTTTGCGGAATATTGGACCATTCTATTTCATTGTATGTCTAGTAATAAGCCGACAGGGATTGCATCCACAGGGAATCAGCAACATGTACTGTTCATCAATTTCCAATGAAAAATGTATTGATCTGGTTAGAATTCTGTACTGTATGACCCCATAAAAAGTCACAACCAAATATATTTGTTGCACAGTGTATTGCAAGGAAACACAAACGTTAATAACATTTCGAGATGACTGATTGTAATCTTTATAATTAAAATGTCAGTAGATATGAGTATTGGCTCAGTGGCTCAACGGTTTGGTGCTTGCCTCCTGACCAGGAGGTATGAGTTTGAACCCCAGGCCGGGGCCAACCTAGCTGGTGTAACTTGCTGATTCGTCTAGCACCTGGTGTATGGGAAGGAAGTTGAATGCATGTCTCTTTCGGACTTACTGTTGACTTTTAAGTCTTTTCACTCCACGATGGAACATAGGCCATCAACAATTCCTTATCACTGGACACAGTTTTGGGTGTGCGTTTGCAGTTTTCCATTTAAATTTCTATTTCTACTTCTCTGCACCAGTTGTTTCTTGGCCTTCCCCTTTTTCTTATGTCCCGAGGGTTCCATGCGAGCACCTGTCTTGTGATGCATTGCGTTGGCCTCCTGCGAGTATGGCCTATCCATAAGCCTTTCAGGTGATACATCAAAATCCTTGTACAAGTCCCTTCTACCTAGTGAGTAGTGGTTGTGTTGGAAGTAAAAGATCCAATACAGGTGATAAATATGTAACTTGTTGTGGACCCACAGAGTGGTGGTCTCTCTCTCTAACCCACCAGTGGTGTGAATGCACCCAACTCGACAATACTCTAGTCACATTATATATATATATGTGTCTAGTACAGAGGCATGAGCTGTAATGGACGAAGACAACCTCCCCCAACAGCCAGCGGGAACAACAGCCCCTCCTCCCCTAACAGCTTTCTGTCCCCACCCATTCCATGTGCCAAGAAGATTCTAGCCATTTCAAGAAGTTGAAAATGTTGAGTGTGTTTACATAAGAAGGGTAGTGTATTCAGCACACCTGTCATGTGCATACTGATCATCATAAATGTCCCTACAAGATTAACAGTGTTATTTTTTATACTGGTTCGGTTATCTATAGAATGCATTACCCTAAGAAGCGATATTGCTGTTGAACAACTGGCAATGTAGGATCTTTCAAATACCGATTAGGAATGTCAGTCTAAATTGTGCTTGGCCAATTTGAAACTGATTGATGTGGTCGGGGATGCCATAGTCATAGACTACCTGGACTATGACTTAACCTCGTCCTTGGTCGTGGATTTATCTAGGACTATGAGTATGGTTCCATTCCTGGTTGACGCCACACACAGACGTAGTACTATAGGCCGTACCAGCAATACAACTCTAACAGTTTTGCCAATAACTAGGGACTAGGCTAGCATGTCACTGACGCCGGTGTTCTAGTTCTAGTGCTAAGCACGTCATTAACGGAATAATGCCAGTAATGTCACAGCTAATCATCCTAATTGACCTAATGTGATTTACCTATCGGTTATAAAATCACCAAGGATTTAAGCGCAGCATTCAACAGGGATGTACATAATTTCTATGCACTTACTTGGAAATGCCTGAAGCTTTGATAGAGCTCGATTCACGCACTCCACGGATTGTACTACTTTGGGTGATACCAGCGCTTGGTGGTTTGGTTCAATGGACGCCTCATGGATATTCATGCCAGGGCTGTGCTCATTGTAGGAACAGGGTGGGCGGGTTAATGACAATGACAAGAAACATGTAGCAGACTTAGAGCAGCGTAGGAGTTACTCTGGAATTCCACAATGCAATAATGGTCACATTGGTGGGTGCGTGGCTGGGTTTTGAATGAATGAGTGAGGGAGGGAGGGAGCGAGCGAGTGAATGTATGAATGACTGAATTGTATTCAGTCACACAACAAACTTCCATAATACAAGAACATGACAAGATACTACTGTGACTTAGGAGATCCCTTATTTAAAAACCCAAAACGGGCTTCTTCTAGTCTAGAAAACAGTAGCATGTTTTAAAACTGCTTCCTCAACTGATTTAGCCTATCGCAAATCCGGTTCATTTGTGTCCAAGTATGTAGTGTATGAATAGTTTATTTAACATCCACAATCGGATGCTAAATTTCAGGGGGCTAAATCTGACTATTTAGGTCCGTTAGTTGTAACTCCAGAATTGGTAGCTAAGAAAATAAAGGCAATGAAGGATAACAAATCACCGGGAGTGGATGGGATTCCTCCAAAATTACTAATGGAAACAGTAGAACAAATCAGTATACCACTTGCAAGAGTATTCAACTTGTCATTAAAAGAGGGAGTTGTTCCGTTTGAATGGAAAGAAGCAAACATCATACCATTATTTAAAAAGGGTTCGAGAAATAAGTCAGAGAATTACAGACCAGTGAGTTTAACGTCAGTGATTTGTAAATTATTAGAAAGGTTAATTAAAGACCATATGGTGGACTTCCTCGTTAAGCATAAATTATTAAATTCATCTCAACATGGATTCCTTAAAGCGAGGTCATGCTTAACAAATATGTTATGTTTTTTGGAAGAAATCACTAAGTGGATAGACTTGGGATCGCCAGTAGATATTATCTACTTAGATTTTCAGAAAGCTTTTAACAAAGTGCCACATCAAAGATTACTACTTAAATTAAAAGCCCATGGTATCGGTGATAGCATAACTGACTGGATAGAACAATGGCTGACTGACAGAAGACAACGAGTTGTAGTAGATGGAGAAGTTTCAAATTGGAAATCAGTTTTGAGTGGGGTACCTCAAGGATCAGTATTAGGACCTATATTATTCTTAATTTATATCAATGACTTGGACGACAGTATAACAAGTAACGTACTGAAATTTGCGGATGACACAAAACTGTTTAGAAAGGTTAATACTGATGGTGATAAACAACATTTACAAAACGATCTAGACAGATTAGTGAAATGGTCTGAGAAATGGCAGATGTTGTTCAATTTTGGGAAATGTAAATGCCTACATACAGGACATAGGAACTTGAATGTAAACTATAAAATGGGAGATACTGTTCTGGGTACTACTGTAAAAGAAAAGGACTTAGGAGTTACAATAAGCGCTGATATGAAAGTTTCAGAGCAGTGTGGTATTGCAGCTTCAAAGGGTAATCAAATTCTTGGATTGATTAGAAGAAACATAACATACAAGGGAAAAAAGTTAATTATACCTCTTTATAAAGCAATAGTTAGACCTCATTTAGAATACTGTATACAAGCATGGAGACCATATCGTAAGAAGGATATAGATATGCTTGAACGCATACAAAGGAGAGCAACTAAAATGATTCCAGAACTGAGAGACCTTAGTTATGAATAACGCCTGAAAGAAT